>WFKH01011925.1:47603394-47613445 GCA_016163765.1 Magallana hongkongensis
ATATATATAACCAACAGTTGTCGGTGGTTTATGGATAAAAATTAAAAAAGAAACATGAAAAACGTTTCTGAGATATGAGGTCTCTCAAACTCTAGAATGAAGGAATGAAAAAAAAATGAATAAGAGCCTTTGGCATTGTTCAGATATAAGTAATATACATTAATTAATTCCAAGTTTCATTTAAAATAATGAGTACTTCCAGTTTTATGAAAAGTTAAAGATCGTTTAAATAGTTTCAATGTTAAATTGACCTCACGTGAGTTTTCTCAAACAGTTTTAAAATGAATGGTTTAATTAAAATTTGAAATTTTGACATGACGGATATGCATTGTTTAGATTGAAGATATAGGCATACACTTTAAGTTAGTGCTTCCTGGTTTAATAAAACAAATTCGTCTATGAGAATTTAATTTTTGTGTCTACTTTTACATTTAAAATACTTGTAACTTGATTTTTTAAACTTATTAATAATAATAATTGTTTGCAAATTTGCAAGTTTGTCTAAAATGTCAATAGAAAATTATAAGAAATTTAGTTCAGTTTCAAAATTGAGGTCAAGAGATATATTTATTTGAATATCAACGTAGGAAGGTTGTCTGCTTATGATCTGTGAGCATGGTTCTTATAAAAGAAAAATCAACTTTGCTGTTTTACATTTGTATTTTTGTTAGAACATGACAAATATGAACATAGTTGGACCGGATTTTGAAGGGGATACTAACTTAAATGGCCCCCCACCCCCATCTCCCGAGCTTTTGCAGCAGCAAATCCGGTATAATAGGATCCCGGACAGCAGACAACTGGAGGCGCACAGCCATTTTGATAGCTCCCAGGGTCAAGCTTCGCAAGTAATAAACCCAGGGATGGAAAACGTACAGATGCCTCAGTCCCAGATGACTGAACTAAATAACGTTCCTTCCAGTAATTTTTTTCAGGTAAAACTTGCTTAAGCTTAATTAGGATATCTTTATAATTTAATTTTGAACGTTGTAGTCAATCTTAGCAAATTTGTGTCAGCCCATACATGTAACAAGTCACCGGTCATAATATGACGTGGATGTAAATGTCATTACTCCACTTTACGTTAAATTTAATTTAATTAAAATCTAAAATTTTTCTTAGAATAAGTCTTATTTTCCGCTGGTTTTTTTTTTTACAAGGAATATATTTAATTTTATCTGTGTAATATGAATGTATCCATACAATTTTACGATTTATCTAAAAATTGATTGACGTCTGTATTTTATGATGTTATAAATACTTGTTACTTAATATTTTAGGATGAAAATCTTTCTGTTAAACAACAACCCCCAACTGCACCATCAACATTTAAACTGGTTCTTGTCAGGACCGAACAGGAACAGCCGCCGCCTCCAGAGGCTAACCCGGCTGGACCCGGTCACCTAAAATCCAGTTTGGATCAGATTGACCGCCAAGTTCTACAATCTGTTGATGAACACGCTAAACAGGTAAATACAGTACAATGTACTAAGTACTACAATGTAGTTCTGAATGCAGTTTGGTGCTGTAGTACAATGTGTTCATTAATTACAAATTACCGATAAGGTTTACCATCAATCTGTCGTGGTATAAAAATGTATGAAATAAAAAAATCACTAATTTATGCATATTAGTGTGCATATTTTAAACCAAAATTGTCAGATATTAAGTATCTGCCCATACACTTCTCGCCATGACGTTAATTAGTCAAACCTCGTTCCTTTGTACCCCGTTCAAAACTAAAATCGCATCAAATTGTTCCATTTTGTTTACATTGTTTTAACTTTTTGTATTAAAGAGACAGTACGGCGCATCTTATACGACTTGAAAAATTTTCTGATCGGATTCGGTATTTTGGTACTACTCATAAATGTATAGACTTTCAGAAAATTACAATTTTCTCCATGAAATAAATCTAATTATTAAATTAAAATTAATAATTGCGAATAACCCATAAGTATTTACATCGCAACGTGTTACGAGGTACAGCCTTCTATACTATTACGCATGTATATTTACTGTAAACAAAACACATGCAGAGCTCGCGAAGATTCTCCTGGACATTTTTGTTGTTAGAAATATGTCTTCTCTACTTCTCCTAGGTAATAATTGTGCAAAGTTTTTAAAATCACCCCATTTATCATTTTGTAAGCATATATTTTGTGTGTTTATCATAGGAGTTGCTACAATTGAAATTCATTTTTGTAAGTAAGGCCCCTTGAGGGGTTATTTGACATTAACTTATCACTGTGTATTTAGGGCTCTGGTGATAACTAAGGATATTCAATCTGAAACACAGGACAGGACACGATGTAAAATTCAGATGTTCATTATAGTTGATGTCCGTTGCAAAAGTGATGATCAAATATAATTATAATAAAAGATATAAAAACAATGGTACACTGCACAAATGAAAGTGCATAATGATGTCACAGATTCTTGTTCATGTGTTAATTAAACATCACTTTATAAACACACAATTCATTACCATATTACACCATATTAACCATGTTGATTACACAGGTACAATAACATGTCTACGATACATCTTTATCATAAAAATAGATAATCAAATTCATAGTGTGTAATCACATTCTAATGGGGAAAATTAGCTAATAATATATTTCCTTGGCTAGAGAGGGGTTTGAAGGAAACAGACCAAAACGTGTGGTTGTTTACAACTGATAATGACAGTAACTTCCGGTTTCACACAAAAAGGGGGGTTGGCTTACAGAGAGCACCAATACAAAACCCTCACTTCCGGTTATATCAAAAAGGGGAAGCTAACAAAGATGACAAACATCATTGTTAAACCTAATCGACTATATACAAACAATGAATATGGTTAAGCTTAACACACCTACATCTTAACCCGTATTTTCTTACAATTAACATAATACAAGTAAAGCATGATCAGAGGTTCAGTATCACACAACAAGTTCACTTACATTGATACGGAAACGTTTAACAGCCTCTCGTTGTTGCGTTAGAACGCGATATATTCCCATAAATATATTGTCATATATGATTGTTTCAAAGCTTAGCAATTTAATTATGACAACAAACTTAATTTAGTGACACCATTTTGACCTGTTTTTGACGTCTTAAGCACTTTAATCTATTAAAGTCGAATTCCGCAATGTCGCGCTGAATTATTGCGTATAAACTATGCCGCCAAAATAAGATGTCACAGAATTTATTGCAACATAATTGTGTTTGGCGAATTCACCTTGGCGACTTATCTAAGTCAGAGGGGAGTATTCACTAAAAGTTTGAACGACTAGAATAATTAATTTACTTATAGAATGCTATGATATGGAGAATAGATGGTAAACTCCCCAGATTCTTTGGGGTTTAAGCGATAAGTGTGTGTGTGTGTGTGTGTGTGTGTGTGTGTGTGTGTGTGTGTGTGTGTGTGTGTGTGTGTGTGTGCATGTGCCTTTTTGTGTGTGTGGATACCCTTAGATTGAGGGAACAACCAAAGCTCTGGTTAAGTTCGGAAGCGTATCGGGGCCTACACTTGTTGTGTTTCAACTAATAAATTGTCCTTCTTTTTATTGAATTGTCAGCATATAAAGTATTATGACCTCTTATTTATGCAAATAAATTGAATTGTATCTTGTGATTTTTATATAATTTAAATAACCTTATTGAATTTTACCAGTTTTATTTCTATCTGCGTTATCGACTTTAAAAAATATGAAGTTTGAAATGTTGATTTATGAATGTGAACTTATTATATTGAGAAAGAAAATTAGACAAAGAACAGTACAATCAATGCTTTATAGCCATGTTGATATCAATATGCTTTCATTTTTAAGCAACATATTGCGAAAATAAAATTATCGAATGAACTTCGCGGGCGCGGGAGTTCTGAAGGTGACGTCACTCAATTCTGAATATAGCTGTAGACGGCACATGTAGACTGACATTGGCATTTTGATATAAATCAGGAACAAAAAACAGTAATTACTTTATTTTGATTGCAATTAGTATAAGTATTTGTTATCGTAGTTAGAGGACTGCTGTATGATCTATATTAAAGCAGTTTGTTATGATATTCTATGTTTGGGTTACTGACAGTTAAACATGTGATATGAGTTTTGAGACAGATACATGTAATTGAACATTTAAACTACCTGAACCCATTTACTTACATGTATTATATTACCCCACCCCCCAACCACCACCACCACCACTATCACCACCGGAGCACCTCCAAACAAATAAATGTTTTATTTACCAAAGCCTCGGAACAAAATATACAATAATTGTATTCGCTTTTAAATAATATTCTGCAATATGAACTGATACAAGCATGGGTGTTGCGTTTTCTCATCATCATGATTTGATGCGAGTCTTTTTACCACGCGAATAAGACACCACTCACATCAAATCATGGTAATGAGAAAATGCAACGCTCATGCAGTTAGTTCATGCATGATAGTATTTGGTATCGTAGTTACATGTAGATTACATTGTAGTTTAGAGGGTGACTGATCATCCAATAAAATTGCTTTGAGATCGTGCAATCTCAATTTGAAGACGAAGACAGATGGGTGAAACATTGTTTAGCCTCATCGATGGGAGATCGTCTTAACAACGTGTTTATTGAATCATGATCATAATTTGGGTGTAGGACTGCTCATGTCTACCACCCCTAACTACGATTACGAATGCAGATATTTGGATGTTTGACATTAAAAGAAACATCTGAATTTGAGAGTTTAAATGTCTTTATTGTGGATTGAATTTCATGGAGCCAATATTCGTAGATTGCTATTTTTTAAAATAGGTTAATGGTAACATTTCGTGGAATTACTTGTATTATAGATAATAACTATATTTATACTATTATTTATAATTCGTAGTGAATTTAAATTCGTAAATGACTAAAATTAGCATTAACAAAATCCATGAAAATCAAGCATACACGAATTCCAATGATTCCACAAATGTCATTCTACATGTGTATCCTACTGCTAGATTCAGAGTGAGGTGAGGCACCATCAGAACTCCCGCCCCCGCGAAATTCATTCGATAACAATATTTTCGCAATATGTTCCCAAGAAATATAAACATATTTATGTCAATATACCTATAATGTATACATTTTCATTGTTAAATGTCAACATTTCTTCCTCGATATGACTCAAACCAATTTTTACATTATTATTTTTAACTCCGTATTTTGTTAAGTCGATATAGCATATAGCAAGAAAATTGATCAATTACTATAACGTGATTTAAATTATGTTAACTCACCTCAATGCAATGCAAAATGTTTGCATAAATAAAACGACATGATAGGTCATATGTTGATAAGACGATAAAAAGTATGACAATGTATAAGTTTAAACAGAACAAGTGTAGGCCCCGATACGCTTCCGTAAAGATGACACTAATTTTAATTTGCCATTAAGAGGTTTAACACAACTTCAAAAGGCGGTTATACGTTTCCGTATAGGACTGCTCATCACTACCACCCCTAACTACTATTACAAATGCAGATATTTGGATGTTTGACATTAGAACAAATATCTTAATTTTAGAGTTTAAATTCCTTTATTGTGGACTGAATTTCACGGAGCCAATATTCGTAGATTGGTATTTTTTTAAAAATAGGTTAATGGTAACATTTCGTGGAATTACTTGTATGATAAATAATAAATATATTTATACTATTATTCATAGTTCGTTGTGGATTTAAATTCATGGATGACGAAAATAAGCATTAACGAAATCCATGAAAATTAAGCATACACGAATTCCAATGATTCCACAATTTTCATTCTACATTGTATCCTACAGCTAGATTTAGAGTGAGGTGAGAACCATCAGAACTCCCGCCCCCCGAAATTCATTCGATAACAATATTTTCGCAATATGTTCCCAAGAAATATAAACATATTTATGTCAATATACCTATAATGTATACATTTTCATTGTTATATGTCAACATTTCTTTCTCGATATGACTAGAACCCATTTTTACATTATTATTTTAACTCCATATTTTACGGAAACGTATAACCGCCTCTTGAAGTTGTGTTAAACCCCTTAATGGCAAATTAAAATTAGTGTCATCTTCCCATTAAATGTATATATTGTCAAAATTATGTCGTCTTGTACAAAGAAAAAAATACAAGTCAATATATTTTGGATGAATTAAACGCTCATTTCAAGCTTTGTTGACTTTGATTAAGTCATTATATTATTTTGCGTTATAAATTTGTCGCATTTATATAAATGCGTAGAAATTTTCTCGCTATCTTTTATATTGAAAATTAAATAAGTTGAAATTGTACAATTTGTGAAGTTTTTGCGCCCATATTTTGATGACTTCTTGTCTGTTTACAAGGAATGTCAACTTAAGTTTGTCGTCTTAAGTTTGAGAAACAATTTAAGAGAGACAGGGGCGTAGCACATTCTTTAGTAATAAAAAAACCAACAGCTTTAAAGTGTAAATAAACGAATTCAAAAATAAACAAAAATATGATACAACCAAGATTTAAACAGCTTTTTTTTTATTATTTCAGTAAATACTTTAATCAATACATGATTTGGGTTAAACTAAATTTGTATTACAAAACGAAGAAATTTTTTGTTGATTTTAATTAGGTTTCAAAATGAAATAATACATGTATGAATGTATGCATGAAGAGTTTTATCTATACCCAATTAATGATGATTCTACATAATTCGAAGTGCTTTTGAAAGATTAAATATAAAATTACTGAGATGAATATGCATTTCCAAATGCTCTATATATTTCTTAAACTTCAATTCTGAAAGTAAAAAATAAAAGACTACACCTTTGGATTGAGAACTTAGATTATTTGATGGTAACGAAAATGGATTAAGAAATCAATAAAAATGCAGATTTTGAAATGTTAAATGAATAGTACCTGAAATGAAAATATTTTCTTTAACTAAAATTAGTTAATTTCAGTCTTTATATATGGTCTTAACCAGAGCTTTAAACCCACCACTAGAGAGTTTACCATCTCTTCTACATATCATAACATTCTATAAGTAAAGTAATTATTCTAGTCGTTCAAATTTTAGTGAAAATTCATCTCTGACTTAGATAAGTCGCCTAGGTGAATTCGCAAAACACAATTATGTTGCAATAAATTCTGCGACATCTAATTTTGGCGGCATAGTTTATACGCATTATTTTAGCGCGACATTGCGGAATTCGACTTTAACAGATTAAAGTGTTAAGACGTCAAAAACATGTCGAAATGGTGTCACTAAATAAAGTTTGTTGTCATAATTAGATTGCCAAACTTTAAAACAATCATATATGACAACTAGAAACGAGCTCGTTGCAAAGCAACGAAGAGGTCTTCCGTTGCAGCTTCCTGTCGGAAAAGGATTGTCAATCTGATTAAAAGCACCCTCTTCTCCTTTCAGGGTCTGACAGGTATTGATAGGGGGTCATCTTCACCCGACCTAAAATTCTGACCAATCAGGGCTTTAGAAAATGTATTGGAATTTTTAAAATGGAGATAGGCAAATTATTTTAATCCTGCTTTCTATGTAACCCCCAGACTGAGTATTGAAGAGTTGCACCTCTCATTAACAGATAAAGTCATGTATTTGGTAAATGAGATACTGAGTATATATTTAGGTTGTGTGCAAATATAGAGGTTAAGTGAAGATGAATTGTTATCGATACCTATCAGACCCTGATGGGTGTAGGCAGAAGGGTGGTGATTTTAATCAGACAGGATTGTCAATATGATAAAAGTTCAGAAAATCAAAAATAAATGATGACGGCTTCTCCAACCTGAGGGTGCGCTGTACGAGAGGTGCTCAGCGGGAGGGACAACTCTCCGTATAACGTTTGGCCGTGCAAACACTCAGCATCGTTTTTGCTTCGGGGAACAAATTCATTCGAAATGTATTAACAAGCCAATAAGAGAAAAAATTAATCTTCAAAATCTAATCCGTGGTAGTGGTAGGGGAGGGGGGGGGGAGTTGTGAGGCAGCTATAACTTATTTTGTTTAATATAATTTGTTTTCAATATGCCATAAAAATTTATATTGCCTTCTACTAAAATGTGGGTTGGGGGAGGGGGAACAATGCACCAAAATTCAATTTCCTTTAAGTTAATTTAAGGTGAATTTTGGTTGCGAGAAAGGGGGAGAGTGCTCTCAACGGACTAACTGGCGGTTCTGTGAGCAACCTCACAAATAATTCCCCCCTCCCCACTAAGAAAAACAAAATCATAACTGAAGTATTTATCTACAGACACAACTTATGAAATTTCCTCCAATGACCTTGAACTTCACAAAAAAACCTTGAAACAAAATCATAACACACACTTAGGTCATAGGCAATCTTTGTGAAAAGTAAGATCTTTCAATCTTTGGAGGGCGCCTTGTTTAGAACGCTACATTACAGAAATAATTTGTTCACTTAAGGTCTACTCCGCGCCTTGCCGCCGGAAATCGGTGTCACTAGTGCTTAATTTGGCGCCGGAATCCTCAAGGGATTACCCGTCCCCCGAGAAATCCGGGCTCACCTAATGAGCACAAGTCAACACTTAGGTCATAAGCAATCATTGTGTGAAGTAAGAACTTTCAATGTTTGGATGACGTCTTGTTTAGAACGCTACATTTCAGAAATAATTTGTTCACTTAAGGTGTACTCCGCGCCATGGCGCCGGAAATCGGTGTCACTAGTGCCTAATTTGGCGCCGGAATCCTCAAGGGATTACCCGTCCCCCGAGGAATCCGGGTTCATCTAATGAGCACAAGTCCTAGTTTGGGCGCAGGGCGCCATGTTTAGAACGCTAAATTACAGAAATAATTTGTTTTTTTTTAAGGTCTACTCCGCACCCTGGCGCCGGAAATCGTTGTCACTAGTGCCTAATTTGGCGCCGGAATCCTCGAGGGTACACCCGTTCTCGAGGAATCCGGGCTCACCTTATGAGCACAAGTCCTAGTGTGGGTGCAAGGCGGCCTAATAATTTCAGTTGTTTAACATCGGGATCGGAAAATGCTTGAAAAATAGTCGATAATTTTAACTTATTGTGATCGGCTTCGGCCGATCACTGTTGTGTCCATATGAGGTATCCGGCAAAGGCTTCCACGTGCGCACACATTCCGCTTGCATAAGTAGTTCTTATAAAAACTTGAAGTTTGGTTTAGTATTTATATAACATTTTACTCGGTTTTATTTCAATTCATTTACCTTAAGAGATGAAAACATACATAAAATACAGTTCGACCTGTTAATTCAAGAATGCACATTTTGTCTCACGCGTAAGAATTTCGATCGAAAGATTCATTCAGTAATGCAGTTGACCTCAATGAACTGACCTCAATCATAAAAAGATGCTCCATGAACTGACCTCGATCTATTGATGTTGCATAATAGTAGCTAGGAAGACGGCTTGATTTATAAACAAGGTTACGTTATAATGCGACCTCAATAGCAAGTTATGATGGCATTCAATGTTTTTCAGTCGCATTAAATTATTTTAATACAACTCTTTCTTTGTATACGTGTTAATGCTCTTTGAAGAGCCCTACTCAGTATTCTGAAGAAGAAGAAGATACATTAACATTTAATAATTACGTTAAAAATATAAAATTAGACAAGGAGTTTACGAACGGCTTTTCCCAAATTTATTTAAAAATTAAATTTGTTAACGGTGTATAATAATGAAATTATGGTGTACAGATTCAAAATATTCTATATTTTGTAAAAATACAGTACTTATTTTATTATTTTACATCAAACTGATCATGTTGATTGCTTCTAGCTATCAATATATCATTATTGCCGATCATTCCTTTAAAAGGAATACTTGTTTTTTGTTAGTGCGTTGAATTTAGTGCTGGCTAGCTTTACTCTGGTAGTGAGCTATCATGGTACATGTATTTCAAAGAAACAAGAAATTTGTCGACAATTGCAGTACTTTGATGATTTCTATGGCGACCGACTGCGTTGCATAATGTAGTCGTATTTCATAACTTCTTAATCCGAGAACAATTTTCCTTTGACTTAAAACTTTTAAGTATAATATATTATTCC
>WFKH01011925.1:47622272-47633263 GCA_016163765.1 Magallana hongkongensis
TATGTTGACTAAAATTATGTGGATGGCAGAAATATGCCACCATATGAATGGCAGCATTTGCAAATGCAACAAATTTTAGTCAAGATACAAGATAAATTATCTCATCTTGTCGAGATAGTTATCGCAACAAAATGTAATAGCTTATGTTGACTAGTATGGTGGCATATTTATGCCATCCACATAATTTTAGTCAACATAGCATATCACGTCAAGTCGCGATAACTATCTCGTCAAGTCATAATAACTTTCTTGTATCTCAACAAACTCCGACTTCTATTTTATCTAGTGAACATAAGCTATTACATTTTGTTGCGATAACTATCTCGACAAGATGAGATAATTTATCTTGTATCTTGACTAAAATTTGTTGCATTTGCAAATGCTGCCATTCACAAAACGATAATACATGTATAACAATTGTATAATCTATATCGGAACTCATTACTCAATTCTCTTACGTTTATAGAAAGACACTTGTGCGTAATCAAAATGATCGAATGGCCCGTTAATTAGAGTCTGATTAATTATCTTTCAATATTTGATCTTCAGTTGCTAATTTGTGTGTGTATTAATTTATAATTAACATGTATATATAAATATGCTGACGTATAGAGCTTTAGATACCATGAAAAAAGACGGATGACGCAAGGTTGATATTGAACTACATGTAAATTAAACTAATCGATTAAAAATTAAAATAATACTTTTAAAAAACAATATACAGAAAATCATTTATCTAATGTTTTGATTAGAAATGAAAACATAAAATAGAATTCACCAAAATAGAACCAAAGGCAAAACATAATTTTTTATTTAAATTCTTAGCATAACACTTTTAATCTCATGTAGTGTAAAGTATTTAAGACGGTGGAACGTTATAAATATGATGAAATGACGCAAAATACGGTGTGTTTTAAAGGAGAAAATAAAAATCAGCTTATTATGTATTTTGAAGACGGCCTTATAATTTTCATTAATGATCTATGCAGATCAAAGGAGTCCTGGGTAATGAGTTCCAAAATTCTATTATCAAATATCTGTTTATTACTTATCTTGTTTTGCGAATGGCAGTATTTGCAAATGCCATGAATTTTAGTCAAGATACAAGATAAATTATCGAGATAGCTATCCCAACTAAAAGTCGGTCTTCATCGAGAAACTAGAAAGTTATCTCGACTTGACGAGATAGTTATCTTGACTTTATGGGATATGCTATGTTGACCCAAAATTATGTGGATGGCAGAAATATGCCACCATAAATAGCTTATGTTGACTAGACGAAATAAAAGTAGGAGTTTGTTTGGAAACAAGAAAGTTATCTTGACTCGACGAGGTAATTATCTCGACTTGACGTGATATGCTATATTGACTAAAATTATGTGGATGGCATAAATATGCCACCATAGACTAGATAAAATAGAAGTCGGAGTTTGTTGAGATACAAGAAAGTTATTATGGCTTGACGAGATAGTTATCGCGACTTGACGTGATATGCTATGTTGACTAAAATTATGTGGATGGCATAAATATGCCACCATAAGTTCCCAAACTCTTTTATCAAAAATCAATTTATTACTTATCTTGTTTTACGAATGGCAATATTTGCAAATGCCATGAATTTTAGTCTAGATACAAGATAAATTTTTGAGATAGCTATCCCAACAAAAAGTCGGTCTTGATCGAGAAACTAGAAAGTTATCTCGACTTAACGGGATAGTTATCTTGATTTAACGTGATATGCTATGTTGAGCAAAAATTAGGTGTATGGCAGAAATATGCCACCATAAAATCTAAATAACTTAGTTTGATTACTTAAAATGGCACTTATTGATTTCACAACATTTTACCAAAAATACTGACAAATGGCTTAAGGCTTTTTCTCTATGAAAATCCGCGTTGACACGATTTGCAAACAAAATATCTAATCTGGTCAATATAATAAAAGATATAAAAGATATTTTTGAAATGAGCAAAACTAGAAAAATATATTTGAGGGTGAAAATGACACTATGATATATTTAATATGTCTGTTCTATGGTGGCATATTTATGCAATCCACATAATTTTAGTCAACTCTAGTTTGAAGTTTCTCTGAAATGACTCGGAGTGCCATCTTCCCATATCTCTAATTTGTGAATCTGAGAAGCCCTGTAGGTGTGCCTGAGTTGCAGCTCCTATTCTGAAACTATGTGCTTTGAATTTATTGCTGTCCAACTTTGTGAACTTCAGAGCCGATTTCAGCACTTCGCAGAATTCTGAACGGGATATAGGCCTTCCTGATCTGTAGCAAAACAGATTCCATCCTCCATACCTCTCACTTTGAGATAATTCTTCATGATTTGCATGGGAGAACATCTGCGGAATAGCTGAGCTTTGATTTCCAGATGCACGGGATTTTCCCCCAGATTGTGCTTGAAGTTGGTCATTGTTATGATCATGCAACTTGCTTTGGCTGTTATCTTGAAGGATACATTACTAAAAAGCAGCAAGTTGGGGTTAGAAGGGTAGCGAACTGTGATTTCTCAGACTTGGGTGAAAGCATAAAATGCTATAATAAACATAGCCATGAAAAAACATTTTTGGTAACTAGAATTGGCTACATGTGGCACTGCTACTAGAAGTTTCTCGGGGATATCCAGAATAATAGGCTGCCTCACGTCAGGAGAGCTGGCAAAACGCTTTGCCCCACTTAACATTTTCTTTATCAAGAAATGATTCGAAAGGTCTGGAGTATTAGACATCTGTGTTTTGGATAGCTGCAAAAGGTGGCTTGGTATGGCTGTTGGTTCGTCCTCCCTGTCCAATGACACCTCCAGGAATTTTTTGATCTGTAATCGTGAAAGTAAATCAGGTAGAGTATTGAACAAACCTGGACTGTGTTCTGCAGAAAACAATATATTGTACTTCATCAGTGCCAATACTAATCTTCTAACCAAAATCATGATTTTCGAATCCTTTGACTCTGGGCATTTACTATGTTAACCACTGCAGCATTATCAGAATGGAAAATCACGCATGAGTTCTGCAAAACGTGGCCCTAGTCTTCCACAGCTACAACAATTGGAAATAATTCTTTCAGAGTAATATTATATTCTTTCATACTCTCAGGCCAAGTTCAATTCCATAGAACCATTTTCTTCAAAACACAGCTCCAAAACCCAAAGATCCAGCAGGGTCAGAATATACATTTAACTGCTCTGATGTCTTCCAAATGTGTTTAAACAATATGGACTTTCCATTGAAATGATCGATGGATAATGATCAAGCCGCTAAATCTTGCCTACTCTCTCTAGTAAGATACGTGTGATGATGTGGCTTCACAATACCTTTAGTAAGGTTTATAAATGGTCTTAAGAAAGTGCGTCCTGGTATAATCACAAGACATGCAAAATTAAGCAGTCCTATTAAGGATTGACGTTCTCCTAAGCAAACTTTGCGTTTGTGTTTCACTGCATCTATTGCTTTTTTAGCTTAACCAACTTGTCCTCAGGAAGCCTAACCTCCATCGCCACAGTGTCAATCGCAATACCCAAGAACACTAACTTTGTATTCGCTTGAAATGTCTTTTCCTATAGACACCTAAGCTCTCACAAATAAGTCGGAAAACTCACAAACTCTGATTACAAATTTCTGATTCAGGTGGACCAATAAATAAAAAGTCTTCTAAATCAAGTACTATGTGTGGAATGTGACCCTTTACCCTAACAATCCATTCTAACCCTGAGGAATTATTTTAAAAAATAGCACAAGAACTAGCGCATCCCATGGGTAAGCATTTGTCAAAGTAAAAGCAACCATCCCACTTATATCCCAGTAGTTCATGATCCTCTCTGCAAATAGGTACAATGCAAGAAGCTGATTCAATGTCAGTTTTGGCAATCAAACAACCTTTACTCAGTGAAACAATAATATTCATAGCATCATCAAGAGTAGCATAATGGACTTTCGTAAATACTTTTGGTATAAAATCATTAATAGAGCTGTTTTCAGGAAAAGATAAATGGTGAATGAGCCTAAACTGACCCTCTTCTTTTTTTGTAACAATACCAAAAGGGGAAATTTGGAGATTATCGAAAGGGAGTGTAACAAAAGGTCCCACTATTCTGTGAGCCTCAAGCTCTTTTTGTAGCTTTTTGTTGATAAGCAGTGTTCTGCAAAGCTCACAAGAGATTTTTAGATGACCTGAATTGTCCTGGTCCCTCACGTTAATTCTGATGCTTAGCCAAATATGACATTAACACATATCCAATGATTCAAATATAATGGTTACCAGTCATAGATATTAAATCAAAATTTTAGAAATCAATTATTCACAACTATAACATACATGTAGACCTAACAGCTTACAATAAAGGAACTCATAATTTAAACCTATTTATAACAGAGCATCTAATCAAACTTGGACTGCAAACTCAATATACATGCAAAGTATGTATCACTCACCCACATTAAAGTAACCACATATATAACACTCAACAATGTAGAAGCTATTTATTTAAACAGCTCACAGACTAGTCTCACTTGATATGATAACTGATCACTAAGCCATATGGTGACCAATAAGTACACACATATCATAACACAACCACACTGGATAAGACAACATTGGTAAACCAACAAACATAATCCGACTACACCGGATATTACAACATAGCACCCAACTGTAAAGGGGCTCCTTGGTAAGCCATATATCATAATCCAACCATACTGAATATGACAACATAGCACCCAACCATAAGGGGGTTAAATGGTTACCAGAAGGTCCAAGAATGCTGGATATAATGAGATAGCACCCAACCATATAGGGGCTCTTTGGTTAGCCATATAATCATAATCCAACCATACTGGATATGACAACATAGCACTCAACCATATAGGGGCTAAACGGCTACCATATGATCCAAGCATACCGGATATTATATAACACAGCACCCAACCAACTAGGGGGTATTTAGTTTACCAAGTATCATAATCCAACCATGGGGGATATCTCCACATAGTTCCCAATCATATAAAGGAGCTCAACCGTTCATCATATTTATTTTAGTACATAAAAAAATATTGGCCAAAACCACTATTCTACACTCAAGCCTACGACAATGCCCCTTGCACAACACTTGAGTCATACCTATAGTAAAAAGTTTGTATCAACAACATGAACAATATGATTACAGTCACTACAAATATTGAAGTCACTACAATTTTATTTCTACTTGGCATGCTACGAATATTCAGTGAATATCGTACTAGAACAAACAAACTGCGAATGTATACTGTAAATCTAAACTTAAATACTTGAACCCTTTAATGTTTGTGACATTTTATATACTATTTTCTTCCAGCTATAAACACTGATCTTTTATTTTCCGCAAGCTAATGAAGCTATAGACTATTAAGCCCTGAAACAACTGATGCTCTGACACTGTTGTAATACTTAGGGCATCCCTGAGTCTCATTTAAATGTACACCATCCTCACAATAAACCTTAGTTTTATTTTCAGGTGACCAAAAGCCAGAATCTCACTCCTGACAAAACATCCCTTCCTAACCTCTCATCCAAAAGCCTGTTAACTAAATCTACTCTAGAATTGAAACACTCTGAGTCAACAGAAAATCTACCTGGTTCAGTGGAGGGCTTCCTGTGTATAATTTGGTATACGCAAACTCTGCGCACTCCCCGACCTCTAAGCATCTCTGTTAATTCAACTATTTTATCAACTAAATCATTTACTTCTACATCAATACTACAGAGGTCGTTAGACCCTATTTGTAAACACACCAAAGCTGGTTTAAACTTATCCACCTCCCGGATATCTCTCTGAGAAAGTCTATCGATTGTGTAGGCTGAATAACCTCTGTAAACAACATGTTCACGGTTAAGTCCTAAGTTAGTTCTAAAATTCACTGAGTGATTCAAAAACCTATGCAAGCGCACGATGAATAATGTCCGAGAAACAAAATTGTATTCTGCATGACACCAATAAACTTAGATACTCACAAAAAAGAACAACACCTACCAAAACTTCCAAAGCACACCGATTTGGAGCCAAATTTGATATATTTAGGATCAGGCTAATAGGCTGAAATGGTTCTTAGCGGGATGAGTATGAAAACCCCAAAAGACCCTTTAAATCCTCGTACTATCATAATATGAATAATTAATTGTAACATAGTAAAAATATAATTCATAAAACTATGAGTATTTCGATCACATAAATTCCTTGATATACATGTACATATATACACTTATTTTACTTCAGGATACTTCAAAAAAAATTTCGAATGTTATTTTGAATAAATATTCTTGTTTTCTATTCTTTATTTACGAAGAACGAGTTGAATATTCACCTATGTTATATGAATGTGCCTTTTGAATTCGCACTCTTACGCTTTATCAAGGTCTTCCGTTTCCAACGGGAAGACCTTATTGTTTTCGTACTGCTTCTTATAATGATATTCCCTTTTTAACGGAAGACCTTATTGATATTGCTTTGTTTCTTTTCCTCTATAATTATAACTAAGGTCTTCCGTTTCCAATGGAATACCTTCTTGTTATTGCTTTGTTTCTTTTCCTCTATTATTAAGGTCTTCCGTTTCCAACGAAAGACCTTATTGCTTTTCCTCTTTTATTATTTTTTTCTGTAACGTTTTCTCAAAAACATTTCAGCCGATTTTAATTAGATGGAACTTTCAGATCATACTTACCACAAAATTTGTAAGAAATTTATTGACCAATATATTTGGTGGTCACTTCCGGTCTTAAGATATTTATGATTTTATGTTTTTGCTTGTTCACGGTTTTTCTCAAAAAGTATCAGAGATAGAACTTTCAAATTTTCAGTGATGGTAGATAGTCTTTACCCGCAGTGCTCTTTGCATATCCAAACGTCCGCACTTACTTCCGGTCGTCACCAGATGTTAACAACATACTTTTAAAACTTTTTTTAATTTTTAATATTCCTCTATCATTTTTAAACAATTGATAGAGACGCTTTTATGAATGCAGAATATGTAATTAGTTTTACAATAAATCTATGTATTCTCCAGATTTTGGGCTCTAAATTCCTGAAGCGAGAGTCCGCGTAACTCAGTCCTTATAGTCGTAGACATGTGCGCAGGCAACCCGGGATCAACCCCGGTGTGCCGAATAATTTTTGTCATTCTTAATTGTGTTCGGATTTAAAATTTTATCTTTGAAATGATAGATTTTACTGATTTCCGATTTTATTTTATCAAAAATCACAATAATAGCGCTTTTCTAAGTATAATTATATGTCTTTGGAATTCCTTATAGAGGGTTAACTGGAATTTAATGAAGTGTTAATAAATGATAGAAAAGAACATATATTCCTATAGTCTATTTTATGGTGCATTCAAACAGCGGAAGACCTCTTGTTGTTTGCAACAAGATTTCGTCTAGTTAAGGTCTTCCGTTTCCAACGGAAGACCTTATTCTTATTGCTTTGTTTCTTTCCCTCTATTATTATTTTTTTCTGTCACGTTTTCTCAAAATGCTTCAGCTGATTTTGATAAACATTCAGATCTTCTTGACAAACTTTGTAAGAAAATTACTCGTCACTTTTTTGGTCGTCAATTCTGGTCCCGAGATATTAAAGATTTTATGTTTTTGCTTGTTCAAATTTTTTCTCCGAAAGCATTTAACAAAGAACTTAAACTTTTAGGGATAGTAGAGAGTGGTCAGCCGCATCGCCCTTTGCGTATACTGACGTCTGCCGTCACTTCCGGTCGTCACTGGAATAAAACAAAAAACAGTCATATTTCAACGTTTTTGTTTTGAAATTATTTTATGTTACTATTCCAAAGAGACGCCGCTTTAATAACTTCAGAATACGAAACTTGTTTTAAAATCGATCCACGCATTCTCGAGATTGTGGGCTCCAAAGTCCTGAAGCGAGAGTCCGCGTAGCTCAGTCGTTTTAGCGGTGGACTTGTGCCCAGGCGACAGGGTTCAGTCCCCAATTGCCGAATGTTTTATTTTCTTTCTTAATCGGGTTTTGTTTAACGATTTTTTCTTTAAAATGATGGATTTTATTGTTTTTCGTATTAATTTTATAAAGATCAAATAATAGCGGCTTTCTTTTTCATTACAAATATAGATCTCGATTTAAAATACCGTCAATTTCCCGCTTTGTGACAGTCTTGTTTCTGTCAGCAGCTCTCTAAATTCAGACGCTCATCGCATCGCCGGCATCAAAACATGCCGCCAAGGCACCCCTGAAATACGACTGCATTAGAGCTCGCTGGGTCGCTTTGCCGGCAGAAAAAAATGCCGCCTTCTCAATGACTGTATGCTCACAACATTTAGCAATGCTCCCGCGTTTCAAGTATTCTACATGACATTAAAAGGAGGACTACAGGTAATATGCAGTAATGTAGCTAGTGGCTAAATGTACATTTGGCGTCCACAAATTATGTACACATTTATTTCTAGTTACGGGATAATGTCATAGACTTAAATGATATGAAATTCATTGTTCAATGATTGTCTTCTTACTGATTTGAAGTCAACGCTAAAAAGCCATTTTTATTATAGACGATGTACTTTCTCTTTTGTGTATGTCTACAGATAAAAATCTTTTGTCTGTCTGGGATTAAGGAAAACCTCTGAAGTATACACACGACCGGGTGACTGCGACAAGGTGTGAATACTGACCACTTAAATCATAGTCCCCGGGGGTAGGGTTGGGCCACAATGGGGGATGAATTTTAACATAGGAATATATAAAGAAAATCTTTAAAAATCTTCTTAAAAACTATTAGGCCAGAAAAGCTCAAATTAGAGTGGAAGCATCCATAGATAGTGTAGATTCAAGTTTGTTTAGATCATGGTCCCCGGGGGTAGGGTGGGGCCACAATGGGGGATAAAGTTTTACATAGGAATATATAGAGAAAATCTTTAAAAAGTTTCTTCTTAAAAACTATTAGGCCAGAAATGCTCAAACGTGTGTGGAGGCATCCTCAAAAAGTGTAGATTCAAGTTTGTTTTAATCATGGTCCCCGGGGGTAGGGCGGGGTCACAATGAGGGGTGTGTGTGTGAATTTTTACATAGGAATATATAGAGAAAATCTTTAAAAATATTCTGGGAAAGTTTTCAGTTCAAAAAGCAGTAATTTGTGTGAAAGCACTGGTTGTGCAGATTAAAGTTTGATCAAACCATGATTCCCTAGAGAAAAGTGGGGCCACAAAGTGTGTGTGTGTGTGTGTGGGGGGGGGGTTATATAGGAAAAGAGAAAAATCTTCTTACAGGTACAACAACAAAAGGGGCTTGGTATTTACCATAAAAATACGGGGAAAAAAATCAGCAGTTTTTTAAACCTTTTTGAGCAAGATCTTGTCAAGATATAATTTTGATTTTGATACTGTAATGTTAATTTGATCAGAGTTAAGGCTATTGTTGCTCAGGTGAGCGGTGTGGCCCCTGGGCCTCTTGTTAACATTGTTTTGAAATGTCTTATTAATTTGTTTCAAACGATCGGCAAGGTTATTTATCAGTATTTTCATCCCAAATTAATAGATCTACCTTCCCTCTCTTTGAAGGCCCATAGTAAATAAGCGAAGTAATGTACCTATACTAAATTTTGTTTTTTGTTGATCAGAAAGGGCCAAAACTTAAAAAAAATATAATTTCTAATGATGATTATCCTTAGTAGTATAAAAGAAACCAAGACACAACCACGCAACAGAAGCTTTTATATACAGACATTCGACAAACAGCACATGGTGAAATTTCAATTGCAGGTATATGAGTTGTCGGTCCTGAGCCGTTGAGATACCATTTATTACGATTACGTCAAAACACAACATGTGATTGCCATCCACGAAAAGCCCGTGCAATAGAGTCGAGTTCAAGCCTGTTGTCATTAATGTCACTATCTTATAGATTATTAACCGCGTATAAATATAAACAATGTGCTTTGAGTTTAATGCCAAATTTATCAATGCAAATTTTTTTAGACTAGTATATTTAAGGAATAAGGAACCATTCATTGATTATTATAAGGTGATAATTTCGGTCGGGGCGTGATCAAATCCAATAAAGCCCGAAGGGCTTTATGATAGATTTGATCACGCCGCGACTGAAATTATCACCTCATAATATTTAAAGAATGATTCCTTATAAATAATTACTTATATTTATATATTTTTAAGCCATCGTACGATTAAATATTTAAATATAAATAAGCAAACTCCGCTGGCGCCTCAATTTGGCGTCATTTGAAGGTATGGGTTATATAGTACAAAATCGATACGTTGTGTTATCATGATCACAGGCAAAGACACCGGAAAATGTAAATATATATGGTATATTTTTTTATGTCGTAATTATTTTTTGTTCTTTTCTTATAATTTGTATAATTTACTGATCTTGCTCTTTAAGGTTTCAAAAAGTGCGCATCCAAGCTTTAGAGAATTGGTTTGGGATTTGATTTTCTCAAAACACATTTCCAACGAATTAGAAAAAGTAAGGTAAGATCTCAGTAAATTCACTAGGTTTTTACAGACCCAGTTTTTATATAGAAAAACATTATTAATATTGCCATGAAGTTAGTGGTATACTTTTGATGAATAATGTCATAAAATTATTAAGTGTTATTCAATTTCTGTGTTAAAATTATACGAAACTCATGATATGATCGTGGTTCTTTCCCTAACTTATACATTGCACTTTGTAACTATTGGAAATAGGTATTTGTACAGTGTATATAATATAAATCATGGATGGTGATCAGTATTGTCACAATCAATAACAATAAACATGTTTTATGCTTACATCAAATATTTCAGAGTTATCTTCCAATGGCTAGCTACCAAGAATTTAAAAGAAATTATCTTTGACAATGTTAAGAAAGGCAGTCCTGAGGAGGTTCTTCTCAAACTCAAAGAGGGGAAAACCACATACGCTAAAGTGTTTGACACGATGTGCAGGTAAGTATATGTGTGATGGTTTCTTTTTTTATAATCAAATGCA
>WFKH01011925.1:47640295-47655878 GCA_016163765.1 Magallana hongkongensis
CTGAATTCGCCGATTTTAGAATTTGTTACTCAGAAAGGCAAACACTATTGGTAGAATCGGCACTGTCTCCAGCGTTTAACTCATACATGTAAATAATTTTTAGTTAAATGAAAAAAATCGACTGCATAAGTGCTGGTGTATTGTAAACAATTATGATCATGAAACATATATTCGGCGATAAGTACATATATAGAATCGGCGTGAAAATAGGCTGAAAATGAAATTTACTCTCATTCCGTTCTGTTCCGTTGAATACCAATATCCACCCGGGTGGGAATGTGTTTGGTTTGTTCTAAAGCTCTAACTAATATAGAATATTATCTTGCTGGCTTAAACCTAATCTCAGCGAGATTCGTCGAGACTGAAATTTTTTTTCAGTCTCGACGAATCTCGCCGAAATTAGCTTAAACCAGCTAGTAAGTTCTGCCGTGATAGTATTGTAATGTGTTAATACTAGAGTAGTAAGTAAGATATGTATATGTTTCTTTAAACAGCGAATTAAAACATTACAATTAAAGATCAATCTTAATTGAAATGTAATGAATAAAAAAATGCTCATTTTTTATAAAAATTTCTACCCCCCCCCCCCCATTGGGTGACCATTTACTGGACAAAGTACCAATAGCCCCTGGATCCATTTGGGTAAATCAGCTTTCCATCTCTATGTATCGGTAAAGGCCGAGGGTTTCCGTGTTCGCATAACGTAATGATGTTTCGACATAAAGTAATGGAGCGTGCACATCATGGAATAGAGAATTGACCTACAGCGAAGACTTATTCACATCACGTTATTAAGTTTAGACATAACGTAATAAACTTATGACATCCAGTTATAAAGAGTTGACAGAATAGAACTATATATTTACACCATGTAATAAAGTGTTGATAAAATATAAAAATAAATTGATATCATGTAATAAGATATTGGCTTATTGTAGGAATAGATTTGCATTACGTAATGCAGTATTGACAAAATGAAAGGATACCTGTGCCCCATGCAATACAGTGTCGTCATAATGTCATGATGAATTGACCTTGAGTTCTACAATATTGGCGTAATGTAAGGATAAATTTACATCAAGTTATAAAATGTTGGCATAATGTAAGGATGATTTTACATCACAACGTAAAAAGATGACATCATGTAAAGACATATTTACTTCACCTAATGTGCTTTTGACATGAAGTAATAAAGATTTGACCAAGTTTAAAGATATGTTCACACCACGTAATGAACTTTGACACCATGTAATGATAATTTGACATATAGTATCTATAGTTTTATGCTATAAGGCAGCGATGGCGTTCCATAAGTAAATGTTTTAGCCAACTATATAAATGTTATTGTCAAAACAGATGCGAAACGAAAATATTCAATAAAAAAAACGAGAGATAAACAAAGTGTTGTTAGCAATTTACACCTCACCCACAGCTCTCTTGTACATATAGCCATTTTGAAAGAATGAAAAATTCAATTGATGCCCTATAGCTATTTATTAAATTTAGGCGATAGGAGACGAGTCTAATGACAGGAATGACCATGATGTCAACGCAACCCGTTCTACATCAGATGCAAGCCAGGTAAAAATCTACAGCACCCTGTAGATTGCACATAGCACATTGCATTTGTCTATTTACCGGCAATCATAAAATTGTATTTGACAAAGATTCAGCATTATGTTTCAATAGGTTATGATAACATTTTATACCCAATTTATTGTGATTACCAATACTTTTTTCTTCATATGACATACCTTGCAGCTCTCCATTTTAATGAAAATGTTACCAGGCCACAAAATAGAACAGCGGAAGGAGAGAAGCAGTATTGTGTCTTGTATCGTAATGGTCGACATGGAGAGGGAGTCACAAAGGAACTTTTAGTGAGTTTCATGTTTGTATAATTATAAATATCTTAAGAAAAATTCTTTAATATATACATGTAATAGTATATATTGTAAAATTTATGTTCTTTACAATACAGATTACATTTCTGATCTGAGGGATGCTGTACATAGAGAGTCTGCATTCTGTCAGTGACAGTTATGTGAAAGCCAGGGAACGAAGCTACTTAAACATGTGACCATCCAAAAGCACATCACCTATTTCAATGATAATTGACATTGATAGGTGTGTTAATTATTTGTAGGCTGAAGAAAAAATTCTGAATTTTACGCAATGCACTCTTTATATGTGTCATATTCACTCAGTTTATTAATTTGAATAATAACAAGATGCCATATTTCAGCTAGACTTAGTTTTAATGTGTTATTTATCAATGTTTTTCCCCAGGGAAGCGAAACCCAAAATACTGTTGGCTGGGAAACTGTTTCCTGATGGCCGTCACAACACATGCCGGCAGGATCCTCCTGTTGTGCCGTCCAAGACGTCTCCAAATAAACCTGACACCGCAAGGTGTCGATACAGTCTGATAATAAAATTCACAACTTTAAATCCAATGTTAAAATAAATTATTGATGAGGGAGGTTATTTCCCTAAGAAATTTGTTTCATTATTTTGTGTTTATTTACTTTCTTTTTGCATGTTACAAGAACTTACTCATGAACTGGTTCATCATCCTCAAAGGGTCCATTGACTTGAATGTACTCATAATACAATTCCCAAAACATGATGATTCAGGCAGTTAACAATAAAACTTTCATGCTGGGTAATGCACTGTAATTACTCCTGATGTACTTTCCTAGCAACATCGGGTATTCCCAGGCAGCATTTGTACTCCTTGGATATTTCCATAATGTCACAGCTATAGCTACACCTGAATAATATAACAAGTTGCACATTAAAATAAAATTATATTTGATTATAAAGGTAAAATCTTTTTCATAAATAAATTTATTTATACTGGAGTTTTGGCAGAAAAGAAAGGAATGTTTATATTTCTTATGAAATACAGTACTATTGCACACTCATGTTCGAAAATTTTGTCTCCCAGGGGAGGTTTATGTCATTACAATTTGACCAATCTGTAGTGTATAACTGAAAAATCCCGTGATGGACTCGGAAGAAAGAATTAACATCTTTATTTTCCAATGTGTGACGAGGAAATTCCAACCTTGTGGTATAAAAATATTGAGTATGGGACATAATGGCCTGTTCACATATTAACATTTCGTGCTTTGTTCTTACGTCATGAGAAAAAGAAATTCCCTAAAATGTTAACAAGGAGACATTGTGATTGTTTACCAGTCAGTGTAACTGTTAGGCCGGTGCATTTTCGTGATCCTGTTCCTCAACGCTGTCTTCTTTCAATGAAAATTCGCACGCCTGATTTGCATTTGCATTAAAAACAGGTTCAAACTTATACCCCTGGACAACAAATTATGGACCCTCGTCCGAAAACGCTTCCAACATCAATTTGTTTTCGCCGTTTATCTACCGTTTGTTTTGATTCTGTGTTTCACAAATTGAAAGTGGTCTCTTGTGACGTCACAAATTCGGAAATTCAAGAACGATAATCATGATGCGATTTTCTTTTGCTGGCAACTTTGGTTTTTTATTTCCTACAGTAAATGCTCATATTGATTTTGTCCAATATTTTTATGAGTACTCTATGGTACAAAGTTGATATTTATTAGGAAAAAAACTACTGTTAATATCCGTCTCCTATGACCTTTAAGGTTCTGGCCAAAGATATAATGTTTCTAGGTATTCAATTGGTTTTTAGTTTTGTCTTCTTTGATTTTATTGGTTGTTGAGATTTCCCTCCAAATTCTTGGAGCTGGTTTGTTATATTTCTTTGTGACATCAAAGAGAGTGGAGGTTTTATTATATTGAGAACAGCATTTAACTGACTTTTGAAACATGACAAACTCTACCTCTTGTTGACAGTCATATGCCATACCAGCTATATAGTACATGTATATATACCATAGAGTATTGTACGAGCGCATTCCCTTAGAATGGTATGTTAAACCATATTTTATGATTTAAAATAATATAGTTATGTCTTTATAAATATAGACATTACAGATGAATATGATAAATATTATTGTAAACCTATTTTAAGATACGAATGCATAATGTAATTCATATATAAAGGAGAATTGATGTAAAGAGTTATCTCCCTTTAACGCAACTTACTCCTATTGTACTATTTTTATGCCGTATATTTATATTGTTGTTATTTATTGTAGGGCTATTTATTTTTGTACAATCTATAGCAATAAATATTGGAGATGCCTAGAACCCGAACAGGCGTTTGTTTGATTTCTTCAACATACAACAAATACCCCTGTTACAATCAGACGAGATAATCAAGTAACATATACGTCAACATGGATGTGTAGCACGTGAAACAACTGACCGTAAATTAAACATTTGAACTTAAGCTTACTGGTTACCCAAAAATCTGCACTGAGCAATAGTTGAATATAGACATCTCTGTAATTCATAAAACACATAAATCATTGTTCGTTTTTGAAAAGTAAACAAAGAGCGTGGGCGCAGAACAAACTATATGTACATAATGAAATGCGCACACATATGATGGAAAACTTTGATTGAAATTCACGTATGCATGCGCTAACTTACTTTTAATAACGAAACGCATGGGGTATTAATGTAAAGATATGGGGTGTGGAAGGCGGGTGAATTGTTTCTGAAAAAAACTGAAATGACGTGACATGTTACATGTACGATTAATAACATGACCTGATATTTGTAATGAGTTCAATATATAGAAATATACTCATAGACTTGTGATGTATCATTCTCCACTCGAATAAATATATTAGAACCTTAATGTTTAGACATAGCAATATGTAATTTTTTGCCTCAGCTTTTGAACCTCCCTTTTTCTTGTTTGAAGTGGGAAAATATTTAATTTCTCTTTCAATTGTTAAAGTAAAAAGTTACTCCGGCAGGTTATACTTCTTACTTTACAATTAGGCAGTTAAGCAAAGTTTTCTTCAATAATCTCTAAAAGGACAATTTAAATATATACCCGGTTATAAAACTGGAAATGAAATTTATATCTTTTAGCAAATGATTTTTATTATTTCATAAAAAAACATATATGCAATAAAGGTACACTTTTTACATGTAGCTCACCGAGACAAAGTCGGGGGGAGTTTATGCTAAACCCTTGGCGTCGCTGTCCGAACCTGGTTAAAGTTTTTGAGCAGGTCATGGTTTATCTGAGTTATTGCGGGTCCTATCTTTACTAAACTTGCATGGATGGTCCATCTGGACCTACGTATGGACTTAAGAGACTTGGATACTGAATCTGGACCATGAATTTCACAAGCTCCTGATAGCCATATTTAAGTTACTACTGGTCCAATCTTCGCCAAACTTTCATGGATGGATGGCACGTCTTATGACACTTATGCACTTCACATGCTCGAATGCTGAATCTGTACATGAGCCAAAGGTTTCTGGATGAGGTTAAGAATTTTGGATCTTGCTAAAGTTTTGGAGCAGATGCCTTTTGAAAGACTAATATTAGTTATATTTGAATTAATCTTACTCAATTTAGATGCATGGTGCATTTTTTATACTGATACACTCTTCAGGTGCTGGCATGGAGGCGGTTAAGGTTTTTGAAGCAGGTCACATGTTTATGTAAATAATACTATTTGTTTATTCAAACTTGCATAGTTGATTTAACTAATATGTAAATGAATCACAGAGGTAGCTTCAGATACGGAGAGTGATCTTGATTATCTAGATGCTAAGACAGGTTTAAGATTTTAGAACAACTCTAATTGCGTAATTCTTACTTACCTTCATTCTAACAATTATAAAGAAATCATTATTTTAGTCCATGGTTTTGACTACTTTAATTTTGATAACAACACCTTGCATCGCCTGCACCCGCCATTTGTAGAAACAAAGGAATCATGCATAAGCAGTATTTAATCGCTAGCATATACAAAGTTTGTCTTTAATATCCCTAGCATTGTAAAATCATTGTTTTGGATAAACAAAAACAATTAAACGAAAACTATAGAAATACAAGTGTATGGAAGTCCTGATTTATTCGAGTGCGACATTGTGTACACACGTGATTCGATATACTAGTTAATACCCTTTTCCAAAAACGGCCAACGGCCGACGTTCTTTGAGGCAAAATGGGATAATTCGGTCGACTGTCGGCAGTTCATCAGCCGTTGTCTGAAACAGTCGTTGAATAGTCCGTCCATCAACCCTCGATCATCGTCCGACCATCGGCAGACAGTTTGTTATGTCTATCGTTGGTCGGTCGACAATTAGGCATTTGAAATTTTCTTATATGTCGGCCGGATGTAACAACGAATTTTGACCCGGCTTGAAAATTGACCCGGGGTCATATTTCCACATTGAGTATTAAGACCAAAGGTGTTGAACAAAAACCCAAATCCGTTGAAAACTGACCCGCACTATTGAATTTTTTATAATGAAACCGATTCTAAATTTAAAAGTTAAAAAATAAAAAGAAAAGAAAAAAAAACAGAAAATCAAATAAACGAAATGTATATAACTTGGATTTATTTTTTTATAAAATATATAGTTTTTTTTATATTTATTCTTAAAAATAGCTTGTTTACATGTTTTAAGTGTTGACCAAAAAAACTTTTCTCAAATCATTATTGTTTTTTATTTCGAATTATCATATTACATTTAACCCTTCAAATATGTATACATAAACTATTTTTTTCATAGTGAACTTTTTGCGCATTATTGTTTTTTTAATTTTGTGATATTCATATTTCAAAAATTATATTTCAATAAGAATTTTGATATACATGGTTATACACGATAAACCATTTAGGTCTATGAGATAAGTTTTAACATTTGCTGGATGGATGTACAAATGAATACAATCTTTTAAAAAAATTGCAATACGTGCGTCATATTGTTTAAGTTTGATTTTACAACCATCCTGTAAATTGAAATTGTGATCATATTGTTCATTGTAAATTTTCTGGGTGGGTGTAAATCCAAATTTTTCTAGTACATTATGATATATTGTAGTTTTTGTTCTTGGATCTTCTCAGTATAGTATCTAAGTTATGTATTTACACCCACCCAATAAATAACAAATAAAAAGAAAAAAAAAACATTTATCATTTTATTTGCTTAATACTATCTTCTTAATTATATTTGTAATTTTAGTATTAATATTTTCGGAAATGTTACAGAGATTTGAGACATGTACAATTTCATGTATACTTATGCAAAAGACACAAACTAATATGTCTATGGTCACCTTAAAAGTTTGGTCCTCGAAGGAATGGAAGTCAAGTTGAGAAAATGATTTGACAGCGGGTTAGTGTTGAATTTATTTATGATATATGTGTGCATTTATGTTTAAAATGAGGACATTAAAAGTCTGTTACTAAAATTCAGAGAAACTGGAATCGAAACATGGGTCGAATCGTAGACCGTCTTCGGTTCCTACCTTTACACGTTTTCCAGAATCAAAATATGAGGGCTTGCGAAGAGAAGTGGATGTAGGCTATGCCTGTCCACTTCTCAAAAGAGAATATAATGTATTAATTAATAAGAAAGCTGTCCACTACATTTTGTCTCCATACTATCAATTGTACATTAGATACAAAACAACATATCATTTACAAATATTCAAATTCAAGGTTAAGCTCATAATAGAAGTTACATCTGTAAAATGCATTTAACTCATATCTTGCTTAGTAAATAAATAAAGTAACTAATTAATATGTTTTACGGTGCGACCGTTGGGGCGAGCGCAGCATGTGATCAAACAATGAATTATGATAAATCAATAAAAATAAAATTAACAACGTAAATAAATTTGATTGCAAAATAAAATAAAACATACCTATTTTTCAGTAAATTTCTATTATCCATAGTTTATAAGATTTCATATGTTATAAGATTTGTTATTTATTTATTTATAAGTATAACAATAGTTTAATCTCAGATACAATGTTGTTGAATAATAACGATTGTAATATAAATGTTCATTGCACTGTATCTCCTCTTTTAAAGTAATTGTAACGTCAGTTCATCCCCTTTTTTGCAGTCGACATTTTTTCTGATTAATTATTATT
Source organism: Magallana hongkongensis (assembly GCA_016163765.1). Classification (NCBI taxonomy): domain Eukaryota; kingdom Metazoa; phylum Mollusca; class Bivalvia; order Ostreida; family Ostreidae; genus Magallana; species Magallana hongkongensis. Next base: position 47,648,326 of record WFKH01011925.1, read on the forward strand.
TTTTTTAATTCACGCTTAAAAATATTTGCTTATCATATTAAAGGAACATGGAGTTGCCCCCCCCCCCCCCCCCCCGGTTGGGAGCATGTAATAAATGGAAGTGAAAATAAAGAAACCATTAAACTGCTAAAGAGCTGAAGGATTAGAATTTTCAGAATTTTGAGAATTATCTTTTTTTTCTTTTTTCTTGTAAAGATTTTTTGGATGAGGCTGTCATCCACCCCCCCACCCCCCTTTTTAAAAAAAACCGATGCTACGTGTACGTTCCTGGAAATTACCGTGATTATAGTGAATAAAATAAATGTGAGCATTCATCCAAATGAGAGCAAGTTACAACTAATTCCTATATCTGAAGAAATGTCCTCATTCTTTAGCTTTGCAAGATTTTGAGAGGATTTTGGTAATTTCAGCAGATTTACAATTACCCCAGTTAGAGTAATTTCCCCTTATTGTGACGTCAAAGTTCACGTTTAAGTGTCATCTGACTCTTTTTAAAACTCCCCTGAGAAATAAAAGTAAGCGAAGTATACTGCTTTATTTACTTAAAAAGCATGATGTTCTTAAAATTACACATCTTATATGCTTCTCAAAAGTTTTACTTTGATTCTCGCGAGAACGTGAGGACTTGGAAACCATTGGTACTATGAATTGTGGGTCCAAATTTATTGACGCCGAAAAAATCTATCGGATCAATGTGCAGACCTTTGTGACGTCACTCGATTATTTTTGATTGAGAGTGTACTGAGGTGAACTTTAGAGGTAACTGACTCTATGTCGTATACATCGTTATTGTTTTTAATGTCTTGCTGATTCTCGTGAGAGTGTGAAGTGATAAAAATTGCCATGATTACAGGGAACTACTGGGACGATTAAAACAATGCATTACTGGTCCGATTTACTGACGCCAAAAAAATCCGTTGAATGAATGTCCAACTGGTCCGAATTTTCTATTCACACACGCCTTGCCGTTAGAGCTCGCTTCGCGCCGGCGCTGCGCTCGCTATAATATTTTTCAAATTGATGATTTGCTTGATCTCTTCACCCCATCCCAAAAAGTACATATTTCCCCTCTTAATGGAATAGTAAGATTTAATATTTAAAAATAAATCAATTTATTTTATAGTGAAGCTAAGTTTTAAAATTGTTCCGGAATTTTTTCTCCGGAAATTTGAACAGGTTTGGGTTCACGTTTAACAATCTTACTCTTACTCTAACCGGAACGCACACGAAAAAGTTGTGAGAAAAATATTTTCCCCTCCCACCCTTGTATCCCTTTTGATTTATTGAAATATAAGAATTTTATTGCGTATTGAACTTTGTAATTTCAGGATGAGCTTCAAGAAATGATTGGTTGGAAAAAGGCTGACACATCAGTATGGGTTATGTGCTTTCCAATACATTCCCTTTACAGCTTGCTAATTGAAACAAAGTTGCTTTGACTAGTTAACCCACCATTTCACCCCTGCGAATGTTATTGTCATTCAAATTTAGACCATGTGGTTTTATTTGACCCTTTCAGTTTCGCAGTAAAAATCGTGCCTCGTGTTTATAGTCTATTTCCTAGAATCTAGGTACTTGTAATAAAATATAAAATCTAGACGTTTATTGATTTTAAACTTTATCTTAATTAGTGGATAAAATAAGTTCTAGAAATAATTGTGACAATAGAAGATAAAGGGTTTTTTCTGATGTTGCAACAATTAACATGCCTAGTAGCGACTCATCCTGAGGATTAATTTTCGATCCGCGCCTGACCTAGTAATAACATCAAAAGTGAAACAGACTATACTATTTTATGCAGAATATTACTTGAAAATTGCTCGATATACTAAGTTTTTATACAAAACAGACACCAATTCTTTTTTTAAAAAGCATGGTATTGCACACCAAAAGCATCAAACATGGCTATGATTTTATCAAGCAACCCAATGTTTACATTTCAACCACGTGTAGAGTGGTTAAACACGAGCAAGGTAGTGTTTTGCATTTATATTGATTGCAATTGTTGAAGTTGTAATATTTGTTGAGTACATAATGACATATTGGAAAATATGGATTGGTTTTGTGAGTGATGACCATGTTGAGCGTTAGCATGCTTCAGGTCTACAATAATTAATGTTTACAATTATCTTTGAATAGGTGATTTGGTATTATTGGATTATAAAAAAATCTTTATGTATGCATATACATATGCATCATCTATTTTTGCTTTAAACCACATATTCTAAAACAAGGAATAATTATTTAATGCAGAGCATTCTGTTTACTGGTCGATACAAAATAAATTTCCCATTTCAATTGCATGGAAAATGTACATAACTTATGAAAAACCATGTAGATTCTGGTAATATGAATAAAAAATAGATGCGTAACAAAAATGAATATAGAAAAAGCATTTATTTTTGTGTTTTGAAATGGATGATAAAAACTACAATGTAGCAACAATAAAAACATATTGAATTTATTACATGTACAATGTATACGAAACCATGTAAAGCACGCGTTTCACAGGCTAATATGGTTAAAATCTGCTTCAAAACTATGTCAACCAAACAAAAATAAAAATCAATGGCAAAACAGCTTCATGTTATTATGGAAAACAGAAATTGGTCCCAAAAATAAAATGAAAGATGCAAATATGTTTTAAATTATCCTATAACATTTAATTATATAAATCACATAGAGTGCTGTTTTTGGACATCCTTGATAAAACCATGTAATTAGTTATTCCATGGTATCAGATTTTGAACTAGTAATGCAAAGAATCATTAAAGAATATCAATTCAGTTACATGACAAATTTTAAACAATCCCTTTTGGTGATAATTGGATTAAATAATAAAGTACTACACGCATTACATTGAGAATTTAACAAAGCAGGTGAATAAAATAATTATGCTTGATTGCTACAGAGAGAATTTGTTAACAAAACAAAAATTTTGATGTTCATATACGTATACAAGTACCGTATATATATAAATTAAATATTCAAGCAATCTTGAATAACTGGTCTTGTCTCCAACAAAGCTAGCAACCACAGTAACCTTGACGCCTTCTCCATAAAAAGGCGCCAGATTGACCTCCCCTTGCCAAATTTCCAGTTGCGACGACTGAAGGTAGGTCCTCTCCTGATTCATCACTACAGCCACATCTTCGGCCTTGGGGATTTTAGGTGGAAGTTGACGGTGGGTTTCCTAATCTCCTTGTGGACGACCAGTGGCTCCCATATGTAACAGCCCTTCTTCCATAGAGCGTACTGCCGAGAGAAGGGGTAGACGTCCTCGGTCTTTTCCCGACAGTTGATAAGGTAGTTTTAGTCCCCCGGTAGCTGTTGGTTTGGGTCGTGGACTGGGATTGCGTACAGCTGTAGCTTGTAGAACCCTACAGACGGACAACTGACAATGAAACTGACCACAGAATCTTTGGTCTGGATGAAGACGAATTCCGGCACCTTTCGATCCGACTCCACTTCTATCAGGTCGACATCGACTCGTATTTCTTGGGCGACTGAGAACTGAATTTCGACGGTGTTGGCTTCTAGGTGAATCAGAGGAGTGTGGTGACTTAAAGTGTTCAGACCATAGTCATTATTTCCGGTTTAGCTCCAAGATACCCAGCCGAAAGTTTTGGTAATGGAATGTCTGTATTCACCACGACTCGGGGCAGTGTCCTTTACAAAAATCTTGATTATCGGGAATCAAAATTTGTACATGACAATTGGTTATCGTGTCAAAGATTTTACTTCTATTTATTTTCTTTTTCTTCTAAATTTTAGCGCGATTTTAATTAAAATACTTACTCAGGGCTTGAATTTGATTATATTTAGGAAACGCTTTTGTTAGGTTCAAGTGTTAGTTAATCTCATTTACTCGTTTATCTAAAGTTCATGATAGTAAAAACGTCAAATGTCGTACGGTTTCAGATAATTGAATTTCCTCACCTGTCATCTTTATTCTAAATTGAGCGCATGCGTGGGATAGACATGGACGTAAGAAATTTCAGCTCCGATTTATGTGAGTAATTAGCGTAAAATTTGTAAGCAATCTTCATAGCAGATGAGTGTAATATTTTTTGAAATCCCTGGATATCATTGATGTCAAAACCAGACAAAAACGACGGGAAACGCCGACGTTCTTCTGACGGAAAAACTCCAAGACCGTCAACAAAGACTGTGAAAATGGCGGACATCGAGACTGGTTTGAGTAGTGGTACGGGTAGCGGTCTGGTGGACAAAATGACGGTGATCGCTGAAGCTGTTCAAGAATTACAGAAAGGCCAACAATCCTTACAGTCAATGGTTGAAAGTAAGTTGGATAAGTTTAAGAATGATTTTCTAGCCAATATCGACAACAAATTCAAAGCTATGAAGTCGGATATAGACCTTGAACTTGGGTTACATAAGAAAGAAATAGACACTCTCGCAGAATCTATAAAGTCTATTCTGACACGTCTGGAAAGTGTGGAAAACAGAGAGAGGGTTCAACATATAGAACGAACTCATCCTAAAAGTGTCAGCGAGGAGGTATCGTTCCATATCAACAGACTGGAAGAGACACAAAAAGATATTGAGAAAACGTTGATTGACCTTCAGTGTCGCAGTATGCGTGATAACCTGTTGTTCTTTGGCTTGGCGGAACCTGATGGTAACCGAAAAGAAAATTGTGTGAATATTGTGGATGAATTCTGTGAGGATTATCTTGGAATTAGTAACATCAGTCAGGATATCGAAAGAGCACATAGGATTGGAAGGAGGAGATCCGGTGAATTCAGACCAGTGGTAGTAAAATTTTCATCGTTCAGGATCAAGGAGAAAGTCCGCTCGAACGCTTCCAGATTAGGAGGAACAAGATTCGGAATCCAAGAACAATTCCCTAGACAAATACAGGAACAGAGAAAGCAACTGTACCCTATATTAAAAGATGCCAGAAAACGGGGGAAAAGGGCAACACTTGTCGTAAACAAACTGTACATTGACGGTGTTGAATACCGAGGGCCGGAAACGTTAGATAATAGTATTCGGGGCACGAAGGCTGGAGATGACGATACTACATGTATGGAGGGATAGGATGATGTGGAGAATGTTACAATCTCAACCCAACATCACTGTGAACGACTGAAAATCATTTGTTGGAACATTAATGGGGGCTTCTCTACAAAAATTAATGACCAATGTTTTCAAAATTTCTTATTGACTTATGACGTTGTTCTATTAACTGAATGTTGGCTTCAGAAGGATATTGATGTTAACTTGGATAAGTTTGACACTTACATTTTTCCGAGACTTAAGAGCAGAAGCACGCAAGGGAGCGGGACTGTTGTTTTAATCCGTAAAAAATTTCATAACTTTATATCAGTAGTAAAAAATCAACATGACACTGTTATCTGGCTGAAAATTCATAATCTTTTAAAAAACATTGACAAAGACTTATACGTAGGTTGTGTTTATATCCCACCAAGCAATTCCACGTTTTACCAACTCTATGATTGTGACCTGTTCAATGATCTGGAAACACAAATAACCACATTCCAAAATGTAGGAAAAGTTATGATATTAGGTGATATGAATGCACGGACTTCAAATAGAGAAGACTTTATAGTGAATGACGTGATGCATGAAAGCAACTTAAGTTATATGGAAACCATCGGTTATGAAATGGACTCTGATTTACCGTTTCGGGTAAACCCGGACAATAATATAAACGATAATGGTATTAAATTATTAACAATGTGTAAATCATCCGGGATAAGGATACTGAACGGTCGGCATAAAGACAAAATGGACAGGGACTTTACGTTTATGGGGTCCAGGGGACTCAGTGTTGTGGACTACTGTCTCTTATCGCCAGATATTTTCGGCTTGATTGAAAAATTCCAGGTTGCGAATTTCACAATGTATTCCGATCACGCTCCGCTACATTTACAAATCTTGGCCTATCCTGCTGTTACCGAACCAAAAGGTGAAAACACTGTTGCAGATAACAGCTTTACACGAACAAAAACATGTAAGTGGAACCCAGAGTGTCTGAATGAAGCGCGAACTGCACTAGCTACATGTTACGAAACTTTAATGTCAGCCACAAAGACACCAAAACACGAGACTCAGGACTCCATTGACTCGTCTATTGATCTATTTACGACACAGCTTACAAAAGCCATGATGCCTTTATTTGAAGTCGAACACTCTTCAAAACCACTTTACCGTAAAAAAACTTACTCAAGCAGAACACCAATTGATAAGCCTTGGGTCACACCGGAATTAAAAGGAAAATACAACAAATACAGATATCATCTTAACTTATTCAACCGGGATAAAGGGGGCGATAATCACAGCAATCTGTTACAGTCAAAGAAAGAATATAAAACACATGCTGCTAAACTGAAGCGACAGTACATGCGTACCGAGGGAAACATGCTTAACCAAATTCGTAGACACAATCCCAAGTTATTTTATAAATATTTCCAAAGAAAGAAATCCCATAGTTCGGATGTCGACCCAACTACATTTTTTAACCATTTCAAGGAGTTGTCATTAAATCGAAACGCGACGACGATGACGACGGAAAATGTAAGGAGCGACAATTCGGCCGTGTTTGATGAACTAGATCAGGAAATAACACAGAATGAAATAGAGACTGCAATATCTAATCTTAAAAGAGACAAAAGTCATGGAACAGACTTACTGATTAATGAATATTTTATTGAATTTAAGCAAAACCTCCTCCCTATTGTACAGAATTTGTGTAATAGAATTTTACAATCTGGTATTTTTCCTAAAATGTGGGCCAAATCAGTAATTGTTCCAGTTTTTAAAAAAGGTGACTCGACAGATCCGAATAATTATAGGGGCATAAGTCTAATAAGCTGTTTCTGTAAACTTTTTACTTCAATTTTAAATAACAGGCTTATAAATTGGGCTAATGAAAACAATGTTATTACAGATGCTCAATTCGGGTTTCAACCCAACCTAGGTACTGCAGAAGCTATTTTTTGCTTGTCCTCAATTATTAGTATGTCTCTACGCAAGAAAAAAAGATTATATTGTTGTTTCATTGACTTCAAAAAAGCATTTGATACTGTAGAGCGTTTTAAACTTTGGCAAAAACTTGGAATGTATGGTATCAGAGGAAAGTTATTAAATGTTATACGTTCTATGTATAATAATATGAAATCATGTATTAAGACACCAAGAATGTTATCTGATGTTTTTGAAAATTCACTTGGTCTTCTACAAGGGGAGGTCTTGTCCCCCATTCTTTTCTCATTCTATGTCAATGATTTAGAACTCAGCTATGTTAAGGGCGTCCATAAAATAATAGCGGTATTTATCACATAAAATATTAGCCTTTGAATAATCTTAATTTTATATTCCAAAAAATTGTTACACAAAGTAATTTTTTATCAATATACATATTAGATAATTCGCTATCGCATGAGCAATTTTTGAGTCTCTTGGGAATACCCTGTCACGTGATACTGCTAAAAATAGATGAACCAGGAGTAATACGAAAAAATGCATAGTGCAAGGGCTTAACATTAACAAATATAATTATTTCT
>WFKH01011925.1:47672193-47688176 GCA_016163765.1 Magallana hongkongensis
CAACAGAATCAGTACAAGGTCTTCCGTTGGAAACGGAAGACCTTAATAAACAAAATATATTAACTTGTTAAATAATAAAAATAATTCTTAGAAATAAAGAAATATATTATGATAACTTTGAGTTCAAATTGTTTGAAAACTATTGCTCAATAATTATTATGCCTACCAAATTCAATAATAATATGACGTCTAGTAACATATATAGCTATGGCAAAAGTGTGTATTTTTTATTAGCCCTCGTAGATATTCTATTATGTATGTTATTTTTTTCATTTGATAGCATGCATTTATTATTTTGTTGTGCCTTAGAAGGGATACAATGTAACAGATAGGAATGTTTAGGAAACTTTTTCTAAAATCCTTTAAGAAAGATTAACGCTGCAACTATTTGTAATACTTTCATTATATCATACAAGTATTCTTTCTGATATAATAAAGAATCTTTATTGAAACAATTCCTGGACCATATATTGATTTAGTTTTATCAAATAGAAAAAGGGTAAAAAAAAAAAAACAATCAAGAATCACAAAAAAAAAATAAATAAATAAAAATACATGTATACGAAACGTAAAATTTCATAGTTTGATATTTGGTATTAATGTTTTAAAATACATTTTTTAAACATATTTTTGCGTTTAAACAATTGTAATGAGGTGGTTAAAAAGTAGTCTTAAACAAATGTCATAATTTGTTTGTATTTAAGACATCGACATTTCTAATGCAGTGGGTTTTTTTTAGAGTAATTTTTTAAAACAACGGCCTTTTTAAAATGTTCAATAATTGGTTTGTCCTTCATATTTACAATTAAGATTCTTATTCCTCTACTTTGCACCATCTTTTTATGAAATTTATCCGGCAGTTTTAGAAAATTTGAAGAAAAGATAAACAAAATTAATAAATGGATGGAAAGACAGACAGATAGGCTGAGAGACGGAGGGACGACAAAAGATGTTATCCGAAAAGCTCATTCGATTTGAATGTATAATACCACAGCAAGTTAAACATTTTAACAACTGAAAGCTTACAATGTAAATTTCGATGCACATTGAAAATGTGTCTATGTTTGTGTGTTTAAGGCTTCTCATATCTCGGTATGGGCAATCTGGGCAATATGAATTTAAATATTTGGTTTCTTTCAGATAACAATGTAAAGTCAAATCCTTTAAACATGGATTGTTGCTACAGTGCGTCCACAATCAAGACGCATGTCTCTTCGCTCTGGAGATTTTTTAACAGACGACCCACAGAGTTTTTTCTTGGCGCAATTGCTGGATGGTAAGAATCACAAACTTTTTCTTGATATATGAAAATCCATGTTCTGGATATTGCATTTTGGTTCTCTATACCATCTAATTATGCATGGATTGTATGTTAAAAGCAAGTGCAGCTCGCTGGATTTTGCCGGGAAGTAAACGAGCAAAAGCTATACATTCGTCATGAAATAGTTTTGACTCCATCCAAGAATTTATTTGCTCGTAACTGAATCACAGAGAAGATTGCCGCCTAAGAATTTGTTAAACAACCAACAAACATTTTTTAATAATTTTTCCTTTAAACATGCATGGACTGTATGCTATAAAATGTATTCACTTTAAGCCCACTCAAAAAAGGCAGATGCAACTACACTTAAATGTCAGATTGAACACTGAAGTCATAATCAGGAGAAAGAACTCAACATTTAACTCTACATATAATATTTCAAGTTGCACCTGCTGCATCTGAATAAAACACGACAGTTTAATATTTAACCAAAATGATACATTTGCACCAGGTGTATTAAATAGAATGCTGATCATGGATATTATATATATATATATATATATATATATATATATATATATATATATATTACATTTTACATTCTTACAGTGTTTTAACTCTTATCATCGGAAAAACAGCTCTGTTCTGTCTCGCCGCGGTGGCGGTTTTATATCTGGTAAGAGCTTGCATTGCTCATTAGTATGTATACATATATTTGTTCCTTATACTAGTAATGATAATATGTTTTACGGTGCGACCGTTGGGGCGAGCGCAGCATGTGATCAAACAATGAATTATGATAAATCAATAAAAATAAAATTAACAACGTAAATAAATTTGATTGCAAAATAAAATAAAACATACCTATTTTTTCAGTAAATTTCCATTATCCATAGTTTATAAGATTTCATATGTTATAAGATTTGTTATTTATTTATTTATAAGTAGAACAATAGTTTAATCTCAGATACAATGTTGTTGAATAATAAAGATTTTAATATAAATGTTTATTGCACTGTATCTCCTCTTTTAAAGTGATTGTAACGTCAGTTCATCCCCTTTTTTGCAGTCGACATTTTTTCTTATTAATTATTAATTTTTTTTAAATTAACGCTTAAAAATATTTGCTTATCATATTAAAGGAACATGGAGTTGCGCCGTCCCCCCCCCCCCCCCCCCAGGCCGGTGGGGGCATGTAATAAATGGAAGTGAAAATAAAGAAACCATTGAACTGCTAAAGACTAGAATTTTGAGAATTATCTTTTTTTCTTTTTGCTTGTAAAGATTTTTTGGATGAGGCTGTCATCCACCCCCACCCCCCTTTTAAAAAACCGATGCTACGTGTACGTTCCTGGAAATTACCGTAATCATAGTGAATAGAATAAATGTGAGCATTCATCGAAATGAGTGCAAGTTACAACTAATTCCTATATCTGAAGAAATGTCCTCATTCTTTAGCTTTGCAAGATTTTGAGAGGATTTTGGTAATTTCAGCAGATTTACAATAACTTCAGTTAGAGTAATTTCCCCTTATTGTGACGTCAAAGTTGTCGTCTGACTCTTTAAAACTCCCCTGAGAAATAAAAGTAAGCGAAGTATACTGTTTCATTTACTTAAAAAGCATGATGTTCTTAAAATTACACATCTTATATGCTTCTCAAAAGTTTTATTTTGATTCTCGCGAGAACGTGATGACTTGGAAACCATTGGTACTATGAATTGTGGGTCAAAATTTACTGACGCCGAAAAACTTTATCGGATCAATGTGCAAACCTTTGTGACGTCACTCGACTATTTTTTGATTGAGAGTGTACTGAGGTGAACTTTAGAGGTAACATTGACTGTATGTCGTATACATTGTTATTGTTTTGATTGTCTTGCTGATTCTCGTGAGAATGTGAAGTGATAAAAATTGCCATTATTACAGGGAACTACTGGGACGATTAAAACAATGCATTACTGGTCCGATTTACTGACGCCAAAAAAATCCGTTGAATGAATGTGCAACTGGTCCGAATTTTCTATTCACACACGCCTTGCCGTTAGAGCTCGCTTCGCGCCGGCGCTGCGCGCCGGCGAGCTGGGCTCGCTATAATTTGATCTCTATATACTTATCTTTTGAGAGAATTACATCTATCTTCATCAATTAAAGCATGATAAAAGTTTTGGCGTGTCGAAAGCGTTACTTGCCAATAGTTAAGCAAGATGATCCTGGTAATGCGGGGGTTGTTCGATATATATTGTGTATTGTACGGTATATCAAAGGCATTCGACTCAAATAGTAAAATGAAAATAACTTCAAAGTATATATTTTCAATTTATGAATCCATTTCTGAAATGCGTCACGGTACGCTGCTTTAGGTAGACATCTGAGGCACTGATTGATTGTTGAGCCAAGGGCTTGTCGAGACTTGTAACAATGACCGGATAAGATTTTTTTAAGTTTTGGAAAAGGGAAAAAAGTCCCATGGAGCTATAGCTAGATCTGAAGAGTGTGGTATGTGTGGTAAGACGGTAACCTTCTCCGACTTCAAATATTGATTCACAAGCTCAGATGTATGTGATAGAGCTGAACGAGGTAGACGACGTGCTTAAATCCTGACACAGGGCGTCGTTTATGATATTTTTTGAGCATTTTTAGTAAAGCATCTGGGTAATACCGACTTGTACCATGTTTACATTTCGGCTCCATAATTTTTACGGTTATATCATCTAATTAGAAAAATTCTTCTTTGTGGTAATGGTTCTTTTTGGCACCTACATGTACAGGCCCTCTACCGCTGCTATATTTTGTTTCCAGTTCTTCTTACTGGTTTGAAATAGTCAACCCATGTAGCAAAATTTCAAATGGTCTTTGATTGAATTTGGTAAACATTTTTAGCAACTGCTAAGCAGTTTGCACTCGTACGCGAATTGGTCATCTGTCAAAATATGCGGTATGATCCATCTGGTAGAAATCTTTCCTACTTTAAAAAATACGCTTCAAAATGAAAAACACTCGCAATAATGATATGCCAACAGATTTGGCATTATCACGAATCGTGTATCTGCCTTCACTTTCAATTATTTTTAAGCATTTGCTTTGCCTGTTACAGTCACAGGTGTGGCAGATTTTGCTGCATTGTTTACAGACCGTGTACCAGTCAGAAGTTTCTTTCCCCACCAACGAACTGTCTCATAAAATACATTATCAGACCTATAAATCTTACCCAATTAAGTAAAAAAATTGCATTACCGAATTACCGAGTTTTGTTCGAACTTTTATATAGGCTATAAATCCTTTAATGTTATCAACCTGTTTCGCAACCGTTTTTATAACAGTCGTCAACGACTTTCTCTATTGAAATGAGTATAAGTTTAAATCTATGTGGCTCTTGTTTATACCTTTTGAAAGGTATTGAATAGAGCCATTCAAAAGTATATCATCCACGAAATCGTGTGATGCTATATCGCTTTGTGCTACAATACACATTACATATCGCGAACAACCCTTGTAGTTAGACCATCAATATTGCAAGTAAAATACATTATTTGATTCATGTAATTACATTACTAATTAGCACTAGAATACTATTGGTTTGTTAGTAACAGTTTTATCACTAGTTTCAAAATCAACCTGATTGAAAATATTTTAAGAACCTACGGAATGCGGGTTGGGTTTTGTATCAAATGTTCAAAAAATCAAGATGTGTAGGTGAAGCTTCTGCTATATTGCCAAATATTAATTCTCATCGATGATATATCCGACAGTCACGTGTCAAGTATAAACCAATGAAAGTGTGATATTTCTGTCCGAGGGAAAACAATATTACCTATTAAGTTGGTTACTGACTGACTAGAGAAATATATTGGGTTGATGACTCTCATAGACAGCTATTAAATTCATCAACATTTCAGTCCGAGGGAAAACAAAATAGCTTTGGTTTATTAGGTTGGCTTAATTCGGTCAGTGCAAGGGGTAGTTGCGGGATAAAAATAAATAATTGTTGTTTCTGCGTTATGTTTAAAGAGCCTTTAAAAAGTATGATCAAACGTTGACTATCAGTTTACCATTTTTTTTTAATTCGGTTCATGTTACTTCATTTATTTTTGAAGATAAATTTAAACTGACCAGCTTTTTTCCAAAAAGTAAAGATAACAACAAATACATGTATACTCACAAATCCCTCAATACAAATGGATTCAACTTTAGACGGATAAGCTATCGTCTCTAACTTACAATTGAATAAAAGCTCTAAGTGATTTTTTAATTTAAAGTTTCATTTTGATTTATGTTAAAAACAAGTTGGTTTTACAGGTGGCTCTTGTTGTGGTCGATGGCTCTGACAACAAGTTTGGGGTCTTTGAAAGTATCAAATCGACAATTTTTACAGCACTTTTTAACAAGATATGGAACTTTGTTGTCTTTTCATTCGGAATTCTTGTTCTGGTCGGATTTGTTGTATGGTAAGATTTATAAAGCATTAATTAGTAAAAGAAACTTAATCGACAACATGTATCATGACGTTTTCTTTACGTGTATTAATATCAATTTTGCAATGAAAATTTAGTTGCCGGATTTTGTTGTTTTTATTTAATTCAGCATTGGGTGGATGTGTGGCCCATAAACTATCTAATAAATGATGTAATGTTTCTGTACCTAATTAAGGGGCTGAATATCATCGCTGTCCATTGTAATTACCTGAAGTCGTGTACAATAGAGTAAATAGAGTGTATATGTTATAACAACACAGACTAAATAAAATTAAATTTTCAAAGAAATTTCTTATTGGTTAACTACTTTGGAAAGACATGCACATTTGGTTAAATTCTTTAATATCGATGTAGTGCTTGTAATTTGACTGAATTTTGATTAATAAGAAACCTGAAATTTACTTTGACTTACTTCGTACCATACAGTTGATAAGAAAAACATGCTTTCTTTTTCTTTATAATGCATTTGCATTGAATTTGTAATTTCCCAATATCATCGAGGAGATTGGCATTTCTGATAGTACTGATCGAATAGATAAAAAGTAAGACGTACCGATTAAAAAAATAATTAAATATTTTTAATCCCGTTTCTTACAAGCAAATCATACAACAATGTAGCAAAGTATATCATATATCAAAAATGCTGAACGGCTATTTTTTGATAATGTTTCGCGGTGCCACCTGTTTGATGTGATGATTTTTTTTTTCTCAAAACTACGAGGCTTGCTTTCATTGCGTACATGAAATATGTATGGATAGAAAATACGAGGGTTGTCCCAAAACTAGCTTAGTCTTTTGGCCTTATTAAGTTAATCGGAGACACAGAAAGATGACACAAAGGGTTCAAATAATTTGAATTAAAATTATGTGATTGTATGAAATTGAATTAGTAAAAATGAAAGCATGCTTCATGTAGATCATAAAATCGACAGGCGGAGCAATGTCTAAAACGAAAAGTTGCAATCAACATAAAGAAATAAAATAGCGAGGAATAGTACTTTTCGTCTAAACATTTTAAAATAAAAAGTGCATTTAAATTTGTTGATTATTCTTTTGATTACCCCAAAAATGTTTTGGCTATAACGCATTTAAAAAAAAAAGATTCTTTAACCCATTTTGTGACAAGTTGGAGTGTGAACACGTAGTAAAAGTACAAATTTGAGGCGGCGCAACGGTAACTAATAAAAAATACCTTGAAACAAACCCAGAGCCGATTTTAAAGTAAATTAAAACCACAAAATTACTTACACAATGCTGATCAACACAGAAGAAGACAGAGGTTAGACAACAATACAGGACATGTTTTTAGACGGAAGCTCATTTGATCTTAGGAATACTTAAAAAACAAAACTAGCAGTGTGAATGCGCACTTAAAGTACATGTTTAATTAAAATCAATTTGCAGGACATTTTCAGAAATAAAACGTAAATGATATCGTAAACTATCTGATGGGATAAGCAACATAAGGACTGAAAAAATTTGACGTTCCACATTCCGCCGCGTAGCAAAACTCAGCTTGTCTTTACTTTTTTCTCCAAAAATAAAGTACAGTTTCAAATGTTTCGGTATTTTTGACAATGTGTCATTGAACAAAACAATGTTGCATTGTATTAAAAAATTGTAGTGAACAGATTTTAAGTTTGGTGTTCTGTCTACATAATTTTTGGACAACCCTCGTACTCCTATTACAACTTGATTTTTTATATGTCGAGTCACAACGTACGAAAAACAGCAAAATCAAAATGAAATTCAAAGATGTGAACGTGGTTAATTGAAAAAAAAATACATTGAGCTTTCAACATCGTTAGAAAACAGAGATTCTATATTCTATCTCAGCGTGAAGGGTTTATCACGTGAAACGAAATCATACAAAGGTATCTTTATATAGAAAAAATACCATTTTAGGGGACCCATTTTGGTGCCTCTTCTCATCGGAAAATCATTTCTTTTCTACCTCTCATCACTGGCGGTTGCATTTCTGGTAAGACTATGCATTGTGTGTATGTATACATGTATTTAATATAAAAAAAAATTAAATTTTTCATACGAAGTTTGGAAAAGTTATTGTTTTTCTTAATTTTGTTTTTATTATTATTATCTTCTTGAAATTTTGACGTCAGTCTGTTCTCAGGTTATGGTCTTTGAACCTGAATGAAACTAAAAAAAAATTATTTCAGATTATTCAATTTTATTTTATTTTTTTTGGTTGTTTTACCTTTGCATCTATCAGAGCATCGCAGCTTTAAACATAATAGGACAAAGAGTTGAAGAGGAGATTAACATAGACTATGTCCCTCCCCCATCCCCCGAGCTTGTCCCTCCCTCACCCCCCGAGCTTGTTCCACCCCCACCCCCCGAGTTTCTGCCGCCGGACAGTGCGGTGCCGGATCCCAGACAACAGGAAGTGTACAGTCAGTTTGCTAGTTCCCAGGAACAGACATCGCAAAATCTTACATCGGGGAGGGAAACCGTACACGTGCCTCCACCCGAACAGGCTGTTCTCGATAACGTTACTCTCAGTAAACCTATTCAGGTAAACCGTGTATGAGTGTATTATATCTGTGTAATTTAATCATAAAAGTTGCACTCCGTCTTAGCAAGTAAGTGTTAGCTCATAACATGTTGTCCATGTCACAATATGATGTGCATGTAAATCTTATTAAACCACTTATGTTACTTTTAATTTAATTCCTAAATTAAATGTAATGATATTTCATAATATTTAAATCTTCTTATTTTCAGGGGTTTTTTTACAAGAATAAGCTAAATTTTGACATATGTTATTGTAGTCATAGGAATGTAACTTGTTCACCTGTACGCTTTATTGATAAATTGTATTTATTTACAATTTACGTTTTTATTAACTTAAGCAGATTTTAATGTACTAAAAGTAATTTTTCCCTGTTATTCAATATATCAGGTTGAAATGCGTTCTGTTGGACAGCAACCCCCAACGGCACCATCAACATTTGAACTTGTTCCCGTCAGAACTGAGCAGGAAAAGCCCCTACCCATAGTGACTCCCCCGTCTAGCTCCGGTAACCTGAAGCTCAGTCTGGACCAAGTTGACCGTCAGATTCTACACTCTGTAGTAGACCACGCTATACAGGTGCATAAAGTACTTAATAAGAACTAGCATTTAATATACAGTTTGTTAATGCATTGCTCATAAAATAGTACATGTATCGTATTTCATGGAAATGTGCAATTTTTTTTTATTTGTGATGTGTTCAATTAAGGGAATTGGAATCTGCAATCGAAAGTGTTTTTGTTAAGTATTTGTAAAATGTTCTTCTCATACATCTTTATTCAATATGGAAGTAAAATATTGAGGCAATATGCTTTACTTTAGGCACCAAATTATGGTGCATTTAATATGACCTTTCATCACTGAAATCAAACTTGAAAATAAATAACTTTTCCCTCTATTATACCGGTATTTGAATTGCACTAAACACAAACTAATTTTATTTAAAATGATCGCATTAAAAATATGAAATTAAAACCAAAACCAAACAGATTAATGTATGCAAAATACATACATACTCAAATGGTAGAGGAATATACTTTTGTAATTAATTTTTTTTTAATATGAAACGGTATCGCAGAATATTGCAAAAAAGCACAATTATTACAGATTACTACTTTATATCTGTTATATTTCTATGCCATGATTATAATGTTTTCCTTTCTCATATTTGTGTATCATCTAGTGATCTTCCTATTTAAGGTATCAAAAAGTGAGCATCCAAGCTTCAGAGAATTGGTTTGGGATTTGATTTTCTCAAAACACATTTCCAACGAATTAGAGAAAGTGATGTAAGCTCTCAGTAAATACCCTATTTTATAACAGGTTTTTAAAAATTTTATACATAGACATAAACATATTTATATCGCCCTGAAGTTAGTGGCATGCATTTAAAGAATAATGTTAAACTCTTTGAATGTTATATAAGTAAGATCTGTTAAAATAAGAACCATATGATATGATCATAATTTGTTACCCTTGAAAATTGCACTTAGTTACTGTTGAATTTTGTAAAGGCATAAATACAGTATTAATAATATTCAATGACCAAGTTTTACCGTATAAGAATTAACATGGTTTACATGTATGCTTACGTTGATTATTTCAGAGCAATCTTCCGCTGGTTAGCAACCAAGAATTTAAAAGAAATTATCTTTGACAATGTTGAGAAAGGCAGTCCTGAAGAAATTCTCCTCGGACTCAAAGAAGGAAAAACAACATACGCTAAAGTATTTGACACGATGTGCAAGTTAGTACATGGGTGACGGTTCCTTTGGGTCCAGACATTAAAGGAAAAACTTTTTGAAAGATAATATACTAGAAATAATTCAATAGCTACAGAAAGTTTACGAGTATAGACGGGGTTTGGCTGTTTATGCTTTATAAGTCATGACGAATTTATTAAGTCTTTTAACTGTTCAAACACAGATCATTAAATTTTAAATTCAGTAACTTTAGTTATTTCCTTATAATTCAATACACTTTCATCATGCTGTTACCCTATTGTTTAATTTCATTCCTGATGTACAAAGACCTAACTAGTTATCAATACAAGAGGTATAGCACATTTTCCCATTATTTCGCCTACACTTGTGACTGGACGGAAAATACCTGTTACTAAATATAGCTTCAGGTATACCTGTCGCAGTATGATTTTCGAAACATAGATGCTGCTTTTATAATGGTGTCTGTAACAACTGATTTGTCATAAATTCGGGAAACCTGCATCGAGAAATGAATATATAGAAATGTATATAATGTCAGTTGTTATTCTGATAACTTCCAGCAAAATGCAATGAATCTTGCACCGTTGTATAAAGAATACACGTACAGTGTTATTGAAGAGGGTGAAGAGGGTTATACTGGGTGTGCACAGGCTGAATTAAACACGATAATTTGAAAAAAAATAATCCAGCTGAATAGACACATATAATTTAAAAGATTCTTATCATGCTTGAATTAAGTAAAAAATAGTTACTAACTGGTGGAATCTATCCAGCGACCACAAAATCAAAAAGTCTTCCGCGTTACCACTTGGCCACCCATCTAACACTTTCATTGGATGTATTTTAAATATATATGCGAACGTGTACTACAATACCTGTAGAACTTAATTTTAATCAGAATTCTTTGGTTTAAAGTGGTCCATTTATTCAAATATACCAATTTTTATCGCATACTATTTTCCTACAACCTGACTATTTTAATCATGTCGTGTAAGATAATTAAGACGCTTAGAGCATAGTGATTGTGTAATTTGAGTTTCTTTGAATTTATTTAAACTAAATATTGTATAATATTGAAAATGTCTGATGTTTACAAAAGTGCTATATCTTAGGCGAAATCGTGTACCAGTGCGTTATACCTCTTTATTCAAGCGTGAATTGTATAGTTGTTATTAGATAAAATCTAATCTTACAACGTACATTATATAATATAGATGTAGATATAGATCCCTTTAGTAAATACACAATTCTAATTGATTCTGTCCACCTGGTATGACGTTAGTGACCCAGCTCCAGAGATATCCCCTACATTCTCCGGGTTATACTTGTATAATACATGCAGATAACTAAGCAACAGCATAACCAATTTACCATTCATGATACAAGTACGTGTACGAAGGCTATTGTGTAATTAACATTTTAACCTTATTGTACTCTACCGATGCGAGGAAGGGTGGCTAGTGCCTGCATGAGAATTTGACGACTTACATACATCGATTTCAAACATAAAATATTCATTTTCATTTATTCTGCATACTTTAATGATTGTCAAGGCTGTCAATTAGCTAATCATGAGTGAAAGAATCCCAGTCTCATGATTCCTAAATGGGTGACTGATCTGTCATGCATGCTAATAGTAAACAATAGTTTTTATTACATCTGCCTGGTTACAAATTACAGAAATTCAGATTGTTCTCAGGAATAAAAATAAATTCTAAAATAAATTGAACATTACATCTTGCGGTTAAAAGTTAACCTCTTTTGTGTTTGCATCACCAGATTCAGTTTATATTTTTTCATTTAGAGCATTTAGGTGTAATTAAGATTTTGTCTTCTTGTGTCAAAAAGTTGATCAATTTGTTTTCAATGCTTTCAGTCATGCAGGATTACACTCCAGAATCATTAGTGGCTATGCTAAAGGGGTCAACTACAAACCCGGCATGAAGTTCAATCCAGGCACAAACCAGCACTCCTGGAATGCAGTCTACATAAACGGAACATGGGGTCTAGTGGATGCTGACTGGGCCGCCCGAGAGATTATCAAAAAGCTTTGGAAACTCCGCTACCGGCTGGACGAGCATTTCTTCCTTCCTGATCCCCACCACTTCATATGCAACCACTTCCCTGATGACCAGCAGTGGCAGTTATTGGACAGGCCAATAACACTGGAGGAATTTGAAAACATGCCACACATTTTACCCGATTTCTTTAAATATGGACTAGAATTTGTGAGTCACCGTACTGTGATAATTTATGGACGAGGTGAAATAAATGTCTGTCTGAGATATCCTGCCAATAAGTTGGCCGTGGACTTCAACTTTAGACTTCAGTTTGAGAGTGGTGAGGAGGAGGAGGAGGAGTACAAAGGAACCAAACTGAACCGCTATGGCATGCAGGAAAGCGTGGAAGAAATTGTTTGCTTTAGACTTCGTCTTCCAGTAGAGGGATCCTACATTCTTACCATACATGCTAAGGAATATACATCAGAGAACAAAGAAAATGTGTATCATCCAGTGTGCCAGTATAAGATTGTCCAGGAAGAAGTATCGGTCACCGAACCACCTCCCTTCCCACCATGTGCTTACCTAAACTGGGGACCAGGTACCTTTTTTTCCAGGTATGGTCTGGCCACCAACCAAAAGACCGCTAAGATCTTGACCAAGGACGGAAAAGCAGAGCTACAGATTATTATCCCCAAGCAGATGCAATTTATGACTAAACTGAAGCACAATAATCGAAACGATGGCGACCTAGTAGGATATGTGACACACAGAATTGTGAGTAACAATGTTTGTTTCAACATCACTGCCCCGAGTCGTGGTGAATACGGACTAGAAATTCTTGGCAATGACCCAGCAACCGAAGGTTCAACTATGTATCATGTGGCACAATATTTAGTGGAGTGTAACGAAGACGTAAAGACCGCTCCATTACCAAAACTGCCTGCTGGATATCTTGGAGCTAAACCTAAATTCAATGACTACGGTCTGAACACTTTAAGTCACCACATTCCTATAATTCATCTAGAAACCAACACCGTCAAAATTCAGATCTCGGTCACCCAAGAAATCAAAGTCACTGCCAATCTTACAGATATGGAATCAGATCGAGAATTGCCAGAGTTCGTTTTCATCCAGACCAATGATTCCGTGGTCAGCTTCATAGTAAACTGCCCGTCCATAGGATTTTACAAGCTACAGCTGTATGCTCTCCCAGTCCATGACTCGAGCCAACAGCTACCGGGGGTCTACAACTACCTGATCAACTGTCAGAGAAAGACCGAGAACGTCTATCCTTTTCCCAAGCAGGACACACGCTGGAAGAAAAGCTGCTATATGTGGGAGCCACTGGTCGTCCACAAGGCGCTAGGGAAACCCACCGTCAACTTTCACGTCAGGATCCCCAAGGCCGAAGCCGTCGCCGTAGTGGTGAATCAGCAGTGGACCAACCTTAAATTGTCGACGCCGGAAATTTGGATAGGAGAGGTCAATCTGACACCTTATTATGGAGATGACGTCAAACTCACCGTGAATGCAAACTTTGGAGGAGACAAGACTAGTTATGCAACATTGCTGGAATATTCAATTTAGATATATACGATAGATGTTTACATAAATAAACAAAATCATTTTTGTTTTGAGTGCATGAAGTTGTAAACAAATTTTCTTTTTAGCAAGCAAACCTATTTAGTGTATTTATGTGCTTTCTTAATTTCTCAATAAAAGACATTATTTAATCTAAGTATCTTTAAAAAAGCGATGTTTAGAACTTGACATTGAACTGAATTGATATTTATATTACCTAGTAAACATCACAACTAATCTATATCATTTTCTCATATTTTCACTTGTAGAGATGTTCGGGCAATAAATATATGTCGATCCTGTATAAAAAAACATCTATTTTTCCCCTTAATATTCTTATGTTTATAATCAAGTCCCTTTTCTAACAGGATGATTTTATAGTCATATCACATGTTGAGCATTGCAGTTCTAACAAAGATCCTAAACAATTGTTTATATATATGATATAACCCTACATCAAACTCTGAACCCATTGTGAGGCCCAAGAATCGTTCAGGGGCCAGAATCTATCCAATTTTAAAGAATCAGCAGTATGTCAAAATGCATATAAATAAACCATATGTGATAACATTTCAGTTTTTCTGAATAATTAAAATGTTTTCCTTTGTACAACTGGATCCCCAATGTGACCCAACCCTACTCCTCAAGATTTTGACTTTCACAACTTTGAATCTACACTACCTGAGGATGCTTCCACATAAGTTTCAGTTTTCCTGGCTGATTAGTTTCTGAGAAGATTTCAAAAGATTTACTCTATTTATTCCTTTGTAAAAAATCGACCCCCCATTGTGGCCCCACTCTACCTCCGGTAGTCATGATTTTCAGAACTGTGAATCTTCACTACCTGAGGATGCTTCCACATATAAACTCAGCTTTCCTGGCTGATTGGTTTCTGAGAAGAAGATTTTTAAAGATCTACTCTATATATTCCTATGATAAAAATTCGACCCTCCCCCCTCCACATTGTGGCGCCCCCAATGTGGGGGGGGGGGGGTCGAATTTTCACAACTTTGAATCTATACTACCTGAGGATGCTTCAGCTTTCCTGGCTAATTAATTTCTGAGCAGAAGATTTTTAAAGATTTACTCTATATATTCCTATGTAAAAATTCGACCCCCAATTGTGGCCCCACCCTACCCCGGGGGTCATGATTTTCACAACGTTGAATCTACACTACTTGAGGATGCTTCCAAATAAGTTTCAGCTTTCTTGGCTGGTTGGTTTCTGAGAAGAAGATTTTTAAGAAATTTCACGAAAATTTTTTTAATTTCTAATTACCTCCTTTTGTAAAAGGGTATGATCCTTAATTTTCAGAATTTTAGATCCCCCTTGCCTAAGAGTGCTTTTTGCCAAGTTTGGTTTAAATTGGTCCAGTGGTTCTGGAGAAGATGTTGAAAATGTGAAAAGTTTACAGACCGACAGACAGACGGACAGGGAGACAGACTGACGACAGACAAAATTGATCAGAAAAGCTCACTTGAACTTTCAGCTCAGTTGAGCTAAAAAAACCACAAAAAAACTCAAGCTAGCGTAATCATGATACATTCATGTTTTTGCGCAATTGCAACTTCGCTAGTCTTTTCGACAAACGGTAAAACAATCCGAATTTAAAACTGTTTTACGAAATAGGTGACAATGAAAATATCTTAATGTGAAAAGCTTCAGCGAACTCAATATTTGTTTTATTTTAATTAATCTTCATCAAATTAAATTATATCCATTAAAATGTCAACAAGAAAGAAGACAGCTTGTTAAAACAATTATCATTTTGACGCGATCCAATGGTGATACACCCGAGGTATTTCAGAGCTATGCAAGTTACCTAAACAAGAGGCCCATGGGCCACGTTGCTCACCTGAGTATCAATAGGCATGATATAATCAGCTTTATGGAGTCATAATACAAAATATCTGGACAATGTAATAGAATACATGTAGATCCTGTAAAAATAAAAATCCATTTCCCCTTGAATATTCTTATGTATATAATCAAGTCCCTTCTCTAACAGGATGATTTTATAGTCATATCACATGTTGAGCATTGCAGTTCTCAACAAGATCCTAAACAATTGTTTATATATATGGGAGATAAACCTACATCAAACTCTGAACCCCTTGCGAGACCCAAGAATCGTCCAGGTGCCAGAGTCTAAACAATTTTAAAGAATCAACAATATGTCAAAATGCTTGCATATATGTAAAACCATATGTGATAACATTTCAGTTTTTGTGAAAAATTAAAATGTTTACCTTTGTACAATTGGATCCCCAATGTGGCCCCACCCGACTCATCAAGATTTTGAATTTAACGAATTTGATTCTACACTATCTGAAGTTGCTTCCACTAAAGTTAAGCAAATGGTTTTTAGAAGATATTTCTCTATATATTCCTATTTAAAAATTTGTCCCCC
>WFKH01011925.1:47707869-47739409 GCA_016163765.1 Magallana hongkongensis
ATACTTACTTCAGCCTCTTCACCTTGCAGTACTCCTGCAGGATGTTGTTTTGTTTCTTCAGTAGATAGTACAGTAGACCATAAGCACAGAACCCAATGTCCCTGAAAGTGGGCAGCAGTACAGACACTGGTTGGTCATCATTGATGGGCTTCTGGCAGAACTCCTTGGGGATCTTGGTTAATCCCTCCAAGGTCGGAAAAGGTACAAAAACCAAACAAATATTACATGCTCACTTCAAGTAAAAGAAAATCATATTGTTAATTGTATCATGTCAAAATTTGATTTCATTAGGTTAATGCATTAAGCAACAGTTGTTTTGAGGTTTATCTGTATATTAATTGGTTTCTTTTTTTGATTAATTGAAACTTTTCTAAAAGAAATTCTGAGGGCTAACTAAAGCTTTCAGTGACTCTCAAATTTCAACTCATTTTCTCTTTCATATAATTCTCAATAAATTATAAAATTGTGTAATATATCCATAAAATGAAAGTTTTATATAACCATAATAACATTTCATGCAGTTCTTCACTACATGCTTTTAAACATTATCCACCATATGCATGGGTTGGTTTTCAATCATGCAGCCCTTAGAAATTAACATTATGACACGGAAATGCATTATACTTGATTTCTGCATTGAAACAGTGTTGCTTATTTTTGGAAGGGAAAACAAGTAAGACTTCAGAAAATCCGTAACACATACGGTAAGTCAGGAGCTTGTCTCTCACACACTGCCAGGCCAGAATAAAGTCATTCACCAAACTCCTCATCTCATCCAGTCGACCCTCTTCAATGGACATCAAGCACAGAACTTTTGAAAACCAGTTACAGAGAATTCTGAACATCATATATAATATGGAAGCTGTATTACATAATACTTATTAAATCCAAAGGGTTATTTGAGCATGTAAAACTATGACAGAAATTTATAACTAAGTCTTCAAATTCATATTTTACTGATTTTTTACCATACATGTGTACTCCTTTATCATATCCGCGATGGTCGGCGTTAAAGCCTTCCCTCTGCCCAACTATCTTTGGAATCGCTGAATCAGCAATTTTTGGAGTTTCATGATGCTAGGGACAAGGCGGATAACTCTTTGCTGCTTTTCCTTTTAAAGAAATAGATGAGATCATTTAAATAACACAGAACAGAAACAATCTCAGTAGGTTTACGATGCTAGATGAATACTGTGTAGATTCCTTATTTCAGGCGGGTACTTAATTCCACAATTCAACCAGTTTGCATCAAATCGTGAGAATATAAAATTGCGAATGCCAAACTGTAAGCATAGTTTCATTTAGTCTACATATGTCTGAAAAATAAAAGCAAGATTTTAAAATCCGCAAGATGTGCTTCTTTTGATTTTACGCGGATATTAATTCCTTGCGTTTAATTAGGGATCTACAGTAACCTATATCAGCTACTTCTGCTATAACTTAAGGAATTCTGACCTCCCGTAGGAACATGAGCATCACTTTGTGGGTGGGAGCCTGGACCTGCACAGTGTGGAGGAGGTGGTCCATGGTGATCTGGGACCTGTAGCGCCACACAGCCGCCACATTGTAGAGACTGCTGAGAGAGGAACGCTCTGATGGAACGTCTATCTCAAACAACAGGCACAGCAGTGGGTCCGACCCTGTCAAATTCAGCAGTCATACATCATCATCATCCAGTATAATCAAAAGAACAATGTTCTGAGAATTTTCTCCAATCTACATGAAATAATTGCCATTTTGAAAGTACTAGGTATTTTTGTGTCAAATAAAACGAGGTTCAGTCATTTTAATTCAAAGTGACATACCCAATCTCTGAACATTGGCATGCTTTTCATTCATGGTCTTCAGATCTCTTGCCATTTCCTTAAAGGGGAAGGAAACCCAAAATATGTTGTACAATAAATCAATTAATTATCATCTACTATAATTGTAAATCGTATTTATTTTCGTTAAAAACCCCGGAACAATGAATAAATCAAGAAAATCGATCGCTTAATTTAAATTTCCCGCCGCTGTGGGAGCTGCCATTGAACGTTAATCTATGACGTCACACCATCTATTCCGGTTTTTTTTTATCAACATGGCATCAGTATTAGTAAATAATGATATTCGCTCTAAAAGACAAGTTCTGAAAAAATTGAAACAATATCGATTTGAGACCGTTCTTTTACCTTTGACTTTCCACTAAATTACAAACTAACGAAATCTAAAAGCGGAGGTTAGTGTCGGAGAAATCTCCGCGTAGTTGTGGAAATATTGTCAACAGATGCCAACTGAAGTATCGTAGAAAATGTCTGCCGTCGTTATTTCGACATTGTAATTCCGACTTTAGAGAATGTATTTTAAACATCCCGATTACAATTATAACATACTTATTCAGTTAGCGAAGAACTTGACTTGGAATAAAAATTTACTCTCGGTCATTCTCAACTTTGAATGATAGCAGATTAACAGCTGTCATTTATTTATAAAAATGCATATATTTATGCATACATCTATTTATTCTTTAGATTGACGTGTGAACCTAAACATTATCAATTTTGTTCAGTCGATTACTTGACTAACAGAAAGGCATAAACCAGCGTTTTATTCAGAGCACTGTGAACATTGTATGTAAACGAAACCGGAATAGATGGTGTGACGTCAAAATAATTAATTTTTTTTGGTTTTTAATACAAAAGAGTTCTACATCATGTCAGCCTCCAGTAAATACGATTTCTCCAACTTCAAACGTTCTTTAAAGCTTAATTACGTAGTTTATTTTCAAAACAGCATGACCACATGTGATCATTTACACCACTTTATTAATATAAATGAAATATGTTTTTGACTTTCCTTCCCCTTTAAAGGAATTATACACATCAGTTTAAAATTGAAATGTGATTTTTATGACTTCAGAAAGCACTGATCATGTTGAAATATGGCAAGGATACAGCAAAACTCTAGTAATCAAAATATTACGAACTTGAGGATATAGCATATTCATAATTTACTTTCATTTCTTTTATTTATGACTATTACAAAAGTGAGGCATTAACTTAAAAATCTAAACAAAAGTACCTTTACAATAGTTTTTTTGATTGCAGAAGACTCTCAACAATTTTGCTTTATCCATCAATTTAATATTATAAACATGCTTATTCAAAAAAGAGCTTTACTGAGTGTATATGACTTGGACTGATACCTTGAGAACCGGTGACAAATAGGTTTTCGCAAAATCTTCTTCCCATTTCTTTCTAGCAGCCTTGTTGGCCAAAACACACATACCTTGGTTCAACTGACCACCTGAAAATTAATGTAGAAAGTATGAGAGAGAGAGAGAGAGAGAGAGAGAGAGAGAGAGGGAGAGAGAGAGAGAGAGAAAAAACCTTCTTTACAATGAGACAAAGCAACACTTCATATTTTTTATTGTTGATCTAACCCAGACCAACATAGTTCCTTTCCCCTGACATTACCTCTGCGTTTGTTCATCATGTCTCTACAGATACTGTGTATAAGGATATAGACATCGTCCACACTCCTCCCTACAGCTCTCTGAATGGTCAACAGGTCTTTCTCTATGTGAGCTCACAAAAAGGGCAGTACATTGTCAGCTCCAAGGTCTGGCTTTATCAGACTTTGGATGGCCTGAAAAAATCTATATGTAAAGTTTTTTTTACGGTATGCATGTTAAAATTCTGGTCTAAGAGAGGCTTTATCAAAAAATTAACTGATTCCTAAAATGTTTCTTATCTACTTTTTGAATGTAGTCTATACTAAATACTCTTTGCATGTGACTTCTGAGAAATCTGACCTGTTGATTGATACTGGCCCCTAGATACATTGACATGTGAGTGAAGAGTCGAACAATGGCGCACTCAATGGGAGAGAGTCCTCTGTCAGGGCTGGCATCTGGTTGTCTCCCCTCCGCTCGACCCAAAACATGTCCTGTAGCAGTCTGGTCTAGCCTAATTAAGAAACAAATTCTGATGCTGAATTACATATTTTTATATAAATATGTAACTATTATATAATTTTATCAAATTTAATTAGAATCGATACAACCGGTAAGATTTAAATAGATATCCCTTAATTAAAAATTGTATTCTACGCAAAATCATTTTTACAATTTCAGTCTAAAACATTATACAAATCATGTGGACAGATTGACAAACCCTTGGTCTACTATATTGCCAGCACGTAGTTGGTACTACTGTCCCCCGATTTCCAATAAGATACATAAACTTACCCATCATGCAACTGATTGTTGGCTATAAGTCGATCAGCTTCACCTCCAATTTCTGCACCGCAATCTTTACAAAGTCTGCGATAATATGGACGACCACACTACAATTCACAATTGATGACAATCTTGTGAGCTACGGGACCCTTATATTTAGTATTACATGTAGATGTTTGAAAAGTGAAATTCCAACTTTAGTCTTTTATGCTTGTGGACTTAATCATGGACAAAACGTCTATTAACCTGAGGACAAGATGATAATTCAGACCTACCATCACCAGAATTTTCAAGTCATTCAACTCGGTCCTCAACTCAATTTCTTCAAATAATGCCTGTTATAAATAAGATACCATGGTTTGATATTAAAGGCAAGATAAGTCGTGTAAACCCAATTCCTTTTGAGGGTCAACTGGGCATTCCCAGGTCATCATCCTCACTAAATATGATGGGCCAAATATGGGATACAGGGTGTTAGCCAGCCCCTTGAATATTATTTTTAATTCAACAGAATATGATAAATTTCTTACCTATTCCCCAGGCTAGCTAATTATGTCAATGTTCAGGTCAGGTCAGCAAGTATTAATTTCTACTATATTATAGTTTCTTTCGATTAAAAAATGAAATTTATATATAATTTTTAATTTACTTTTATTAGCATGTTTACGGTTATTTGAATAGCGAACCGACCACAGAATTATATTCGCTATTCGAATAGTGAATAGCAAAAACCGAATAGAACTCCAACTTCTAAATGCCTTTTTTAACTTCGATTATCATTCGTTGATCGCGAAACTTAAACGTTTGTCTCCTTCTTTGTATCTCACAAGATTTATCATTTTAAATGATAAATCCATCAGTTTATCAAAAAAAGTATGTAACGATGAGTATAACACCACTTACACAGACCTTGGTTAGTTGCAAACACACATACGTTTGTAAACTGCACTTAAAAGTGTTTAGTGTTTCTGTGATTTGCAGAATTGAATATAAGAAACGTAGATTGTTGCATAAAATCATACTGATGATACACTTAATCCTGTATTTTATTGTTCAACAGATAATGTCCACATTATAATTAACGTAATGACGCACATTGATTGTTTTAAAATGTATGTCCATTTACATGTAGCCGTATGTGTAGTGCGTGAAATTTTGTGTATTTGTGTGATTCTATTTATTTTCATATGTCAAATTTTAGCTCGACTGACAGTTATGTTATACTCGAATTATAGTATTGATACATGTACCATAGGATGTTACATAAGCAGTCTGTCCATTCAGTCAACCTTTCTGTTATTAAATATAAAAGCACTAAACACCAGTAGTTGTTGTTTAGGAAGCATTTAACTTCCTACTGTGTCAATGGGTAGTATACATGACTATGTCTTATTATACCGAGAGAAAAAAAAACTTTGTAGGCGATGCATAGTTTGTAATTAGTGATTTTAAATAGTTCGTTCGAGTTATCGGACCTTGAATTTTATAGCGAACATGATAATACCAGAAGAGTTTTAAGGCTACAAATGCTTCTAGAGAAAAAAAATCTGCAAATCGCATGGACAAAAACGATAAACGCCGTCTAAAAAAATATTTTTTTCGCTTTAGTTTTACACGTATGTAAATATAAAACAATAGAATACATTTGTTGATTATTTGTGATGAACTTCTTCCGTGCTAAATGATATTGTAAACGCTCTTTAAGTTGATCTCTCTATAACAATAAGTATGATTGCAGCTTTTATCAATGACAAAAGTGCGAAGGTGCGAGTGGCAACAACAAAAAAGCTTCCCTTAGACCCACACATAATTATTTCCGAAAAAACGCACTTAAACATTATTTATAATAGGGTAAATTTATTTAAAGAAAATAATGCCTGTTATGAATAAGATACCATGGTTTGCTGTACTATTGTATTGCAAAAGTAGAAAAAGTTTCAATGTATTGAAGAAATATGGTTCTTGAGATTGAATAATAAGGCCTTCCTCTGATTTGTTTGTATATCTTTTTTATGAGCAAATTTTAAGAACAAATATTAATGCGTTCATGAGAAAAAATCATCATGGCTATTTTTTATATAAGAAAGAAAACACGTCATAGATATATGACGTTTGAAAAGATAAAAAAAAATTGTCTGACAATGCAAAGCAGCGCGGTCGTTTTTCGTTGTTTATGAACACGTGTTTTAACTATAAGTCGAATGCACATACATTTAGTTTCCCTTTAAGGACACACGAGACGTTCCTCAATTTTATATAATTTTCCTTGATATATTATTTCTTATTTATTAACATTTAAACCTGTTAATCCCCAAAAATTCAGGGTACATTACCAGGCTCTCTTCGGAGCTAGAATATTTAGAAGTTTCCTTAAAATAGCATGCAAAATGCATTTAAATGCTTATAAATAAAGTCATATTATATATATTTTCAATTGAACACTTTATATCTTAATAAGAAAAGTATCATATCACATGAAAATATAATTATGGAATTACTTTGTGAAAATCTTCAAATTGTGGAGATAGGAAAAAAAGAGAAAAAAATGGAAGATAGGTCGCGTCTGACCTTAAAATCTCTTAACAAATGAAATGAATATTTTTATAAATATACTCTTTACCATCTTTTATCATGAACATTTAAATCAACCTTATGTTTAGGTTATAATTCTAAAATAATTATTTGCATTATTCTTGACTACATGTATCAATTATAACTTGTTGATCCGCGCCCGTCTGCCTCTGTTTACACGCAGCAACACGGCGTCATTAACGACACCAGCAAACAACGATAAACATACATAAATATTCTTTAGCTGCCGCGCGTTTATAATAAAAACAGATAATTAGGAAAGCGTAAAACTTACCTTTTTGATTCAGTATGACTACCTTAAGAAAGAAATTACAAAAAGAGTCATTGATATGAAAAATATTATCCTTAAAATGATGCACATGAATGAATCATAAGGTATGATAAATATTATGTACATATTACGTATTTCAGTGTAAAGTTGAGTGGGGAGACTTTATAACTGGACCTTCAAAAAATAAAAGAAACAAAGACGCTGGTCTTTTGTTAACTTATATATAAACCTATTTAGTTGGTAAGTAAAGGGGGGTAAGATTTCCACTACCAAACTACAAGATCGCATGGTGTCTGCATTTCTCTTGTTTTGGTGTGTCACGGTGTGTGCGTCCGTTTCGATCAATACATTCTTTTGAAAGACTTTGTAAGAAATTGATTTTTGAAGAGTTTTTTTTAGCTTATTTAAAGGCATTTACCTGCAAAATATTTAAAACCACAGTTGAATAACACCTATGCTATGAATATAAAAATCTTACAGAAGATGCATGCCGATCACAAACACTTGAGGTCATAATAAAAATAATTATTCAAGGTACGTCAAATAACAGTGCAAAGATTTGCATTGAAATGTTTACAATGCAGCTTACGTATAAAGAGAAATAATGAAAACGTGTGTATATTTCGGCTATAATGGGCACTCTCACGTCATGTTTGAAAATGCAGGACTACATATAACGTGCGAGTACCCGTTATAGCCGAAATATACACAGTAGAATTCAATAAAAAAAATGAAATCGAGTTTAATTAAAAAATACCCAAATCGATTTAAAAGTGTATATCTATGTTGGTACAGCAATTCCACGGCTGATGGTGTCTTTTTCAGTTTAGCTCACCTGAGTCACTCTGGTAACTATTCCTATCTGTTTCTGTACGTCAAAAATGCTTGGCGCCCAATTCCCAAACTAATTCACTTCAACCCCAGACAGCCTAGAGAAAGGAAGAGTTCATATCCTTCTCTCAATTGTTTCAACTATTTCATTATAGTGATAATAAACAACTGTCATTTCGGTAAGTTCGTTTACCACAGTTGCTAAAGTTATCTGTTGAAATAATTAATATAAATTAATCATATTAAAACATCTCAAAATATATTTAATGCGTGAATCTAAGCTGTGTGAGTGTGTATTTTATTATATTCATTTCTGTAATAATTATTGTTACAGATCACCATAATTCTATACATTGAAACAAAAATATATTCGATCAAAGAACCCAACAGCTGAGTTGTTTATTTATTCCACAACTATATAACATCTAAATGCGACTGTGCCATATAAATAGTTTTTAACAAATTGTTTTAATTTTAAACCATCTTGACACTCGTTTTTCATTCTACATCCCATTTTGAAAATTTGTATATCTTAAAACCTATATAAGTTATAATTGTATTATAAAAAAAACCTTTTTGGTTGGTTTCTACATAAAAACTAATTACAACATGTTTCCATTTAACAATAAAATTTAAAGCATTGTTTAAATTGTGCCATACCTGTTTGACATTATCATTATCAAAAATAAGATGTTTAATATCTTCATTTGAGATGTCACAATAGTCACATTTTGCATTTTGTCTTTTAAAAAAAGTATTTTTTTGCCAAAAAAATTGGTACATACAATATTGTTAAGCAGGTTGTAGTTGAATTCACTTAAATGCTTGTCATACATGTTCCTAATTTCATTTGTATAAATGCTTGACCAATATTTTTTATTTACACAATAATTTCTGCTTTCATGATATTGATGGCAAGGAGGTTTAAACTTTCTTGACAACTTATTTTCGTAGTTAAAATTACACTTTTTCTCTAAGATACAATGAACATCGTTATGAAAATTGAATGCATTTACAAAATCTGTTCTAGTTAAAAAAAACAAAGCATTTCATATCAAACAATATACTCTTTTTCTTAATTACATTTCGAAATATAATTATTTTACTCACACAACCAATTGGATCTATTTGACAGAATATCTGAAAATTCCTGTAATAATTTAAACACACCATTTTCATTAAATACATCTTTTACATACAAAATATTACTCCATATCCAATTTTTAACACATAATGTTTTGACCCTTGCATTAAAACAAATTGTTATTCCACAATGGCTGCTGTGCAAACTTGACGTCTAAGAAATTAGATACATCTATTGTCGTTTTACATTCATTAAAGTAATTAAAATTTTCTTTATAAAATATGGGCAACTTAGATATTACTGTAAAGTTTTCGTAGTTATAATAAGGAAGAACGCTTCTTTTGAAACTGTGAATTTCATGGCCCCTGGGTCAGCGGTTCTTTTTTTTTTAGGTAGAACTCTAATAGTTATATAGAAAGCTACTTTAATTCTTAAAAACATTTTTTTTCTTTGCTCCTTTATGTTAAGCAGATGAACAAAGTTCATAGTAAATACGATGACAAATGCCTCTTTCAAAATTGTGAATGTCATGCCCCCTGGGTCAGGGGTTCTTGTGTTAGGGAAGGGTTCTTATGATTATAACATAAATATACATGTACATCTATCTCGAATTGATAGGTTGGATTTTTTTTTTAATTCTAAAGTGGTTTAAATCATGTTAAAATGACCTTAGATTGACTTTAAAACATGGTATTTAAGTTGTGCTTGCAAACTTGCATTTTATGACACTTTGTTGAATTGTTTGGATGAAGTTCATGTTTTTCAAAACGTTTAAATTCATGATAAAATGACCTCAGGCTAATTTTAAAACATATTTGTGTTGCACGTGCAATTCTGCGTCTGATGACATCTTTCTCGCATTGATTGGTTTGGGTTTAAAATTAAAAAAAAACTAATTTAAAGCTACATACGCTATAATTTGCGTACATTTTGAATCACAGTGAAAACGCATGTGTTTATTTACTAATAAAAGTTACCATTATTCTGTAAATTACAATGGTGAATTCCAATTCGTTACAAAAATATCGATTTTTAATTGTTTATTTTCATTCCAGGAAAGTAATGCCTATTCATTAATATTAATGAAGGAAGATCGAACCCGACTTCATTGCGCATGTCCGCGGGAAATCAGATGGCCATTATTGTTGCATGATTACATTTTCGTCTTAATTTTAAATATGCTTAACAGTTGTTACTTTGAACTTTAAACATGTCTTATGAGTGAAATACGTTTGTCATTTACAATACACTTACTTTTGTATATCTAATAGGATACCACTTACACGAACTCAAAAAAGCCCTTTGGGGAATACACATAAGCCTAGGTCATTGTTTAAAGGAAGTATATATACATATGCATGCTCAAACTTTGTATTTTTGTTTTCTGTTGCTTGTAATCGTATAAAGGACACATTGATGCTTTACTGAAAAAAATGCATCCTTTCCTTTGTGAAACTTCAATAATTATGAAGATGTTGACCGTCCACCAATTTTTGTATGATAGTCCATTTTGGGTCACCTCTAGTCGGAAAATTCTGCATCATATATTAATTCTAGTAGTATTTTCGTATTTTACAATGCCAAATAAACTTTATTGAATAAATTTATTTGAATAAAATTACATTTTACAAGGTTTAGTAAATGACTATATTTTGTGGCGGAAGGTTTTCAAAAAGAAAATAAACAATTTTCATTACTCAATATTTTGAGTGTACTGTTACTTTAGCGTCATAATTTTCAGCGCAGAACAATGTTCTAGATAGTTTGTGTATAACAATATATTCATGATGTTCTAAAAAAACATATAAGAACAATATTTTGATATTTCTATCGATATATTTTGGCATATTTAGCTTATGTTTTATAGAAGTTAAGATAAAATTGACTCCAATTTTGGCCTAAAATTAGCTTATTTCTTGCTATATCTCAAGTTTTTGAAATGTGAACCCTACTTTTTTTAACTTTTAAATGAGACATTAAACCTATACACGCTTTAATTTGCGTCAATTTTAAATAACGGGAAAAATACATGTGTTACATTCCTTACAAAGTTATTTTTATGCTGTTAATTATAATGCCCAATTCGATCACCAAATAAAGATATCAAATTTTAAACAATAAAATATATTTATTTTCCTGCCAGGAAAGTAATTCCTTCTCATGAATATCAATCCATCACGTGATTTTGACAGCTAATTTTAGATTATCATACAAAACTTGTTGGGGTCAACACCTATATAAATGGTGTAGTTTCACGAAGGAAAGGATGTAATTCAGTAAAGCATAGATGTGTCCTATATACGAGTATGAATTAAAAAAGCAAAAACACAAGCATGTGAGCATGTTAACGTATATACATGTACTTCCCTTGAACAATGACGTAGGCTTATGTGTTTTCCCCTAAGGGCTATTTTTAGTTTGTGTGAGTGTTACCCTATTTAAGCATTTAAAAATAATGGTACCGTAAATGACAAACGTATTACACTCATAATACATGTGTAAATTTCAAAGTAACAACTGTTAAAACTGTATATAAAATCGAGACGGATATGTATTTAGGTAAACAATAACGGCTACTTGATTTCTTGCGGACATGCGCAATGACGTCGGTTTTGCTCTTTCTTCATACTTACATGTCAGGAAAATAAACAATTGAAATTCTATATCTTTGTTACTAGAAGGAATTAACCACTGTAATTAACATCATAAAAATAACTTTTATAAGTTAACAAACACTTGCGTTTTCACTGTCATTCAAAATTGACGCAAATTATAGCGTGCATAGCTTTCAATGTATGTATATTTGTATGCAAAGTTTTTAAAAGATGACATTACTAATATTTTTTTTATTTGCGTTATAATTTGATTACTCAAAAATTTTGTAATAATCTGTCGTTGTGTTCATTATGTACTGGCATTTGAAGACACCAGTGAAGCTAGGTTTTTTAAACTTTGACTTAGATATTACTTTTATAGTCATTTCATGTGTTCAATTTCATACTGTATCAAAATCATAATTAAATAATAGTTCAAACTATAAATATTTGTTTGATTTCTTCAAGTAGTCAATTTCCAAGCCAAATTTTAGCAAAAATTTCAGAAAAATTATCATTTCTGTTTGGGGCCCTATATTTCCAAAAAATGGCATGTGACATGGGTCACAAATAAAACAAATGAGCAGTCCTCATCTTTATATCCAAGTGGTTTTTGGATGATTGACATTACTAGTATTTCAGGTGCCAACCTCCTTAAAATGACATAAAACAAAGTTAAATTTTAATCAAAATCTTATCCCAAGACCCATTCGTTGCTCGCAACGAGAATAATTTAGTCACCATTGTTAAAAAATAAACATTTTTAAAAATGAGCACACATGTAATATCGACCTACCAGCGTATTCCAAACTCTTTTAAGTGGAAATTATACGATAACATATTTTATATTACTATGACCTGTATGAAGTCAATAATGATATATTAATACATGTATTTCAATATGATCAAAATGTGTATTGAAGTCCTACATTTATATATCACAAGTGTTTTTCACTCAAAGTGTTAGCAAAATGATTCAAAGGCAGTACCCAAACACAGGAAAACTTCTCTGAAGACAGATTTAACGTTATGTTGATATATTTGAAAACATTTGATATACAGTAGGAAAAAACCCACAGGAATACCAAACTTTGTTAGGACACCTAACTCTTAAGAGGATGAAAGAATAAATTTCAAAAAAAGGTCAGTCAATTATCTTAAGAGGCCGAGTACAATTTTAGCGAAAGAAGTCTTTTCTGAATGATTTATTTCTATAGGAAATTGAGATGGATATACATGAACTATTATATCACTTACTCCTTATTTTGAACAATTAGACATTGTACAATGTAAGAAGACTTAATCGCAAGATGGAACGAGGATCATCCAAATATTGTTGACAAAATTATAAAATAAAAATCATCGATGGATTTGATTTGATCTAAATACTTTTTATCTTGTGTTTATTGGGGAACAAATCTCAAAAAATTTACCAAAGTTAACAAAGCAAAAAAATTTAATTGATGTCATTTTTTCTGAGTAATACTGGTTTTTCGAGATTGCATTTAATATATTTTATCACATAATACCGGACGTCATAGCGAACGTGTGACGTAAAACCCCTGTCAATCCGGAACTGCGTCCTCAAGCCGATCTCCCAGCGTCCTTAAATAATGTAAAAGATCAAGATAAACGAGGTAGAGTCACCTACAGCGCCATAGCAACGTAGCAACGCAATGACATTTCCTTTAGTCGCGGTGCGGTCGCCTTGAAGATTGTACAATGTAGAATGTCATACGACGGCGCGCACTTTGAGCATCAAGCCGTGGCACTGCATAGTGATAAACACGCAACAGAAACAGAATCATGTTGCTGCGACAACGTCGTAAGGTCTCTAACAGCGCAACGAGAGCTTCGTTGGCAGTTCAAGTAACGCACACAATCATAGTATATACGCGTTGATAAGTCGATTGCGTTGGCACAGATATATCTCGAAGTCCTTTGGGATGTTTCTGCGTTTTTATCCCATTCTCAATGCCAATCCACAACGTGTTGTTGTTTATTTTGCTGCGTTTACACAGCTGGAAAGCAGAATTTTTACTAATACAACTAGTAATTTAATGATAGAAACGTTGTTTTTATGTAAATGAAATAAGGTACATTGTTATTAAAACATAACGTATTTCTAAATAATTTGTGAATGACTGAAAAAAACAGTTGACAATCATGTTTTTTATCATTTATATAACAGTTGAACAGTTTAAAATTCTTGTTCGTTTTCCGTAGAAATTAAAGTTTACATACAAATAAGTGAATTACGTCTTTTGCACGTTTGGAAGTGACAATTACATGCCACGGGAGCTCCATAGATGCGCATTAGCCGCCGTGACATCATCATTTTACATTTTTTCCTGAATTGTTCTTGTGATCCTACGACGAATCCAAAAATTGTACAATGCCGTAAACATGCTATGGGAACGCAACTTGGTGTGGCAGGGTCTTTAGAGAAACTTTTATTTTAATGAAAGTAGATTCCTTAAAAGAATATTGACAAAAAAGCTATAAAGGAATAAACCAGAAGAAAAATGCTTGTGTTTTACTCTGAATATGAAAAAAAAAATTATGATAAATTAATATATATATATTTTTTAATGTCAGTTTGTAATTAGGACAGATATTATGAAGTATTTTGAAGTATGTTCATACATTATTTGATCAATTAAAAAATGAATGTACATGAACATGCATATTTAAGTCTCCTTTACATGTTTGTTTTTTGGGTTTTTTTTACAAGAATCAACGTTATTTAAAAGTAAATAAGAAGTGACAACGTAATATACTGTTGCAATTACAAATTCCACATCAATATACATTCCTCCTGAATGGTCGATGTGCAGTTCATAACAAAATGTGACTGTAACAATGATCTTCATTGCAAAAATAAACCCATAAGAAAGTTAGAATTTCTGATACGATATAAAATATATCATGTTTTTATTGGTATTTATCAGAATACGTCATACTGATAAATTGTTTTGTTTTAAATTTATAATGTTGTTTTTGGTTGTACCGCGTCATAAACCAAAATCAAGGTATTTTCAAGGTTGGTACAACGTTATATGCCTGTTGGTTTAATATTTATCACATTCTCCTACAGTGTCGTTTTCATATTTCTTAAAGTGATAACTTTCTATTTAACAAAGCGTTTTTCAATATGTTCTTCCTCCCCATATTCGTGAATATGATAATCGTCATATTCATAAAAATTGTCCGTATTCTCTTCTTCCTCATAAATTGATAAATTAAAAGCCTGAACGATTTTGTCTATCCTGCATGCGTATGTTTCTCCATCAGCACCATAGGCAAATGCAATTCCAAGAGGTTTTAGTTTGCCACCGTCTTTCATATCATCTTGCATAAAAACGGCGGAACCAGAATCTCCTTTCTGAAAAAATGGTGTGTTTTTTGTAGTACTTTTTATTACATACAAATTGTCGAACCGATAGGTATATCCAGTTGCTAAGTCACTTTTGACAGCAATTGAGCCAGTGCCACTTATTAGCAGTCCATCTGTGTCTTCGCTCCCTTTTCCTTTTTTAATTACTTTTGTGTATCCATAATTAAGATTGTTTTCTTCAACGATATGCATACGCTTGCTTTCTTCAACTGTAAAAGAAACCCAGTGATAACATGATCATTATTTGTTTTTTCATCATGTACATGTATAAGTGTTCATAAAAACAATTTCAAACAATGGCATATATTTGAAAATTGTTAAGATTTTCAATATTTAGTAAAACATAAAAGCGATACCATTCGTCACTCACTCACGTGTAAACAAAAATAGTTTACAACATTTACCTTCATGCTTAGGTAAATAAGTATTTATAAAAGCAGCATCTATTCCAAAGGAATTATTATCTTCAGGTGGTTTATAATTTCCACAGTATGATTCCACAACTTCCCCAATTGGTTTACAACTGGGGCTGCAATACCAGGGTGGTCGAACAATGATATGCCTTTCTTTGGCAAATTCACAGCCTTCTCTGCTCTTACACTTTGTAAGTAAAGCCTGCTCTTTGTGTAATTTGTCCAATTGTCTAATTGCTACGTGAGCTGCGGTGAGAAACCCTGAGAAACGCATTTGTGGATCTGCAGAAACATTTGATTTCGCCAAAAATCCAATAGAACCGTAATTTCCGTCGTAAGGAGTTCCAATGCTTGATTCAAGATTTGTTCCTCCCCCAAACATGATTATGTTTTCTCGTATATCGCAGGGCCACCCATCTAGTTCTGTTGGTAGTTTGCTTTCATTTGCAGGTATAAATGATTTGTCTAAACAATATATAACAATGCACGGTTCTTCTATAAACTGACCACCAACGTTTCGTATATTACTTATCCTTAGTCCAAATACGTCTGAATGATTTTTATAAATATTTGCCGCTCCTTTACGTATTATTTTATCTATCCGATTTCTTTTATTCGCATCAACTGCAGGTGTAGAGTTTTCTTTAGCTGTAATGGGAGCCAAATTCTTTTTTATTTCTTCGATTCTATCAGAAATGACGATGAATTCTGTATGTAGTCCCTTTGATATATTTTCCTCCATCTTTAATTTTGCTTTTTTGTCGTCGTATTTTAAAAAGAATTTAACAACTTGAACACCGTTTTTGATACCATGTATATATCCGCTAATAGATCTGTGTTCTTTCCAAGCGTTATCGTCTTTAAAAATAGTTTGGGTTAATGATATCCTTTTCGTCTTTGTTTCTCGTATTATTTTTGGCTTTACTTCTGGCGTTTTTAATTTGATTTCTGGTTTTTCCCATTCGCTGATCACTGAAATAAGCATGTATTGATTCAAATCGTGACAAAATACTTTATTAATGGACTTTTTCTAATTTGTCGGCCTTAGAAAACCTCTAACAAACCAAACAAATGTGATGCCCGATTTCCAATCAACAAGATTTTTGTCATATCCTTTACTACACATGCAAATAATATCATGTGGCATCCAGCAACTGTGTTAGGATTAAGATGGATTTGTTGATACTATACACAGTTAAATGTAATTGTGTATTACATTTTTTTTAATTCTTCATGACATTGACAAATCATACGGTTAGACACTTTGTTTAAGGTACCAAAATTTATATTTAGTCGTTAACCTGTTTTTCTTCCTTTCCCGGAGGATCTAAACTTGCAAATATCACGAGAAGTAAGCCAAATATTTACCCTACAAAAGTGCACTTCTTACAATTTATAAATACTATTTTTCACATGTAATGGCCAATAAACAAGTTCTAATATTTAATGTACCTATATTTTACATGCATGCACCGTACAATGTAAGCTAGGAAAATTCCTGCTGCGGGTAAATAAAAAAAAATCAACAATCCGCCTGTTCAATCTGTTTACTTGTAAAAGTCAGAAAAAAACTTGATAATTACCACCGAACCATCCAAACAACTTAATGAAAAGAAAGTTAAACATACTTACGCTTCTCTTGGTCAATTAAGTGTATACGTCTTATTAAGTCCTCCAATTTGTCAATTACTTTCTCCAGATGTGCTGTTGTTATCTCGCATCTTCGCTTTATATCTGAGGTTAATTCTTGTAAAATACTCTGCTTTTTCACAGATACTCTTTCGTAAATCTCAGTAGCCACAGTATTCCTCCATGATTGAGAATTAACATCTACGGCTGAAAACATTGTTACCAAACCACCAACAAGGGCAGCAATTATTCCTACGATTGGAAGAAACATTGCAGCAACCAAAGCTATTGTAGCAAATGACAATCCTCTATAAACTTCTATCATTTCTGCCAACTTTAAATTAAAATGAAATACACTCGGGCCAAATTTTCTTTTGAATTCTGATTCAACATGCCGTTGTATTTCAGCACATATTGCCGACTCTAAACTTATGGATATTTCCTCTAGAGTCTTTTTGATTAGTTGTTCTTTAATTCTGGTGATTGTGAAAATTGAGCGACAATAGTAAGGACCACGTCTAGCGTTTCCACATTCTTGTATGTCAGCATTGTAACACAATTGCGTTATGTTGCCTCTCCCGAGAGCACGGTCCACAGCATCTTTAACATATTGCTCAATTCTTCGTAAAGGAATTATATCCCTTATTGACTCAATATCATGCTTATGTGAGCAAATTGTTTTATGTGCGCTTAGTTTGGCAATCTCATCATAATCCTCTGACTCTTGGTGTAGATACAATGTTTGAATTGGAAAATACTGCTTGTATTTTTGATAAACTTTTCTCTTTACTTCAGAATCTCGCAAACTACTTTTGATAAGGATAACTTTGATGAGGTTTTCATTTTTCTCAAAGAAAAACGGTTTGTCCCTACCACTCTACAACAAAAAAATATATATAAATAGCGATTGATTAAAAAGGAATGAGAATGATAAACTTATATCTTAAATTAATACAAGAAAAATAAGTACATTACCTTATCTTCAATAAGTAATTCGTCCTCTACATTTCTGACAACAACTTCATAGACATACACTGTTCCAGGTTTTTTATCTTCGTTTTTTAGCTTTTTGTATAGCACAACTTTGCTTGCAAAAGATTTGATTTCAGCAACAAATTCTTTGAAATTAGAAGCCTCAAGAAACTTCTTTGCAAATGATAAATTTGAAGGATCTTCTGGTATTTCAACCTTGAAGTCAACAAACAAACGCCGAAGTTCACCTGAATGTACATATTTGGTCAATGAAACAGTTTCAGCCATATCTAGAAGAAAATAAAATACTGCAACATATAACATACATTCGAATAGCTGATTTTAATAAGACTAGCTTTAAAATTAAAGCCATAAACTTTAATCAATTATAGATTTCAATGTCGCAGAATTCTATACACATTATTCAGGAATAGTCAACCTGTTACGGCTTTCATATTAATGAACTGCCATCCGTGGTTGGATAGGTGACCTTAGTCACTTAAATGACATATATAAAAGTTGGGTGTCGTTCGTCGGGAGTATACATTTGATCGTTATTCTTGAAAACTATATTATCAAATCTTGTTAGTTTGTTTATTCAGATTTTCGTTCACAAGCTTACATTTTAACACACTTTTAGACTACACATCAAATTTTCACTTCACAAGAGACAGAGACATACACACAGTCACATATAGTAGGTACATGTAATTATTCTCAAGTAAAGAAATTAATGTATATACAGGACACACAGACATAAATATGCACACACACTGTCAACTATTCTCTTTAATTAACTCTTACTCTATGAAAGTTTGAATATATTTAGTATAGAGGGAAATTTGGGTGAAATAGGGTAAAAATATTGGGAGATTGAAATTAATTCATACATACTCATTTTTAGGGTTCCTGAGTCACCAGGTGACCTACACTTAATTTTCTCTAACTTATAATAAAAGTTAATCTTCGTTGTGGAGATAAAACAATTTAATTGGTGTATGGATCCTATCACATCGTTTACTCGTAATAATAAAACAGTGCATGGCTACTGTACATGCCGCTTTTCAATAAAACACATTGTGAAGCACATTGTAATACATAAAAAGCAATGTTTTCTTGATTCTTATCTTAAAAATTAATTTTGATTTTGCGTGTTAAATTGTTTAGAATTGTTCGTTTGCGTTTTTTATCGTTATCGTTCGTGTGTCGTGAAAATTCAGTAAGTTAGCGATCATCCCTGTATCCTGAGTAATCGTTCGTGTATCGCGTGTGATCGTTCGTGTATCAGACTCGTGCGTGTCGGTTGTCAACAATAACTTTGCTACCATAGTATTGCAATTTGTCTTAGTCCGGCGTCGTGCGGTGTGTGTCGTGCGATGTGTGTTGTGTGTTAACAGTTTCACATTTTTAACATCGTCTTGAAAACGAAAGAGCCATTTTGTTACCAGTTTTAACGTGAAACATCTCTATGGTAAAAGAAATCTAAATTGTTAATTTGTGGCTTTACCTCCCCGGGGCGCCACAGGTGGGGCCAAATATGCAAAACTTTCAAAAATCTTCTTCTCTTCTTCACACGTGTGAATCCCGAACTTAATGCATGGTTATGAAATCTATGAAGCCTTCTACGTGTACTAGGGGATTAAATCCTAAGGCGAGGCCAATAAAGCTATAAGGTAAACTTGTATTAACTCTACGGAAATCTTCCCTCCCACATAAGTGGGGTAAAAATGAATGCATGGTTATGATGTCCAAGAACTAATGTATGTAAATTGTGAAATTTATTGCCCTTGGGTCAGGAGCTCAAGCCATGGGATGTGGGGGGGGGGGGGGGATATGGCCATAGAGAGTTTATTTATATAATGTTCAAAAATCTGCTTCCCAAAATATTGCAGATGATTAAAAAATTCTAATTTAGAATGAGCCATCCTTTTTTTTAATTGATTGTAGTTTCCTCGTGTTTACTTGTTTACAACCATATAACTACATTGTTTAGTTCGATCATTTAGGAACCCATGAAACCTGAAGCAATCATCCTAACCTTCTTGATCGGCTGACATTAAATCATAAATACGCATTTTTACTTTTTCTCTTCGTCTACCGCCATGCAAATTGTCTATTTATATTGCTTTGTTCATCCCTTCACGCCCCTAGATAAGGCCAAGAGCACTATTCATGCTTCGCCGGATTCTGGTATTCTATTTACCCGAACACGTTACACTGGATGGGGAGATTTGGATAAAGGCGCCTTGAGCAGATATAGCATTACATCAACTCCAATGCTAAGGAATATCCGATGAAAAACGAAACAAAACATACTGAAATCGAGGTACACATACTTCAAAAATCGTCGATCAAAGTCCAACGTTCTCCCGTGTCGTACTCTTATAAAATGTTACGAGCGTAAACCAACAAGAAAATGCAAACATTCTGAACTCTGTTTGAACGACACACGTGTTCGATGTGCATAAGACAGCACAGCACCGTCTACATTATGATACAGATACATTGTTTATTAAACCATCTTTTATTTTTGGATTGTTTGTAGTTTCCTATTTTATTTTTAAGAACATTTTACTACACTGTGTAGTTCTATCTGCTGGGTTTAAACTTCACTTAAATTGTCACTAGCCATGTGGGCTCCTTAAGTTTCAAATTGAGGAGCCCAGAGCCAAACTTGTTAGCCCACGTACCAATTAATTGTAGCTTGAGAAATGTATGAAAATATTGAACTGCCAACAACTTTTTTAAATTAATCTTTATTCAGTGACTGGTTACTGTATTATATTGACAGCCTCCGGTATTTCCTCTGCCTAAATGTATGTTTGTAAATTTTAGCATAGTTTTTGTGCACCTTTGATTTTTCGTTTTTAACAATAAAATCTAATTTATAAAGGGTGCAACCTTTTGCTCAAGTTCACGTCGCTTCATTAGAAACTATGAACGAATCTTAAGTTTCCTGTCTCTGTTAACCACGGTCTCCCAATAACCCGATTCTCTTTGAACTGCATCTTCCTCTTTTTTCATAAAGTTT
Source organism: Magallana hongkongensis (assembly GCA_016163765.1). Taxonomy (NCBI): domain Eukaryota; kingdom Metazoa; phylum Mollusca; class Bivalvia; order Ostreida; family Ostreidae; genus Magallana; species Magallana hongkongensis. Next base: position 47,728,903 of record WFKH01011925.1, read on the forward strand.
ATAATACCAATCTCATGACTGTGACTCAGACCAACCCCGCTTCTAATTAATCTCTCCAATTAAAAAAAAAACGTGAACTATGTGTTTGCCTCGCCATCTTGATTTAGTATTCGTCATTGAAACACTTTAAAGTAAGTGAAATGATAGGAGTTTGGTGAAGCGTTTACGTCATCTTGATTTCTGGAACAACAAACCCGATAAAATACCGATATAAATATCTATCGAATATCGGTTACCCACATTTTCATTCGCGAACATGTTTTGAAATTTATGAGCAACCCTGAATTCTGTTCTGTTTAGAATTCCGTGCAATCTGGATGCTCAATCGGAAAGTAATCGACCGTAGCTTTCTCGGTCGGTATATACCCCAGTGACAGTTAAGAAGCAATCAAAACTAACATGGCGTCCAAATGCTTTTTTAAGTTCATGTGAGCTTTAACTCTAGATCGAAACTTATGTTGCGACCAAATGCTTCTATGAATTAATGTCAGTTTAGAAATCTGTACAACCTGAATGGCTCGATCGACAAGCAATCGACCGTAACTTCCTGGCTACACGACTAAACAATTCTAACCCAATCTAATATAACTTTTAAACAGTTATTGTTTGTTTGGTTATAGTATTTCAATTTTAACCCCTCCATATATTTGTGATCTTAAAGCTTTTCTTTATATACTGATAATAGTCTCCCAAGAAAAATACAGAATATCTTACAAGTATTCTACACTAGGGTTTGCTTTATTTAGAATTCAGTGGTTAAGTTTTGGTGTTATCAGTTTAAACACCTTTAATCTTTCCACACACTACTGTAAGATTTCATAATTTCCATCGCTTTATCATTTTATCATTGCTTTATCTTATTTCATTTTTAATTTCAGTTTTATACCAATTAGATCAACAGCGGAATTGCTCTAATAAAGCTACCATCGCGAGTGTTGGAAAACTGTTATAAAACAGAGATTTCAATTGCAAGCTAGTAATCTCAGCTTGTGACATTTCAAAAAATGCAAATTGTACATACCCTATTTAGAAATTAATATCGTTTAAATATCTGATCATTCACTCGCCAAAACCTGATTTAAATTATAGCCTTCGTCTGCAAGCTGCTTTTGTTGACGAAAGTAGGTACATGTCATAGCGCAATATAACTCGATCAATATAAACCACATAAATGACATATGTGTTATTCAGAGAAGAAAAATAAACCTGGCTCAAATACCCTTTTTTCAACATGTATGTAAAAGTGGGTAATCGTAGAGTAACGGAAAATAATGTGTATAAAAATCAAATTATTTTTATATCATTTTTTCTTCCGATTCCAATGTCCACACTAAATATGCATGCTTTTTATTACTATTTTAACTGTATTGAAAATTCTGCGTATCTTCATCATTGCAAGAACATCACATTGGTATCTCTCATCAATATGAAAAAAAAAGTCTTATTAGAATCTCTAATTATCAACATATCAACATATAATAATCTGTAATTCATATTGCATATGCGCGGTCCAAATGAACCTAAAAGAGAGATTGACTTGGGTTAGAGTACGTACCCCTTCATGCAAAAAAAACCTTTACTAGCATTGTTATAAAGCTTTTTGATCACATGTTATGCATAAAATTTCAAGATGCAGCAACTGGAATTTATCAGTTTCGTTTTAGTTTGCTCTATGTCTTATTTACATAGACATGTACTGGCATTGACGCCATGGTAACGTGTTAAAAATCCAGGTCAATCATAAGTTGTTTTGTAATTAAAAAATATATTTGTAACAATATAAGAAATAAAAATATGATTAGATATTGATACTACACTCATACAATCATTTTAAGATGTTTTTGAGTTATACTTAATATCTTATCTGTTTCGATGTCTAGGGTTGTTTATCATAATTTCTAAAAGGTGTTTTGGTAATATTTAAAAAATAAAAAAATACAAATATGCACACATTTGGCCATAACATAAAACGATAAATACCATTGCTTATAAAAATGTAAAGTTAACGTTCAAAAAGATTCTTAATGTGTTAATACATACCTTGCTCGGTGATATCGACTGTCGGTGCCGACTTACATCGATCTCAACATATTCTTGCTCGGGCTATTTCTGTCTTGGTTTAAACTGTCTCTCTTCACTACATTGATTATATCCTATTTAATGTATGGACGAGCAGTGTTTTGTATTGCTCTGTTGATATTTAAAATATCAATATTTCAAAATAAAACGCCCTAGGTGATGTAGAATATATAATAGTTCTCTTTCAACCAAATTTATAGTCAACATTACTTGTCTATATGATCTTGTGTACTGGTAATGGATTCGATGTTTTTTTTTTCCCAAAATTTCTCTAAGCATGCATACACATAGACGTTACCATAACGTGTGTGGAGTTTAAGTTTACATGTATTGTTATACCCCTGCTCCGAAGGAGAAGGGGTATATTTGTTAAACCCTTGCGTGTAGATTCTAAATTATAAAAGCCGTGACCCTTGATCTAATACTGGGGCCCCAGAAGGAGTTCAAAGTTTAACATAGAAACATAGAGGGAAACTGTTTTAAAATCTTCTTCTGGAGAACCAGAATGCTTCAATTTGTGAGATTATTTTGCAAGTATCCTTAATACTGTAGATTCTAATTAATAAAGCTGTGATCACCGGACAAAAACTGGGGCCCAAAGACGGGTTTAAAGTTAAACATAGAAATATATATGGAAAATGTTTTAATTTTTTTTTCTCGAGAACTACAATGCTACAGATTGTGAGATTACTATGCAAGGATCCTCAAATAGTGTAGATTCTAAATTGTTAAAGCCAACCATAAACCACGGACCGATACTGGGGCCCCAGAAAGGGGTTCAGAGTTTAAAATAGACATAGCATATGCTACGAAATAGAATGTTACAAGGAACTGTTGTTCAGGTGAGCGATGTGGCCCATGGGCCTCTTGTTTAGAAAATCTTGCCTCTGATATATCTGTCGTTGCGAAGATAGGAGACCATTAAATAACAACGATAAGCTAATGTAAAACATTGCTCTATTTTTTGCGGAAGGCTAGAAGCGGAAAGCGGCTGCCTAAAGGTTCACTTATATGTTTGTTCATATTGCACACGGTAGCCCATCACTTAGCCTATCCAAAATAAACCTATTCATCTTAAATCAGCATAACCGAAACAAATGATTTCAAAAATTCAATCAATAAATGCTGTTGTTAGTTTTCTTTTCATTGATAGTCTTTAAAGTTATGTTTTGCTTAAGGCATTTTCTTAAGAACCTTTGATGATGTACTAGCATGCCAGAGTTGTCGCTCCTGCACTGCATACAAGTAACAACAATAGAACTTGCAGTGTTTTGGTGACAATTGTCAATCAACATTCATGTTTTTTCCAGTAACACCAATGTTGTATAATTTAAACATGAGGCCTTGCCTCCAGACTGCATCAAAAGCTTTGCTACAATCTAAAAAGCTTACATATACATTGCTGCCTTGCTCCATATTGTGATAAATTGTTTCTTGCAAGTTAAATGAGGCAGTGAGGCAGCATAACGATTTCTGAAACCCTTGCTGTTGTGCATTTGGGAAGTGTTGATTTGATATCAGAAATTCAAATATGCGGGGCATAATATTTTTTTTAAAGATTTTAAATAGACTAGGCAGTAAGGCAACTGGTCTAAAACTATCACACTTGTTTTTGGGATTTGATCCACCTTTGTATAAGGGAACTATCAATCCTTGTTTCCATAGAAGAGGAATTTTACCATAGGACACTATTGGATTGTACATATTTACGAGCCGGGTTAAGCCTTAGTCACAACTGGTCTTACGTGCTTCTACGGGTGGTCTACGGGCGGATTTTAAGAAAAATTATGCGAGACACGCAAGTGCATCTTACGATTTTGAAAGGACGCACGCTTCCCGTAAGCACGCACGGTGGCTGTTGGACATGCACAACAATCACCACGGTTTCCTTGCGATATCTGAAAACGTACGCTGCACTTGCGCTTCATTCAAGGAACCCTTAAGATAATCGTACGATTTGACTTGCACGAATGACGTAAGGAGATCTTACTTGTCCCTTGCATTACACGTGCGTTGACTGCAAGTCGCTTGTGCTCACCATTAACATATAAATTGAACGCACAGTAAACGTACGTCATACTTTCGTTAAGCGTACACCAATTGCTCGTGGTACGTGCGAATTGTCCATAAACAAGATTTTTATAAAAAATGATCAACATAAAAGAATCGACAGTTTTACTATTCATCAAGATCATAGATTGTAGTAACTCTCTTCTGAAAACTAAAGACAAAAATACGTTCTTTTTTACAAAAAGATGAAAGGCAAAGAAGAAAAACAGGACAGGAAAGAACTAGATTTTGAAGAACATTGTAGAGAAACGGCAAAAGATTTCCCGATCACTTTGACTTGCAAGCGTGCTAGGATAGAACCATATCCATTTTCGGAGTAAGAAGAAAAATGACATTTACGCACAGAACGATGTTTTTAATTGAAACCAATTACACAAAACACTCCAATTAATCCTACTCAAGAGTGTTGTTTTTTTTTTTTTCGTAAGTATGATAAATTTTCTTTGTAAACAGAGTACTTTCTGTGGAACACTTGACCAGGGGTTTCAACCCTCCCCACATCCCCGTCACCATTTTAGACTCATGGGGGTGTCTAAATATTGTAAATTTGTAACCTATAGTACTTGTTATTATATACTGATGGGCTGTACTGCCCAAAGTTTTACCTTCTGAATAAACATCATTATGAAAATATTGATTATCATATTATAAGACCATTACAATTTTATAAACATTTTTTTATAATTGTATCAAAATGAGGATACAGGAACGAGTTTGTAGACTTTGATTTTTTGTAAATGAGTGAAGTGTACATGGTGTTACTATTTTAATAAAAGTAAAAGCAAACTAATTCAATAATGTGGCTTTTTACTTTCAGTTAAAAGTTTTGTCAAAGCTTTTTCGAAAATATTATAAGGTTTAACAAATAGTAAACAAAATTGGAAAATCATTTAAAAATTTTACATTGGCCAGGAAAATTATAAGTTGATAATTAATTCGCTGAAATTAGGTTTTTGCATTGCATTTTCCTAAATTTCAGATTTTTTTCAATATTTAATGGTATTAGATTCGAAAGATAAATTATTTTTTCAAAACATTCTTCATTTGTGTTGTCAAGTTTAGCTTGTTTAATAACTAAAGCAGCAAAACAGAATATAACAGAATAAAAGTCTTCTTTTTCCATACGAGTTCTTTTGACGTTTCAAAATTGCTTGCTTATAGTAGATATATTTCATTACATAAAGAAAAAAAATGTTCTTTATTTAATGAGAAAACTAATAATTGTCCGTGCAACTGTCGTGAGGCACAGAAAGACGTCCGTACGATTGACTTGCAAGTGACCTACGACGCGGATGTTATTGATGCCGTTCGAAAGGCAAACGTACGTCTGTTACACGATAATCGTAATACGCAAGAACGGTTCCTACGGGCATCGCCCGTTGCGAGTGACAACCCGTCTCCAAACATTATTGTACGTGACACCTACGACTGGCACGTCAAAAGTCCGTTTGTCTTACGTTGCACTCTCAATCACTTCAACACGATTTTTAACGCTACGATCAGCCACAGGAGCCAAAAATGGCAAAACCCGTAGCACACCCACCATCGCCAAACACGTACGGCCTGTTGTGGCTTTACTAGTGACTTCCCTTCGTGTATGATATGCTCGTTTGTAACAGAGTCATGACCGGGAGCCTTACGGCGCTTTAGACTGTTGATTCTGGTGTTGAGTTCTTTTGTTGTGATACTTCCTCCAGGTAAGTCTTGGATATCACTTTCACATATTTCGGTTAAGCAACGAATTTCGAACTCTATTTCAGAATTGAAATCTTGGTTAAAGTTGTTATCTTGTAGAGGGTTTTATAATTTTGTATAATATTGGGCAAACGTTTCTGCTACTCCTTCTGGATTCGTGTGGGTTATTCCTTTTTCATCCTGGAACTCGGGATATATTCGAGAAGCTCTGCGTTTCCTGCGTTTTGTTAAATTCCAGAAGAGTCTTATGTCTTCCACCATCCATGAGCGTCGTTTGGCGCGTTCGATTTTGTGTAATTTTTTTACGGTTTTAGTCCAACCAGGTCGGGTGATAGGATTAAAAGATGATGGGGGAATGCATTCGTTTGCACATTTTTGCAAGATTTCTGACACTTTGCTCATGTAGTCAGTAATGTCTGACTCACAATGTAGTTCGTTGTAAGTATTAAGGTTTGGTTCAACTTTATTCTTGTAATGTACAAGATTTTCAGCTGTAGCCTTGTGCCATGCTGGGAGTTTTGTTTAAGAATTTCTGAGTTGATGACAGTGCATTAAACCTAGGTTGAATTTTGCGATAATAGGTAAGGGTCCGAAGTGAGTGAAAAAGAGCCTTCTTCGTATGTTCTGTAACGGTCCAAAAGTTTAAGCACAACTTTATCAAATAAAACGTAATCTACGGTTGTTTTCTTTTGAACAAAGGTTTATTGTTCACCACTGATTTCAAAGTCGGTGTGCGGAATACATAAGTCGTATCTGGAAAAAAATGATGACAGAATTTGTGACTTCCGTTCATTTGTGCCAATAGTGTCGATAACACTACCATTTAGGTCTCCCGCAATTATGACTTTTCCATAATTCGAATAGTGGCTGTAGAGGTTTTCAAGAATATTTAATTCTTGAGCATAATATTCGATATTATTGTCTGAAGGTAAGTATGCTTCGAATATATATATGTTACGATCGTGAGTTGTCTTAAGCTCAATGCCGATGATGCGGTTTGAGTCATTACATAGAATTTCTCTGATGAAAAAATGACAATAACAAACCGTCAACCATCTCAAAAATCCATAAAACGAAATACAAATTCAAAGCAGAGCGACACGGACCTCCAAAAAGATTGAGGTAGGATCAGGTGCCTAGGAGGATTGAGCATCCACTGCTGACCGGTTACACCCGCCGTGTGCTCTTTGCCGTAATCGGGAAAAAACGGAAAAGTCCGTAGACAATTAGGTATTTATTAAGATCTAACAATTAGTATGAAAAACGTCAGTCAGCATGCGACCCAGTGGTAGATTGTATTTGCTGACAAAGTCGTTGTATCGACCATAGAACTTACGAAAAGGTGACTGTTGATAGTCCTGTTTTATCAACTTGTTTGTCAGTAGCTTGCCTCGCCTTATAAACTGTTCATACGAAGAGCATGCCCTTGCGTATCGAATTAACTGAGAGACAAAAACACCATATGCAGGTGATGAAGGTATATTGCTACATTAGTAAGGAATGTTGACTAGAGAAAAATTTAAGTCATCGCGTTTATCACAAAGTTCTATTGTTATGTTACCATCAATGTCCATTTCCAGTAAAATATCCAAATATGAAACAGATGACGCAGACTCTGTGGTATCTTTTATTTCCAGTTCACTGGGATATATCGAGTCGACGTAAGTATGGAAATAATAATTGTTAATTGATAATACGTCGTCGATATACCTGAATATTGAGTTGAAGGCCTCAGCGAGTGATTTATTTTTTTCACGTACAAGTTTTTTAATAAATTCTGCTTCATAAGAATACAAAAATAGGTCTACTAACAATGGGGCACAATTGGTACCCATGGAAATTCCAACAGATTGTTGGAAGACTTGATTTCCCAAAACTACATAGATGTTGTCTATCAGTAACTCAAGCATCTGTCTATTGTCAACGTCAGAGTACTTGTGTGTGCAATCAGAATGGTTTTTGATAAAATAATTTTTTAGATTTCCAATGAAAAGGTAAGCATTTTTACGACTTCCATTTTTATTGAAGAAACAACTGTCGATGATATCAAAAAGCCTAGATTTTAATTTTTCATGGGAAATGGTTGTATAAAGCGTTGAAAAATCGTACGTTTTGATGCTATTGATTTTGGTAAGATTTTGTGACCTCAAAGTTTCTAATAATTCTTTTGAGTTTTTTAGTATCCACATCTGATTCACACCACTTCTAGAGTATATTGTAGTACAGTATTCTTGAAGTTTCTCCTTCACTACTGTAAGAATTTTAGTAAAGAGTAAAGAGAAAGGTTTGGTAGAACATTTACTGGAACCTGCTACATTGTATATATCTCTGTTTGTAAGGACTTTTGTGAAGCTTTGGAATCCAGTTCAAATCCAGTACAAATAAGGTAAATCAAATTCATTTTGTTTATTGGGGATATTAAAGATATCCATAACGGATTTATGATTTGGAAGTATTTCCTGCTTGGAAAGGCTGCCATGTGTGTAATTAATATAATGTGCCTTACAAACAAAGACAATGCTGTTACTTGCCTTATTAGCGGGGACCAGTATTGTATTACTGATAGAAAACGATAGATATTTCCTATACATTATGGCAACACCGCCTTTTCCATGGAAAAGTCTGTTGGTATGTCGAGGTTTTTCGTCGTCAATTCTTACAATACTACAAAACTCTTTATGAACTGTATCTAGATAGGTTTTTGTTTCACATTTGAGTTTATGTTCAGAAAGTATAACAATGTCACATTTTTCTCTGTCTAAGAGCGATGGGAGACAGCGTGGATGAGAAGATACCACGGACATTCCTTGACATAAGAGTAACAATTAGAGTACAAAACAATATATTTACATTCACTTTCTTTCCCCCTATTAAATTGCATTGATTGATTTGAATGATATTTACGCATAACACAGAAGACCCAATCACCAAATCTGGTGCGTATGAATACAATCTTCCTTCAGTATTTTTCAAAGAACATGACTGACTCTCCTCGCGACTTCAAACCGGATCACGACCTGATATTATACTTACGCTGATAAACATTTCATTGATATAAATATTTTTTAACAGTTAAATGAAATCAATTTATTTATTTATTATTATACCGAAGGTTATATTCATTGAATAACAGATTAAAAAATAAAATTCTGAACTTAGAATTTATAGCGTTGTGTACTATTTTTGTAAGCATAATTCGGCTGTTCCAATGGCTCTTCCGTTAATTGCGCATTACTCGTAGAATAAGGCAGAGTTTTTTAAAATAAATCATAATTGCGGAAAGGGAATAAAGTTAAAAGAACGTAAATATAAGCATTGAATCATTATTTTTTGAAAGATGTGGTCTCATAACTGCAACGGTATGTGCAAACAAATTTTCATAACGCGCTAGCGCGCGTTATTCAATTTGTATGCACACACCGTTGCAGTTATGAGACCACATCTTTCAAAAAATAATGATTCAATGCTTAAAAAGAATGATTATAATGATTTGGCAGAATTAACATGATGTTATTAGTATTTATTGTCAGTTGGGTTTGCCGAATCTCTGTCTGCTTTGTAATTTCGTCGATCGCATAGAGAGTCCTATTCGCGACCGTTATACCATTTGCGACAATGAACGCCGTCCGGTGTAACGACGAAAAGTGACCCCCGTAGAACATTGACTCGGAGGTCAAATTTCTACGGAGAAAACTGACCCAGGGTCAGTATTCTATGACAACTAGGGTCCTTTTTCTACAGTAGAAAACCATTCCAGACCTGTAGATCTACGACCCCCCACACGTTGAAAACTGACCCTCATAGAATTTTGACCTCGCTTATAAACTACATAGAAATTATAGAAATTAGAGGTGATGCGTGAAACATTCATGTTTGGCGAGGTGAAAGGGGGCAGCAAAAAGCATATAAATGATGGATGCGCCTCCCGTTTTACCCTGTTACATATATAGCATCAGTTTGAACAAAAAGATGTCTGTGTTTAACTTAAACTTAAAGTGCTCGTCAGCTTGCCTTATGGTGCCCCTTCGCTAAGCCATTTTAGGGTTGTGCCCCCCCCCCACCCCCTAAGGTACATGCATGATGATGCACTCGGTTGCGCTCCCTTTTTGCATAACTAAGGACGATAATAATGCGACAGCTCGCGTCTGGTCGTTCTGCTGAATAGGCCCCACAATTTTAGTACATAATATCATATACAAACCTAAATAATGACCTCTGTACGAGTATATACATGTATTTCATATTTTTAGAAGAAAAAACTCAGAAGACAGATGTGAAATTTCGACGAATAAAGCGGATTTTTTAAATATCTGTTGTATTTAGCTATAGTGAATGTCTGACAACCAAACAAAACATGCACCGTTACACCGACAGACTTGTGTTACAGGTACACATTAACTTTTTGTGAGTGAGGACTTTTGGTCTCAAATTTGGCCTGGTCTCTACAAACATTTTAAGTCTCAATTTTATTTTCATATTTTCTTTACATATTTGATGATTTTATTGATTTTAAGTTCAATACACATGAAACATCACACTATATGGTTTTAAGAGTCTTATAATGATAGTTCTATTGAACATGTTTATGACTACAGATATGAGTGATTGATTCTAATAGATTTTGATCAAGTCTGTTTTTGATTTAATTTGAACATATTTTATT
>WFKH01011925.1:47741914-47752776 GCA_016163765.1 Magallana hongkongensis
ATCGCGCGAATAGCATATCCCTTTTCTCTACAACTGTGAAATATTTCAGCATGAGTGTTTGGCAGATAAATTCTCCTCAATTTTCTCAAGTTTGGTACTTTGGATAGTTTTCCATTTTGTCAACCATTATACTTGTTGGGAATGGAATGTGGAAATAGCATCACGAGTCACATTATTTCAGGTAGCACTAGAATTGTAAAATCTAGGGTAAGTCTCATTAACATCGAGGAAGGATGGTACCACATAGTAGGTGAGATGTCGATTTCACATCTAACAATATTTTTTTTAGATAACTCAATATAATGAAATTCAAAATCGGCTCAGTATTTAAACAAAAGTCAAATTTAAAGTTTCATTCTGCACGAAAAAAAAAGTTTCTTTAATTTTCTTGTAATATCGGGCGGACTTGCAAATTAAGGTAAAACTTGGGTTTATTATTTTATGAAATGCACTTTGTAGATAGAATGTGCAGCTCACTGCTTGATTACTACAGGCTGCGGTATCATTTTGTCTGACAATAAGATCGAGTACGGACAGGAGGGTTTATGCACGCTGGTCACCGAGGCGTCGCCAGTAAGTCCTTACGTATTAAAGAGCAACTTGTCAGTGTGCTTCATGAAGAAAGCGTCTGTGGAAACAACTCAATCAACACCCACTGAAACAACAACACCGACAACATCTTCAACTACATTGACAAAAACGACACAGTAGACATCAACACCGACAACAACGATACCGACAACAACGACTAAACCGACAACAACTACGACAACAACGACACCAACAACAACGACTAAACCGACAACGACTAAACCGACAACAACGACTAAACCGACAACAACGATAACGTCTATTGGAGAGGCATATTTACTTCGAATTTTACACCGTTAATTAGCTGATAGATATTTTCGGGTTTTAAACTATTGTTTCTATTTCTACACATGTTTAGTTTAGTTCTATTTAATCAGCATAAGTGTTAGTCTATGAGAGCAAAAACAATAGAGTATTGAGAACTTTGCAACAAAATCGTCACAAAGCATATAGCTAACGCTTTTCTGCTTTTAAACTTTGTCTTGTAATATAGGTGTTTTGGGACATCTCCATATTGGACGGGCATACTCTAAAACCTGGCCTGGCCTGGCCTGGCCCCCATTGGCCTGGCCTGGCCTCAAAATTGGCTTGGTCTCACTTTTGGCCTCAAATTTGGCCTGGCTCCAAATTTTGGCCTGGCCCTAAATTTGGCATCTTCAAAAATTTTTGGCCTCAAATTAAATTTTTTTCTCTCACATTTTCAAAGAGTTTTCATTGAATTTTTATTGATTTTTTAATGTTTAAGAGATAATCATATGGAAGAAATATTTATAACAAGTGACCTGACTGGTTGAGTTTTATTTGATTTTATTTATGTTTACACATTCAAATACATATGATATGCATGTGCAATACTGCTCTTACTATTGCCAAGGAATTGATTATGCCCAATACTAAAGCAATTGGCGTTAAAATTCAGAGACGCAACCCCCCCCCCCCCCCCCCCCCAAACTTAGAAATGTAGAATAATAAAGTAAAACATCATTTTAAGAGACTGGCCTGTTTGAAGGATCAATAAATATCTCAAACATTTATTAACTGATTCATAGCATCAAATCTCTATCCACGTGCAATGCACTTAAAAAATGCCAGTTCGCTTACATTACCTGTCAACACCAATCAAACCTATATTCCCAAATTTCCTTTCCCAGCAGAAATTCGATATCAGCCTCCTGTGTCGCTTTATTTGGGTCAGATTCATTGCCTGCACTACCGTTTAACATTTCACACGGTCTAATTTAATTAATGTCATTTGTGAATGATTGCAACATTGCATCCTCTGATAACTTGATTCAGTGATGGTCATTAATCATCACCTCTTAATTAGAGTAGAGTTTCATGCATGGTTGTTTGTATATTTAGGAAACAAATTTTCCCCTATGGAGGAACTTCGATATCAAAATTTTAACAGAGCAAGATATTTTGTGTCCTTTAATGTTAGTTAGAATAAACAAATTGGTATATGCCATTATTTTTTTTCCTCAAACAAGTATTTGATATAGATATTGTCTGATCTTGAGAGCAGTTTGAGTAATTAAGTACATTGGAAAAAAATCATGCCATGATGTAATTCAATGGCAGTATTACATTCTTAAAGTACTTTGGAATTTTAAAACAGACTGTATCAAAATCTACTAGAATCAATCACTCATACCTGTAGCATATAATTATATATGTTTCAATAGAACTATCACTTTAAGACACTAAAAGCCATCTAGTGTGATCTTTAATGTGTATTGAACATAAATCAATAAAAAATCAATAAAATCATAAATGTGTAAAGAAAATATAAAAATAAAATTGAGGCCAAACATTTTTGTAGAGGCCAAATATGAGGCCAGGCCAAAATTTGGGGCCAAGCCAAATTTGAGGCCAGGCTAGGCCAATGGGGCCAGGCCAGGCCAGGTTTTAGAGTATGCCTATTGGACGTTCTCTCTTTGAAATAAACAATAAAATCAAGCATACTTTTATAAAAAAAAATTTTCCGGAAATAGCTACCTCACAGCGTAGTGCAATGGTTTAGAGCGTTAACTACGAATCTGTAAGTCATGAGTTTGAATCCCGATGGGGCTTTTATTATTTTTAGATTTCGTAAAACATAAATTATTGTTCGCCACCTTTTTCAACTACATTTAAATTAAAATACGGCGAAGCCAGCTATCTGGTTACCAATCTAAACTTCTAAAACTCGGAAATCACATCGTCTTCTGTTCATCATAATCTTCTATAGTTTGTCCGCTATCTGTTTCCTATGCATCGCTGAAGATGTTATGAGGCACAGTGTCCATTAAATGTAAATTTTTATTGGGATTTTTAGGTTCCATGATGCATCCTGCCACTTTGACTATGCTGACCGCAATGAATGAATAACAGCTAGCTAGTTCATCACGTGAAAAACTTTTGCACATTTTCTGAAAATGATGCAAGGTTGGTGACGTCAAGGCCCTCAATGGGATATTTTTATTATGCGTTAAGACAAATGTTAAGCGATATCAAGTTAAAATACTTATGCATCAAAGGAACCGTTTATTAGCTAAATCATAGGTGAAACAGATATTCTATACATAGTTTAAAGCTGCATGGTCCGATTTTTTTGCTATTACATTATCAAATAATTTTCCTTACAAACCAATTGTCTTAAACAGTTCTAGACTTTCGCCTATTTACACCAGCAGAATCATCGGTCTCCTTTCAAAGTTAGAAATATTCAAAGTAAATAAAATAATTTCTTTATGGGCATACAAAAAAACCAAACCAAACTGTACATGAGAATGTTTTAAAAAAGGGAACCGTTTGGTTTCGTCCCCCGAATGATTGGGTTTATTCAACCTGCATGTTATGCATTAATTGCAAACAGAGCAAACTTCAGAAATTTTAGTGAACGAAATGTATACAGGTTTATTTTTGATTTGCCAATTAAAACATTATTACCTTTATTTATAGCGATGTCAAAGTCGAAATACAATCATAGCCGCCTCGACTTCAGGGGGCGAGTTTTAATATGATGCGAAATAACGCGGTACATTTTTGTGCCGTTTGTTTTTAAAACAAATTTTGTACATCATTTTTTTCATTGAAATATGGCTTAATTTACACAACACCATCAACAGTTAAAACTGTATGAATTATTACCTATATCATTACGCGGCGTTGTATCTTTAACGGTTGTTACAACGCAAATGTGAGATTTTGCAAATGGCCCAACAAATGCGCCATGCATAATTACCGTTTGTTTTATTTTATTCACCGGAATTAATTTGTGCAATCCATGATATTTATAATTAATGATGCCTTATATTGGATCAAATGGAAAATATGACGATGTATAAATCAATTTCCCCCCCCCCCCCTCCTCCAAAAGACCTGTGATAAACGGATCTTTGAGCAAGTCTGCACCATCCTTTTGACTGTATAATGATATTAAACGGATTCTGGCTAGATAAAAGGGAATTTGATTTTGACTTAAAATAATAACAAAAGGTGGTTTTAAAAAAGTATACATATTACGCTATATGAGCATACATGTATTGTTTTTTTCATTAAGAATACCTTTCTTGTTTAATCAAATTTAGACTATCATTGATATAATTGACAACCTTAACGACATGTGCAACATGAACTCTCAATACGGTAAAGCCATAGTTACTACCAGTGGGGTTTATCTCTATGCCGACGCCACATCCCTGACCACTGGGGCATGTAGGAATATGACTATTGCAGAGTTGTTCCAAGATTCGCATCCCTCCTTGATAAGAGCACATGGGAAGCTCTGCTTACCTACACCAATACATATTATATTGACCTATTTACAGGTATGCTATTTCTTTGAACTGCAGCAGCTGGCGAAATGTGGAATAGTTTATACGTGCAACTAAAGCAATGTTTTCACAAATCAAATACCATTCAATGTGTTTTGGAATTTCTTGCATCTATCTATCTATCTATCTATCTATCTATCTATCTATCTATCTATCTATCTATCTTTCTATCCGTCCGTCCGTCCGTCCATCCATCCATCCATCCATCCATCCATCCATCCATCCATCCATCCATCCACCCATCCATCCATACATCCATCCATCTTTCAAATGTTTATCTATCTACAGTGTATCTATCATTATAGTTCTACATCTTTCAGATGCTGGTCAAGTTTACCGATGGTATAGTAACAAGGGAAATTTTGATCCAGAATCAGGGTATCCCAAAACCAAACAGGCTTACATTGAAGGTGCCGTTTATTACACTCTTACAAACATCTTTAGCGGTGCTCACTGGGCGGTTTACACACAAATCACCGGCGGCATGACCTTTTACTTCTTTGACGCGTCCACTGGCACAATCTATTACCACAGCAACCAGCAACCTCATGAGGACAGTTTCTCTATCAGCGACACGACAAACGTGGATAACAACGGGAAGCCATTAAACCTGTGCTACAATCTACCCAGCAACGTGGTGGGCGTCACCGAACAAGACACCTGGTCCAAACGTTTTATCGTCGTCGACGTTGACCTTAATGTGTATTTCTACGATTTACCCGACCCCAATAGGCTCTGTAAGTCTCGTTTACTTTCACTTTCGTTTTGTGACTTCCGGGCAGTTCGACAAGATGCCTTACTGCTTTGCATTTGGTTGCACGCATATAACTGGAGGTAAACAGAACTGTAGTTTGTTTAGGTTTCCCACCGACCCCAAGAAAAGGAAGAAATGGATTGAAAGATGCCGGTAGGTACATATAAATACTTTTGCATCATATAATTGTAACGAATAGCCACGATATAACTGTATAATAAGCAGTTTAGGCCTATACATGTATAGCATATCCCTACACTTGCGTGTCTTTACCCGGTCCAGAACAATTTCTTACTTCAGCTTTATACATATCACAGTAGTATTGTTTTTTAAAATTTATCTTCAGGCGAGCAGACAGAAAATATACAGAGAATGATAGACTCTGTAGTTGTCATTTTCTGGAGGGAAAGAAAGAAAATGGGCCAACAATGTTTTCTTTTAACAAGACCTTCAACTTTCCAGAAGTACCTACGCCAAAAAGGTAATATTTTATGTTTTGAAGCATCACAAAGTAATCAGAATATTTTATTGAATACATTTACATATATTAAAATGCACCATAGAATACACCAGAAAACAATAATTATACTGATAAAAACTTTTTTTTTTTAATCTGTGCTATAAATGTTGTTTGGTAGATGTGCTACTAGAAGTCTTAGATAGATATTCCCCTGTATTAATTGCATTGGGAATATGGGGAATATTGTATTCCCCATATTCCCAATGCAATTAATACATTGTAACAATGTAAATAAAATCTTAAAGAACACTAATAAGCTCAAAAGTCCAATTAAATTCATATGTATTTACTGTAGTTATTAAGGTCATTAACATTTAAATGATCAGTTAATTGTGTTTCTTTATATGCAAGGTTCTAAATAGATGTAGTTTTTATTATTTGTAATATGTTTGTACATCTATACAATTCTTATAGGTTAAAGAAGTCCAAAGATAATGATGAAAACTCGACATTGCCAATGGTAGAAAGCCATGACCATTACAGTGCAGAAAGTCATCATGGTCATCATTACAAACCTCTAGAAACAGACCATTCTTACTTTGTTCAACAAGCTACAACACAAGATACAGTTATTCCCATCCAAAGAAAGTTGAATTCAGGTAGGAAAAACAATTTCATTGATTTTATCAATTCTATACTGTGTTACTGACTAGTGATCAAGAGGAACCAGGTTAAAAATTATGGTCTGTTTACATTATCCATTTAATACATATATTAACAATAATTAAAATCACTGATTTAATATGACACTCAGTACTTTAGAATATATTAAATTAAAAATTTCTGCATGCATATTATCTGTATACTTCGTGCAAGTGTGAATCAAATTTTATTCCCAATTTTTTTATTTGCAGTTGAAAAACTTGAACAGGAGATTAAAGAACTGGAGGAAGAAATTGAGAAGCTAAAAACACAGAAACCAAAAATGACAGTTGGAGATATCCTTAACGACACTGAAAAGGTAATTTTTTAAGTCAATATTAACTGTAAACCATCTAATATTCACATCTTTTATTCACAATATACATCAGTTTAAAATCTATCAGGGACCACTTATGTTTGAGACTGAGGCAACATTCTGCAAAATACATAGGTGCTTTAATTAGTTCACAATGAGAAATATATTTGCGAATGAAAGAAGGTTGTGAAACTTGCAGATATTTCTCGTGAAAAAAGTTGGTTTACAGTATAATATAAGATATTTTTAGCTGACCTGACCCAAAGTCTCAAGTGAAATGTCTTTATCACCTGCCATAGTTCTTGAGTCCCATTGAATTTTTATTAAGTTTTTTTTTGGCTTTGAAGTACCTTAGAGATTTTTTCACTCGTATTGACACAACCACTTCTTAATATTTAGACCTGTACTCAGTCTGCATGCCAAAGATCATGATATTTGTTATTTTCAAATTTTTTTTTTCTTTTAGATGTTGCTCTACACATCATTTCCCCCAGATGTGTTCAACATAATTGTCCAGATTCTCAGACAGATGGCACCATTCAATTACTATGCTGGATGGGAGGTCACTGGTTTTAGCCTAGAAGACCAGCTGCTCATTTGTTTGATGAAACTTCGATTAAACTTTAGAGATTTAGATCTTGCTGTCAGATTTGGAACAAGCCGTGCTACAATATCTAATATTGTGAACACATTTATTTCTGTCCTCCACGAAATCTTTTTCGATGGCGTATTAAAGGCAATAGGAATTCCCTCTCAACTAAAGTGTAAAGGTTCTATGCCAAAATCTTTTAAAGATTTTTCATCTGCAAGAATAGCGATGGATGCTACGGAAGTTACTCAAGACATTCCATCCAATATGAACAAGCAATCGTTAACATACAGTAACTACAAAAGCCGCCATACTGTTAAGGCCGTTACTTGTGTTGCTCCAAATGGAGCACTTGTATTTACATCCGATCTATATCCAGGATCAACTTCCGATGCCGCCATAGTAGAGCACTGCGGAATTCTTGATCAGTTACAGCCTGGAGATCTTGTTCTAGCGGATAAAGGATTTAATATTTATGACAAACTTCCTACAGGGGTATCATTGAACATCCCTCCTTTCCTGTCAAGTAAATCTCATTTTACCAGAGAAGAGGCAAAACTGTGTTATAAAATTGGACGTAGTAGAATACACGTAGAGAGAGCGAACGAAAGAATTAAAAACTATGAAATTCTCAGCCATGTTCCTTCTCAGTACAGACATTTGACAACAAAAATATTTCAATTGTGCTGCTGTTTAGTTAATCTTCAGGCTCCTCTCCTTAAAGAGATAGCAGACAAATATGAGATAGGAGAAGAGAATGAGTCAGAAATGTTTTAATTAACATGATTAATACAGTAAAATACATATAATGTACATATCAAGAATTCATTATTTTATGCACTTTCAACCATTTCATGTATGTTAATTATACAGATGTATTATGACAATAATATTTCTTTCTTTTCTTGATAACTTGATGACTATCAATAAGAATTGTAAAAAAGATTTTGATCTACTAGTCTGTGTTTTTATATGCCAAAGCTTTCAAAATAATTTATAATGTATAAGAAAATATACAAAAAGAATATTAATGTTGTGATTTTCAGCCCATTTCACTTCATTATCAGATGTTTGTGCAATTACATGTAGTTAGGGTTGGGGTTTTTTTTATAGTAAAGAATCATTATATGGTAAATATAAATTATATTACAATACTGCAAAATGTGTTGACTGTGATCATATGATGATGATATGTTTTACTGTAAACAAACTACTGTAACTTTTAAATACAGGTGAATCAAAATAATATATATGTATCACATGTACATATATCATGTATATGTCATCAATTGATCATTCTGACAAAGATGGCAGGAATTTTGAAAAATAAAAATCTAACATTGTTGAAATGTTTTGAGCCCATGTGTCATCTTTCAATATCCTGACAATTTTCAAATCTACTAGAGTCCATATAACAAGGTCACAGCAACGAGTTCCTGACAAATGAAGTTGTCCTTGAATCTGATGCCAGTAGTCGTGTGTTTTCTTCAGAGTCAAACTCCCATCTTCATCAGTGACTGAAACAGTGAATTATAAATTGATAAGATGCCACAAAATTATAATTTGATAGAACATGTATTATTCATTTGATATTCTTTCAAAATGTGCAAACTATCTCTGGTAAAATATAGGTATTAAATCAAAGATTGCAGAGTAAACCTGATACACACACTCATAATATATATTCAAAATATGTTACATGTTAAACCAACAAGAGCTCATCAGTATACATGACCATGAATCTCAGACTTACCTATGTAGAAATCCTTGATTGTAGTACATGCAGCAGCAACTGTCATATCCTTTGCTGAGAAAGGGCACTTGATTTCTACTATATCAGGTGAAATCCTACACTGAGCTTGTTGATGGTACACATTCAAACTGTCTTTGAAAGTTCCTTGTACAAAACCATCAGGTGAAGCCCCTAAAATTCCTGTCTCATGAAGCCATATACCTAAGAAATCATACAATCTTTAAATGAAGAACTATTTTTGACTGCCTTTTTTTTTAAAAAAATATTTAAAAAACCCCAAAAAACATTGAGATTATCTGATTGTGGTGGAAGAATGTAAATTTAGGCCAATTACTTAAAACTCTTTAAAAAACATTGTACAAATGCATGTCAATAAATAAGACTGAATAATAAGAGTAGAAATCCATCCATTGCAATCGCCTCAAAATATATGTCCAAACAAAATCATGACAACAGATACACAGACATCTTGAAAATAATATCCCCCTTTAAACTCTGTTTGCAGGGGGAGGGGGGCATAATGAAACATTCAGTAGAATAAAATTGAGTGCACATTTTTGGAGGTAAAATTTGAAACTGTACTGTATATAAAACTACATGTAATTTGTAAAAAGCATTGGTCTTGGTTCAGTGAAACACAAAACCCGTAATTTCTTAATATTAAGTTACCTGTTGGTAGTACTGAGACATCTCCTTCTTTGCAATACTCTGTCAATGCAACACTCTCATGTGTTATACCCCACTGAATGGGGTCCCTCTTCTATAAGTTGTAGGCACTCAGTAGCCTTTTCTTCAGAGATGCCGTCAACCTGATGAAAAAAGCCATAAAATATAGTTCATTTGATTTTATGTGTTTTACTCTTTATTTTAATTATATCATTGTAGTTGTGTGTCATTACTCTTAAATTTTTGTAATAAAATGATACAATATATACGAGAGGCCCATGGGCTTTCAGCTCAGGTAAGCTAAAAATGATTCTAGTGTAGTTAATTGGGCCATGCACCTGTTGGATAACTAATTTTTTTTTATAATTCATCAAAGTATTGCTATTAACCATGCCTTCCTCCTCTGTAAATGTGCAAAATAACTTTGTTCCTTAAATATAAATGTATGTACCTATTTCGTTTTGCAGCTGCAATAATTTTTCCAAAATTAGATGCGGTAAACCTTAGTTTCCTTATTGCTGCCCAAACTGCATTTTCCCTCTGTCCAGTTGTCTGGAAGGCTGTCTGTATCACTTTTTCAGGTGATACAATAAGTTGTTGCCTCAGCCATGTTAGTGGCTCTTCTGCTTGAAGATACTCCTGACACATGAGAAGGTCCTCTACCACGGGTACTGGTAGTGCCTCAACCTCAGGTTCCTTACTTAGAATCCAGTGCAGAGCTTTAAAAATATGACATTTAAAGATGTATTTTATAATGTACAAATGTAATAAGAATTTAAGAAGAATAAAATTTTAAATCATCCAGCATTGCACTTCAGTTCCATATGAACAGAACTTGTTTATCTAAGTTATTAAGTGTATATTAATACCACAATAGTAATTGTAAATCTTGCTCACAATTTAAGCAATTGATGATTGAAATATAACAATGAATATATTAATAAATTAATCTATTTAAAAAAACAAGTCATCTTAAAAATTAGAAACTGGAATAATCAATAATACTGCATATATGAAATAATGACAAAATAAACTGATAAATTCTATTAATGAACTTCTTTGAAATCACCTTATTTTAATGAGGGTTAATTTTCATTTGATCCATGGCATGAAGAAATCTATGAAATCATGTCCTTACTAAAACATAAGCTTTAACAATTCTGCACTTTTTTCAATATTTAATCTTCAAATTAAGCCTCTTTTACCATTATTT
>WFKH01011925.1:47810813-47827198 GCA_016163765.1 Magallana hongkongensis
AGCTTTCCTGGCCTAACAGTTTTTGAGAATAAGATTTTTAAAGATTTTCTCTATATATTCCTATGTAAAAATTCATCCCCCCATTGTGGCCCCACCCTATCCCTGGGGACCATGATTTTAACAAACTTGAATCAACACTATCTGAGGATGCTTCCACTCCAATTTGAGCTTTTCCGGCCTAATAGTTTTTGAGCAGAAGATTTTTAAAGATTTAAAGATTTTCTCTATAGACTCCTATGTAAAAATTCATCCCCCCATTGTGGCCCCACCCTACCCCCGAAGACCATGATTTGAACAAACTTGAATCTACACTACCTGAGGATGCTTCCATACAAGTTATAGCGTTTCTGGCCTAATAGTTTTTGAGAAGAAGATTTTTGAAAAATACCTACAAATTTTCAATAATTCTAAATTATCTCCCCTTTAAAGAGGATGTGGCCCTTCATTTGAACAAACTTGAATATCCTTCACCCAGTGATGCTTTGTGCCAAGTTTGGTTGAAATCTGTCCAGTGGTTCTGGAGAAGAAGATGAAAATGTGAAAAGTTTACAACGACAACAACGCCAACGCCAACGACGACAGACAACGGACAAATTTTGATCAGAAAAGCTCACTTGAGCTTTCAGCTCAGGTGAGCTAAAAAGAGACTAATGGGCCACATGCTCACCTGAACAACACTTGTATCTTTTTTGAAATTTTTAAACATAAAACTCTTCTGATATATTGTAAAAATAACAAAAATGCTCAAGATTTCAAAGTACATAAGAACAATATAAATCAAAGTACTGAAAAGCGCTAACCTAGCTTGGTTCTAAAAGATATTTACTTTGTGCAAGCTTAGTTAGAAATGAGATTTATTGAAATTTTTTCCAAGGCCAAAGGGTCAAAATGGCTTTGAAGTTGTACTCATCCATTTTCATCCTTATTCAATTTATTTTTGATTAAGAAAATTTGGCCGAGATTACGTTGCCTTTAAAAATATATTGTGATTTATCATATAGACTAAAGTTAATGCAAATTAAAGCTGAACACGACTTGTAAATGGACACTTGCCTGCAACATGGTATAAAATAGCCTTTCATTTTGTTACACCTGATTTCACACCTGAACCTTGTGTACAACATATTAAATACATTTGTTTGTCTAATGTTTGCACTTTTATATTGTTGTTATACGTGCATTTTCTTTATAAATGTATTGCATTGACCATTATAATTGATGTTCTGAATTCTTGTGCATATGTACTGCATTTAGCTGGTAAGTTGTTGCGTCTATGTAACAAATGTAAGCGAGGTAAGATATACGTCCACATAGGTGAGATCTACAGTTCCTTATAGCGTGCTGTGGGGAGAGCGGCGAGCACCAAGACCTATGGCTATTTACAAGTAGTCTTCAGCACTTTAAGGTGGAATAACGCATCATAACAAAATTTCTGACCTCTGATGGAAACGCCATTCAGTTTTGTTAAAAGGAATTTATCGACGGTAACAAGCAATTAACTACGTAGCCGAGTGCTTAGAGTGTCTGACGTATGATCTGTCAATCCAGAGTTCGAATACCGCTGGATGGACTTTTGTTGCTTCGTACTGAATTGATTCATTAGATATTTATTTTTTTACTCCCAAATTGCAATTTTTTTGGCATATTTGACATATGTACAGTTTATTTATCATAATATCTTTCATATTCAGTTAATTTACTGTCAGTTTGAGGGACTTTTTCCAGGTGTGTTATTCCACTTTAAATAACACTTCTCTATTGTTTTTGTTATGCAGCTATTGGGGCTGTTAAAGGTTAACATGCAGCATCGTTAAATGGCTACTTAGCATAGCTAAACTCTCAACAAGGATATTTTGTTAGAATAAAACAGTTATTAAAACATATGTTTACAGATTTACAATAGCCCATGCAAATGTGTGCGTAAACCCCTGAAACTGGTTCCTTAACAAGTTTAAATGATGTATATTTCTGCTCATAGGGGGCAGTTATTTGATGCACCGGAAGAAGAAGTCTAACGGCAATAAAGCACTGAGCCAGGCTTAGCGCTTTAAAAAGGCCTTCTTTGAACCCCTTCTGGGCCCCAGTATTGGTCCAAGGGTCATAGTTTTATTAGTTTAAACTCTACACTATCTCTGATGCTTGCATAGTAATCTCAAATTGTCACACAAGCTTTTAGTTCTTGAGAAGAATTTTAAACAATTTCTTTATATATTAATATGTTGAACATGGACCCTCTTTGGGCTCCAGTATTGGTCCAAGTTTTATAGTTTTAACAATTCAAAACCAACACTATCTAATAATGATTATATAGAAATCAGAAATTGTAGCATTGTTGTTCTTGAAAGGAAAATTTTTAAAACATTTTATATATATATATATCTATATCTATGTTGAATGTGGAACCACTCTCGGGGCCCTAGTAATGGTCCGGGTTTCAAGGTTTTCACAATTTAGAATCTGTCCAATTTAGAACTATGAGATTCACAATTTTGGAAGAGGCATTCTTTCTCATCATAACTATGCAATTAGTTCATTGGCTAAATACCCAGAAGCAGAGGAGAAGATTTTTAAAGAATCAATGCATTTTCACTATATAATCATTAGAGCCCCACTCTAGTGTCAGAACCCCTGACCCTGGGGCCATGAAATTCACAATTTTGGTAGAGAGCTCAATGCTTGTTACAATCATGACAGCAGTTTGACTGCTTGATGTCCAGGAGTAAAGAAGAAGACTTTTTAAAGATTGCATAAATTTTTATGGTTTTAGCCCCCCCCCCCCTCAGGGCCCAAAAGGGGGGGGGGGGGGGCAGGGGCCATGAATTTGATTATTTTACTCCCTTTTACCCAGAAATGCTGTAAGCCAAATTTGGTTAAAATTGTTTCTGTGGTTCCAGAGAAGAAGCTTAAAATGTTTAAAAGTTTACGACCAACGAACGATGATGGGCAAAAACAGATAGCAATAGGTAACCTGACCTAAACATGTGAACAGTTTACAAACAGATGGATGAATGAATGGACAGACAGATTGAGGACTGTCAACAGGTGATCAGAAAACCTCACTTGAACCTTCTGTTCAGGTGAGCTAACAACATGCCTTCCAATCTTGAATTTCAGGGATATGAAAAATTTTCAGTGAAAATGATCGATCTAACTACCAAGACTTAGAAATCAGAGTCACAACAAACTTTACCTGGAACCCCGTAAATCCTCCACCTGCTACTCGGGGAAGATGGATGATGAAGACGATGTGTGTTTTTCCAATCTTCTTGTCGGTCACCTGTTGGAGTTGATCTAACACACAATACTGAGCACAGGCCACTAAACTGGCGTTCTCGTTCCCACTGTCACACTGGACAATCAACAGGGACTCCTCCTCCAGCTCTCTCTCAAAGCTTTGCCTGCAGAAGAGGTGCTCTTTTAATTTCTTATCACTCACACATTTTTGTTTGTTTGTTTTTTTAAATGTAAAAAGATAGAGCAAAAGGCATCAAAGCTGGACCCTTTGATTTGAATAAGAAATACAATTTTTTTACATATAACATATGCATATAACATATAGAAACAGATTGTCAAGTTACAGTAAAGAATAAAAAGTAGCTGATATACTAGACAATATATAGACAACTTACTTGCCTTGTCTACAGAACTGCTGCTCTGACAACTTACTTGACTTGTCTACAGAAGTGCTGCACTGACAACTTACTTGACTTGTCTAAAGAAGTGCTGCACTGACAACTTACTTGACTTGTCTACAGAACTGACAACTTACTTGACTTGTCTACAGAACTGCTGCTCCGTGTCAAAGGACTGCAGAGTCAGGAGAGTGATCTGTGGTCTTGGTATGTGTAGGTACTGAGACAGCTCCGACACGTCCACCGTGGTGATCAGCTTGGAGTGTGTGGTCACCTATTGGGAGAATTTATTTTTTATAAAAAACAAAGAAACCCTTTATATCTTATTGTCTTTTTTAACTTTTTTCTTTTTCAAATTTGACTGTTCAGTAACCTTTAATAAAAATTTGGTTTGATCACATTGAAATTTTACATTATATTCACATTTCACATATTTTTTGTATGTAGAGTGTGTTGAAAGCTACTGCAGAATGTGATGTGATGAACATTGAACACTGTTAAAGTGCAGCATCACAATTGAAAATCAAAGATCACGATTGTGGCTTTTACAGTTCCTCTTCCACAATTTTGAACTTACATGTACGATAATACAGTATTTTTGAGGTTTAATTCACATTTGCAGACAAGGAAAGGAGTTCAAAATGTGAATTTATTTTTTGAACAAGAGGCCAAGTGGCCTTAACGGTCACCTGAGCACCATAGCGCATACACAAAATTGTCGAGGAGTCTCATAAATGCATTTAATTGAGTTTCATAATGGATTAGAAGATTATAATAATGTAATGACATCCACCTCCCTGCCTGAAATCTTTTGGAAAGGACTCTTAACCCTATAGTTTGGCACAAGACTTTAAGCTCTCAACAGAGTGTATGACATACCATAGAAGAGGTGCCCAGATTCAATTCAATTTATTTATCCCACATACGTTAACTTACAAAATAGGTTTTATGTTTATATGTTTTCATAGATAAACTAAAACAAGGTGGCTTGTATACTACTTATTACTTTACTATTAACAAGTCTACTTGTTTATCTTAAAAAATTTAACAAGTGAAAAGCTGTCAATGTGACAGCAAACCAGGTTTTCTTTTATGTGGACTGTATCCATAATCCATGTCAACCCTGAATTGATAAACACTGCCTACCGTATCCAGAGAAATGGAGTACCCATATGCAATATTTTGCCTAAAAAATGACTAAGTTCAAAAGCTGAGATTTTTTCATAAATTATTAGAAATCAAAATCCTAGCAATATGCACACCTCTGATATATGTACAATTGAACTGCAAAAGAACAACTTCCTATCTTGAAAACTTTAGGAGGAGTTATCTGAACAATAGGGGTACCCTATATGCAATATTTTGTCGAAAAATGACTAAGTTCAAAAGCTGGTATTTTTTTCATATTTTATCAGAAATCAAAATCCTAGCAATATGCGCACCTCTGATATATGTACAATTGATCTGCAAAAGAACAACTACCTATCTTGAAAACTGTAGGAGGAGTTATCCGTACAATAAGGGTACCCTTTTGGCAGCCGCCCACCCACCCACCCGCCCGCCATTTTCACCATTTCAATAACCGGATTTTTCCATTGGAAAACCCGGTTAAAAACTGTTTTTGTTTCAAATGATAAAATACTTGCATAACTATTTTGATCATACAACTTCTTAATTACATTCTATTTAATGATTTATTACTAAATATGAACAAGCCAAGGAAAATAACTCCATTATGAAGAAGCAAGGGAAGATACAGTACCGTCAACGCGGATCCCGTATTTTACCCCCGCGGTCCAAATTGCAATGTGGTTTAAAACAGGTGTCTCAGGTAAAACCGCGTACCCCCGCAGTAGAATCGTCCAGCAAATCAACACCGCCGCGGTCTTGACGATAAATTACAGGTGAGTATCGGACTGAAACGCGAGTTATCTCCCTCGACTAAAAAAAAATTGACAGCTACACGATATTACACGTATATACCATTTTAATTAATGGAACTATTTAAAATAACATTCGATATAAATATTTTTAAAATGTTAAATTTATATAGAGTGACTGTTTAAAATCATCTTTTAAAATACTTGACGATGTATTTTTACAATCCATTCAAATTGACATAGCCTATTCAACAAGAATAGAATTCCTGGGTCCCCCGCCGTTCAAGCAGTATACTAGTATACTGTACTGTGGAATCATTAAATTTCGTGGGGGCCAATTCAGAGCGCGATATAACAGTATACAGATGGACAAACAGACGCACGTTTGTACTGAATTACAGACGGAAAGGAGTAAAATAATATGCCCCCTCCAGCTCGTATTTGTGTGAGCATAAAACATTTGGTATAAATTTTATGAATATCTTAAAATTTGTAGGCATGAAAGCACTTTCAAGGTCAATTTTTGATATAATGAAGTAATTATTGTGGTCAAAGTCCCATAACTCCAACAAAAAATATCGACCAAGGCTGATTTAAGAACTTAACCAAGGTATTAGTGGTATACACATTTGGTATAAATTTCATGTAAATCCATCAAAATTTGTAGGCATGAGAGCGCTTACAAGGTCAATTTTTGGATAAAACGGAGTCATTATTGTGGTCAAAGTCCCATAACTCCAGCAAAAAGTATCGACCAATGCTGATTATTGAACTTGACCAAGGTAATAGGTGTATAAACATTTGGTATAAATTTAATGAAAATCCGTCAAAATTTGTAGGCATGAGAGTGCTTACAAGGTCAATTTTTGGATAAAACGGAGTCATTATTGTGGTCAGAGTCCCATAATTAACTCCAGCAAAAAGTATCGACCAATGCTGATTTTCGAACTTGACCAAGGTAATAGGTGTATAAACATTTGGTATAAATGTAATGAAAATCTGTCAAAATTTGTAGGCATGAGAGCGCTTACAAAAAAGTGTGACGGACGGACGCACGGACACACGGACCCACAGACACATGGACCCACGGACACACGGACCCACGGACACACGGACGGACGCCCGGCATTTCTATGTCCCCGCTCCGCGTTGCGGCGGGGGACAAAAATTGTTAAGTATGCTTGGCAGCCAGATTATAATTTCTTTTTTTTTTTTAATTCAGTCTTATTGATTGAAACTTTTCTATTTAATCTACGTAAACTGCATACCGGGTAAATTAAATTGATGAAATGCTTTTGCCGATCTTATAATGTCCGTACATTCGAGTTTCAACAAACTTTCAACCAGTTTGCAATCGTATTATAGAAAACAGTAAGTACACATTTACATGTATTGGTTATATTTGTATTTTGTGTGTATTTTATGGTCTTAATCAACTTGTTCATGGGCAAGGTTTTCTGTACAAGTGATATAATACAAGATCTGGAAAACAGTTACTTATCATATAAGAATATTCGCAAAGCAGTTTATGGCAATTTAAGGTCGCAAGGATATTATATTTTTCAGGTTGACATCAGAGTTAGATTGATAATATTAAAATAATTAGTGTTGTTCTCTTGTTCTAACCTGATATGCTTGTTATATCACTGCTGTCTTTAACTCGATTATTTAAGGTGTTATTCTTTACAAGAAATGGGATGAGGTAGTTAATTTGCATCACAAAACGACATTGGAAATTGTACATGTTATTAAATGCATACATATCGAATTACTTTTAAAAAATTTCAAATGCAAACTATTTTTGTTCACATTTCCTTTATTGTGTATATTGATTATAAGTCGCGACCATTTCCTGTGTATAGTGATTAACAAACCCAGGGTAGAAAACGACATGCCCTAGGGGTTTTCACACCTATTCAAGACAAAAGAAAATCTCCAAATTGCGTACGGCTTCGTCTAACTGTACAACACCGCCCATTACCTATCTTACAGATGACGCTTCTTGATTATTATGTCACCGATCTTGATTTTGTCTACGATCTTTATGTGAGAGAGAGAGAGAGAGAGAGAGAGAGAGAGAGAGGGGTAATTAATACGCTTTAGTTTCGTTCTATTAGATTTCAAGTAAAGAAAAACAGTAGCATGTCTAACAATAAAGTATTTAACACTGTTAATGATGTTTAATTTAATGCTTGACACTGTGTTTGTAAAGTTTAATTCGTATACGTTATTTAATTTAAGAGAAAACTCTCTCTTTCTCTCTCTCTCTGTGTGCAGGGGAAGAAACAAGTTAAACACATTTTACAGTTTAAGAAAGCAGTAAAATGAAACAATTATTTATTGTTACTGTTTAATAAATTGTTTGATATACAGGTAGAATTCCTGGTGGTCACTTGTTACAAGGATTATCCACCTGCCTCATACCTGTGTATTCTGCGGTTTAAGCGAAGAGTGATTTCCTGTCAGTGCGATGATTTCACACCTTTGTGTAAAACAATTGGGACTAAAGTCAAATACAGTTAACTTTGACAGTCATTAAAACGTTGGAAGGGGGGGAGGGATACGAAAAAAACAACCCACGTTATAATTCGCAACTTGTATGACATATGTGTAGTAGCTTCATATTCAACACACATAAAATGATATCAATATATTCTTATATTTTAAGGGTAAAGTAAAATGTTCATATTTTGCCCTTGATGGTATGGTATGCGTACACCGTGTAGCGTGTGCTTGTCGCGGACTAGGTTAATTGTCTTGAGTATCGACGGTTTCTCTCTCTCTCTCTCTCTCTCTCTCTCTCTCTCTCTCTCTCTCTCTCTCTCTCGTTTAGTTTATATTGAAGGTTTTTAGGTTTTTTGCGGATGGGGGTGCATCTTAAACACGTTTAACAGTTTAACAGATCGCAGTAAAATGAATAAATATTTATTGTTATTACTGTTAGAAAAATTGTTTGAAAAACAGGTGGAAATTCCTGATGGTCACTCGTCACACGGATTATACACCTGTCTCATTAATTACCAGTGTATTCTGTGCGTTTAAGCATAGAGTGCTTCCCCGTCAATGAGATGATTTCACACTTTTGTGTAAAACAACTGGGACTATTTTAAGTCAAATACAATTTACTTTGACAGTCATAAAACGTTGAAGAGGTGGAGGGGGCGGTTACGAAAAACGTTACTTGCAGCTGATACTACAATTGTGTTGTCAAAAACTAACACTTGCAGATGCTGAGAAGCAAAATAAAAATTTCTACTGATCAAATTAACACAGACAATAACTTCTGCATAGAACTTTTTATCTTAAACAAACATCAGTGTCAACACAGCACGGACTAATCATGACCTCTTTAGACACCCTTTACTGTTAACCTAGGATGTGTGTGCATTCAGGCGGAAAGTGATTTCCTGTGTTTCGTGTCTTATAAAAACAATGGAATTTTGGACAGGTGTTTTTGTTGCAATAGATGAACTGGATTCCCGTTACGATGGTTATGTCATTGTTTTTAAACTAATCTTAGTGATTTTAACTACCCCGAATATAAGTGTGTGATACCTACTTTTACTGCCCCCCCCCCCCCCCCAACACTTACGGTGATTAAAAAAAAGACAAGTTATAACTATATTTTATATTTAACTTTATATTTATTGGGAAAAAAGTCTACTTTAGACTTGAATATTTTGGATAAGCCTCAGACACTAAAAAAATTACATCCAAACGGCATTTACTGCAAAATTCAATTTGATATTGATGCATACACTAAATGACTAAGTTCAATGTAGGTACATTTTAGTTATACTGAAAGTTTCTAAGTTCAATGTAGGTACATTTTAGTTATACTGAGAAATTTCTAAGTTCAATGTAGGTACATTTTAGTTATACTGAGAAATTTCTAAGTTCCATGTAGGTACATTTTAGTTATACTGTGAAATTTCTAAGTTCAATGTAGGTACATTTTAGTTATACTGAAAAGTTTCTAAGTTCAATTGAGGTACATTTTAGTTATAGTGCAAAAAGTTTAAGTCCAATCAAGGTACAAAAAAGTTATAACTTTTATGTACCTAAATCTTGGGTACATAAAAGTTACACTTTAGTTACAGAAAAGTTATGACTAAGTATACCTTTTTTTTCACAAATATCTATGGGAGTAGAGAAAAAGATTTTCTAAGATTTAATACATTTTTACTACATGGCCATATTGGCCCCACCCTAGAGCCTGAACCCCTGACTGAGGAGCCATAAATTTCACAATTTTGGTAGAGGGCTTCATGGACATCATTACCATGCAATCAGTTTTTTCCTCACATGTGTGGGAGTAGAGAAGAAGATTTATGAAAATTTCACCTCTTTTTTGCATATTTGGCCCCACCTGTGGCACCCTGGGGGTGGTAGAGCCACCAATTTCACAATTTACATTCCTCTTACCATAAAGATGCTTCACACCAAAAATGGAAACAATTGGCCTTGTAGTTTTTAAGAAGAAGTTAAAAATGTAAATTGTTAACACACGACGACAGACGAAAACAGATAGCAATAGGTCACCTGAGTTTACTCAGGTGACCTAAAAATACCTAATAAGTTTTCACTAGGATTAAGATTTTCTTTATTGAGAAAATATAACTACATGTAATAAGAAAACTCAGTTTACACTCTGATTGAGGTTTTTTAAGATAATTGGAAAAATATACATGTCCGCAGACAAGCTTGTAGCAGTGTACATACAATGTATGACTGCAAACCTACTTATTACTTAAAATGTAACGTTACAAATATTGCTCTCTGAATTTCATGGTACTGTCACAAACCTCTGCCAATATATTTCCTCTCCAATCTCACTTAGAGAATCGGGAAGATATATATATGCAGACTTCGGCTTGTGGCTGCAGTCAATACCCATGGGGGGTCTTCCAAAACGATGATGCGCAGTTTGAAACTGACCAGTTTTATAACATCTTTGAATTTCTCTAACACTGGCTGTCTTATTCCTTCCCAGAATTATAATTTATGCAAGCGCAATTGAAGTTTAATCCCAACTTAATTAGTCAGCCCACGGGCTGACTAATAAAAGAACATAAAAAAAATTAAATTCAAACCAATAATGACATAACCAGATTGGAAAATTATTGGAACTGTGACAGCACATAACACATGCCAATTTTTCATTAGGATACTTTGTGCCAAATTAATGGATCATCATAAATCTTTAAAACTCCCATGCTTTTAAAAATGCAATATGGCACTTTGGAAAGTCTGTAACAATTTTGAATATCTGCCTTAACAAGAGGCCCATGGGGCCACATCGCTCACCTGAGCAACAATGACTTTCAAAGGATATTGTACCATATGGCCCCTAGGTAGAATAACAAAAAATAAATACTGTAAAGTATTCGAATTTTACACTTATTTTTGCATACACTTAATCTTTGACATTGTACCTTTATGGAATACCATTTTTACCAAATATAAGAAAATCCTATGCAAGATTTAAAACTAAACTTTTGGTAGGGGTACACTGTTAACTTCCAATTCCCTATATTTTCGTTCTGCCCCTTCCTGCCCCCCACTTTATAAAACGATCAAAATATTTGAGAGCATATAGGTACATTTTCTTCCTTAACTACTTAGTAGTTATTTTATTTTAAAAAAATTTATTATAATATTTATTGTTCGATATTACACCAGTTGGTGGAATGAACAATATGGGAAGAAGATTTTATTTAAAAAATTCCCATAGATGTGAAGAATAAAATTGTGCCTCAATGTGCTCAATTCCTCAAATTAAAAACATTCAAAAATTTAATTGGTCTTCCCCACTGTTGTTTACCTAGCGTAAACTCCCTTGACTATTTAAACTTACCGATACTCACTTGATTGATGAATACACTCAAATGAAAAATGATGTCACATGACATGTAAAGAGTTATTAATAAATAGATAGTCAATGTATTGACAGGCATATCACTGTATTTTACTAAGACCCACCCATTATTTTCATCTTTATTAAAAAAACAACAAATGGCTACAAACCAGGATGATTTTACGCTGTAATATTTTCTTAGGAATAGCAATAATGCCTTTATCCCCGTAACAAAATGTGTCAGAACTATGGATACTGTTTTAACGGTGTCGTTTTTATTTAACCGTGTCTGAAAAACTATCAAAATTAATGTGGAATTCATATAATTCATCTTATAAAGAGGGGGCCCCAGAAAGAAGTTACAGCATTTCATCTTTCAAATCTTGTTTATCATAAAAGTTTAAGTTACATGCAGACTTATCATACTAGCAGGTTTTTGCAGCAAAATAAAATTCTAAAAAATACAGCTCATATTGCTTGAATAAACTCGAGAAAATGCTGAGCATCTCAACAAAACACATGGCATTAATCAACCATTACGCAAAAGATCATACCGAATTACCGATAGAATGAATTGTATTTTAGTACTTTGTTAATACATCAGATTTTGCTTATTTTGCGCAGGTAAACAGTCAACTGTCTGATTTACCAAAGTCTATGTTTGATTTGATATGTAAAAATTACAAAATACTGCAGGCGATATTTCCCCAGGTTACAAAGCATAAATAATATGAAAATGAACGAAAATCAAAACAAGCTAACATAACACCACCGTCAAATGTGAAAACTGTCAACGCATTGAAATATTTAACCTCAATTTACTTCACAAAATCGGCACCAATGTATCTTGCATATTTCAAAGATTCCCTTTGCACGCGAACTGTTGCACAACATTTGTCAGATCGACCCGTTTATCAACGTCCAAAATGGCTGCTTTAAACAAAGAACCTACTTTTACACCGTCCCGTTTTAGAAGTATGGAATACCGAACCCGAAGTTATAATCTGAGTCAAACACGCATTTCCTTTATTATTATTTTCATAATAACTCAGATTTGAAACAGAATTAGCCTATAATTTTTGCAATTTATATTTTCCTTTCCATAAGAATTATTTGTGCTAAATTACGTTGAATTTGACTCAGTAGTTCTTAAGAAGATTTTTAAAAATGCACCCCCCTTTTTCTACATTTTCGAGGTTTTCTCCGCTTTGAATAAAGATCGGTCTTTTATTTCTGCAATTTATATTTGCCTTAACATAAGAATGCTTTGTTTAAAATTTGGTTGAAATTGGCCAAGCGGTTTTTCAAAATGTAAAAAGTTTACAGACGGACAGACAGACGGACGGATGGACAGACGGACGATGGACAAAATGTGATCAGAATAGCTGACTTGAGCTTTCAGCTCAGGTGAGCTAAAAATATTAATTACCTGTGCATAAAGTCCTTCACTGTCTTCAGCCTTGATCTTCTGGTCAAGATAATACAGTAGGTTGTCATGCTTTTGTTGTTTGCAGTAAGTATTTACAACAAATGTAAATTCATCAGATGGAAGTTTATTTTCTGCTCTGAATACACCATCAGGTGTTGCACACCACAGTAAGACCTCTTTAGCAGCTTTCAACACCTGGGTTGAAAAACAATGAATATAAAATTATAAACATAATTTTTTATTACACATTATAATAAATCTAATATTTACATAATAAACAGAGAACTGTCCTAATTGGACTAATACCCTTGCAAGGCTAATTTCAAATTGGACAGTTATGATTTTAATGAAAGATACTAAAATAATTGAATCATAAAGGTTTAAAATAAATTCTATGTAAGAATCAAAGATTTATAAAAGGGTCTGGCCACGCATAGTCACCAATTTTCCTTATATTTCATACATGGACACACCTAGGTGTAAAAAGCAAAAAGTTGGTTGCTGGGGGTAACCGTTGCCATGGTAACCGAGGCTAAAAATGGAAAAATAGCAAAACGTACATGTACCTACTTTGAACCCATATTAGAAGGTTTTGCCCACTAATGTAAACTATCAAAGACAAAAAACAGCCTTTGTCCTATTTTCAATTCTTATTTCATATGATAAAATAAATGGAGAAACCAACACTTTTAAATGTTACCATGGAAATAATGACATCCGTTGCTATGGTAACAAGGCCAAGAAAGCATAAAATTGAGAAATTGAAGATGATTTTGATATGCTTTAATTCCTGATCTTAGAAATTTTTAGCAATTGTTTTAGTTGGAACTTATTAAAATATACCTTAATTTTTACTATATACCAAGAAAAGCTATTTTATGCAACAGAGAAGTGTTGTTGCTATGGAAAATTAAGTTGCGTAGAAAATCACACAGAAATTCGTACTTTTTGAAAAGTCCATAGCAACGGCAGTTATGTTTAGAAAATGTCAGATTTTTTTCAAGTGTTATTAAAGTTTAGGACATATTTGATTTAAAGTATGCGTTTCTCCATGAATGTTTTTCTTTCTTTTGAAAAATGACAACTATTTTTAATAATACATGTATAGTCTACCCTGGAAACTCCAGGTTGTGCAGAATACTCACAACATGTTCTCAAATAAGCATTAAAATGCCATTTTTACATCTTTACCCTCTGTTACCATGGCAATGGGACCACATAGCAACAAATAAATGGTGTTAGGCTTTTTTACTTATCAAAGTCTATCAAATTGTCAATTTTTAAGTATGAAGAAAATCTGTGACTATGCGTGGCCAGCGAATTTTGATTCTTACATAGAATTGATCTTAAGACACATAGATAAAAAAAATACTCTAGAATTGTATAACAAAAAATTAGAAAATAAAGAAAAAATGTCAGAACTTCAGCGTAAATACATATGTAATGCATTAATTTTACAAATTTCCATATCCGATACCACATAGTAACAATTAATTACCCCTCCCTTTGCAGCAAATGAAAATAGCCAGGCAAAGTTCTTCTGTTGATAAAACCTTGAATACGTTTCTAATCCGAGTCTTGACAGATGCAATTATAGTCATTTCAAAATTTTCCTCACTTTCTCATATGGTATAATGCAACTCAATCCATATCTCAGAAAATTGATACCATAGGACTATGATTTTCTTTGATGAGCATGTTAACTTGCAAAACATAATCATGATTTGCATAATTCCATTATTTAACTATAAAAGGAGAATAAAATACTGTAAATTCCTTATTTTACGCGAGTACTTAATTCCGCGATTCAACCGTTTTCCATCAAATCGCGAGAACAAAAAATCACGAATGCTGAATTTTTATCATTATGATAGTTTCTTGTAATTAACATGGTCACTTCATACGTTTATTTGACTACTAAGTTTAAACATCTTCTAAGTATCATTTTGCAAAATAATTTATTTCTTTTAATGAAGTAATTCATTTCTTTATAATGATAGAAACAGTTGGTTTAGTTAATTTATATGAATGGTATAAATTACAAACCACTGAAAATTTTACAGATTATCAATTTTCCCTTAACACTGCATGCATACTCATCTAAACCATGGCTCAAATAATGGCCCCTTGGGACAAATGCATTCAGCCATCCTTGTCTGTGATTCAGATTCATTAATTTCAATCTCAAAACCACTTTACAATGGTATAAAGAGACTATAAAATACATAAACTTTTAAGATTTTCTAATTAAATAATAACGGCATACGTGAAAACACAAGTACATGTATAGAGAAAGGTAGCCTAATGTTTTAATCAATGTGAAGTATAGAAACTACTGGGGGGAGCATAATTTGTTTATTTTCCTAATAAATGAACATAATTTTCTTAAAAAACAGTGTTTACTGCTATACATTATATGTTTAAAACTAAAAGTATTTTTTTGTTTTGGTATATAACTTGCTGGTAAGTATTGATTTCTTTCTTGCTGTCATGACAGACAATTAAGAATATAATGAAATTCATCCCCAATTTCGTGTTTTGTGCATTTTTCACATATTCTTTCATTTCTAGGTGTATTACTCACTTACTTACTGTTGTATGAGCTACTAAGAATTTATCATTGACATACAAATAAATTGCATTGTGAGCTAATAGAATAATAGAAAACATAATTATCTTTGGTGGCATCAATATTTTTGTAAAATTGAGAGTTGCTGTACTTGAAGGCTTATGAGTGTTGCTTAATTCATGAAATGATTTTTTAGTTAGAGGGATGTCTCTTGTTGAAATTGGTATGCAATATGTAGGCCCCTAATGTGAAGTACATGAGAATCTGAAGCAAAATGTGAAACTTGCGGCTATTACTGTTGTGTTGACTTTGCACAGTGAAATTGCAAGTTACAGACGGGAGGTAAAATAACACAAAAAGTAGGTGGATGGGACATAGTAAACTCTACATTGGTAAGTTCCTGACATGTGATGGTGCAATATGCACACAGTACGGAATGTCAACCCTTTGCAGGGAATTAGCAGGGGAAGGTCTAAAAAGCTGAAAAATTATGAAAAATGGGCGAAATGTGAAAGGGTAGAAGTCTCAGGAAAACCAGAATGTAGAAAATTTTATGCATTTTGACAAATAATTTTCCTCAGAAATTGGTGAATGGCCTTATAAGGAGTGAATTAAAGGTATTTGTGCTGAATGGGAACTGAGGAAATTCTAGTTACACAGTTCCGAAGACACACAACCCCTGGCTACAGTGAATTGTATTAAAAAAACTGTCCCCTGCCACCTTTAATATAAATATATTTAAGAGTGTTTACTATTAATTAACTAAAAATTTTGTAAGGATAACCTTCCTTACTTTTCAACATCAGTGTACAATATATAGGATAAGGAAAATGAAAACTGTCATAAAATCATTAAATCTAGTCTGATTTTCATGAAAATTAATGTGCACATCTTCAGATAATGTTTAATATATGTACAAATTTTCAGACGATTCCATGCAGTAGTAAAAAAGTCTATAGGGGGACAAAATTGCATCTACAGACAGACACACAGATGGACAGGGTGATTCCAACCCCAA
>WFKH01011925.1:47827298-47843390 GCA_016163765.1 Magallana hongkongensis
AAAAAAAAAACCTTCGTTTGCAGGGGTATAATGTTTTCCTTACAACCAGATTTCATTCACTAAGACTTTATTTCTTGACTGACTAAAGATTATATGAAATATTGAGCAGCAACAAAAATTTGGAATATGCATGTTTAAAATCATACAACACACCAGGCATCTACAGACTTCTTTGTGACAAGAGATAATTGCAACTTCTTGTCAACCATGCCAAATTTTCTTGTATGCAAATTTTCTTGTGTGCAAACGAAAAAGTTGGTTTACAGAATATATCACATAAGTAGGTATCACATAAGTAGGTGCTATCACATAAATACAAGTGAAATAATGATATTGTGGTGATTTTGGCTTTTTGATAGCTTTAATGAACTTTGACCTTTCCCTACCTCTGTCTCTAAGCCTTGTAAATTATCATCTGTGTATTGCTGACTGACCAGCAGGATGATTGAAGCACAGGTATCAGCATGGTATCCCATGAACACATCTCCCAAACTGTCATCTGCTTTTTTCTCTCTGATATAACAAAATCAGTTATCAACAATATTATTCTAAACAAGAGATGTTTGTAAAACACTTATGCCCCCCTCCCTTGGAAACATCTGTGAAGAAAATGAACCGAAACTGCAAATAATGTAAACCTCTGTAAAGAAAATGAAAGGAAACTGCAAATAATTGGAATTTTTCTACGTCCAAGGGGCATAACTCTGTCGAAAATTGCTCGATCTTATCCAAAATCGAACTCGACCTAGATATTATTGTGATAAACCTGTATACCAAATTTCATTTCAATATGTGCATCCTCTGTGAAGAAAATGAATGGAAACTGTTGGTGGACCGACCGACCGACAGACCGACAAACAGCAGCAAAGCAATATGCCCTCCCTTCTTAGAAGGGGGGCCCAACTACAAAATACACAAGAGATGTTTGTAAAACACCTATGCCCCCCTCCCTTGGAAACCTCTGCGAAGAAAATGAACTATGTCAAAGGGGCATAACTCTGTCGAAAATGGCTCGATCGTAACCAAAATCAAACTTTACCTAGATATTGTTGTGATAAATCTGTATACCAAATTTCATTTCAATATGTGCAACCTCTGCAAAGAAAATTAACGGAAACTGCAAATAATTCGAAATTTTCTACGTCCAAGGGGCATAACTCTGTCGAAAATGGCTCCATCGTACCCAAAATCGAACTTCACCTAATTATATGATCTCTGTGAAGATAATGATTGGAAACTGTTGGTGGACCAACCAACAGACTGACTGACCGACAGAAAGACAGACAAACAGCAGCAAAACAATATGCCCTCCCTTCTTCGAAAGGGGCATAATAAATAGGGTTTTATTGACAAACAGATTTAAAAACACCTGTATAAGGAATGTACATATCAACAAAGTATACTATAAATCATTAGTAATACACTTCAAAATTTAGTCTTGTCTGTTTAACAAAGAGGAAATATTACAAGAACCTTCTGAATGTTAGTGTTGATGTTTTGATGAACTGCTCAGCCCATTTCTCTAGCTTTTGAGCTAGATGGACCTGGACTGGAGACAACATGGTGGAAATATTGAGGAAGTGTTTCTCCAGTCTGTTGATAAGAGGGATGGGGAACTTGCTGTAGACGATCTCCTTCTCTGCAACAACTATCAACCTAGTGGAGGAGCATAACACGGTGAGTTTAATACAATTGTATAATTTGTATTAAAAGAGAGCTCTAACTCAAGAAGACTGTTGTGTACCTGAAGTTCTTGTGAACTCTGCATTTGACTCGATGAGTTCCCAATCCCAGGTCAACATATCTCTCGCCTCCAAAGTACACATAATACTGAAGAAGAAATTTAAATTTATGTATTAGAAAATTCAACATGTCCATTCTGATATTGCATGCTAGAAAGGGTTACCTTTGTAATATAAAGTTACCCTTTTTAATGTAGCAGCCTCATTACTATGTGCAAGGCTATAAATAGTAACATGTGTTTACCTGATTGAGTGCGTCGTACAGACTCTCGTACAGATTCTCCAAGTTCAGTAGGACCACTGTATTCCCTGTCTCCATACACACCTTGATACGGTTGATGTTTCTACACACCTGTAATATAAATATTTCCCAGTCAGCTTCAACAAATACACATAAGAATTTAAATTAATTGTTAAATTCTGTTATATTCTTACTACATATCAATTAACTTATAAGATGTATTTCATGATCAGTCATTCTACTTTCATAAATTTCAGAGGACATGCCATCACCTGTGTGTATTCCTGGTCACTAGGGAAACTGCTTCCAAATATGGTGATGGCATTTTTCATTGTCAAGATCTTCTGCTGTAAGACTGTCAGGGCTCCGTAATTCTCCGTCAAAAGCAGCAGGTACCTCGTGTCACTGAGAAAGTATTGAAGTTACTTCATCTTTTATCTTTCATGATTTTTTTACACTATAGGAATTTAACATGTAAAAAAGCCCATTGAGCTCATTTTTGTAGGTAAAAAAAATGTTTTTTCATGAATAAATGCAAAACTTTCACGAATAAACGCGCTACTTTTGCAAATAAACGCGCTACTTTCACAAATAAACGCAAACTTTCGCGAACAAACCCGTTATTTTCGCGAAACCAATTAAAAAAATATTGTCATTTCATACAAGAGCCCTTATGAAGAACAATGATTGAAAACAAATACATTTTAGTTTTAAATCATGAAATACTTTTTATTATATTATCCGTTTTACGTTGATTTATGAAGACAAAATTATAATTTTTACATATAGATTGTTTGCCGACCCTGTCTTCAAACATGCATTCATTGATTATCTTTTTCTTATAAAATT
The DNA here is from genome assembly GCA_016163765.1 of Magallana hongkongensis. Taxonomy (NCBI): domain Eukaryota; kingdom Metazoa; phylum Mollusca; class Bivalvia; order Ostreida; family Ostreidae; genus Magallana; species Magallana hongkongensis. Next base: position 47,830,131 of record WFKH01011925.1, read on the forward strand.
AATATAAATTCAACCGTCGGAAATCTTTAAAATCTTAGTACTGATTTTCAAATGACGTGATAAATTTGGAGGATGAATTTACGTCATCTAGATTTGAACAATAGCTTAAAAAATGTATAGATTGAACTTATTCAAATTCACAGTTTGACTTGTTTTTCTGATATTAAACTAGACGCTAATTTATGTTGCGGCGATATAACTTATATTATAACGTTTTGAACAATGATGTCCTTGCAATTCTACAATGATAGTTAATAAAACTTTTAATTTGAATTAAAATTGTTATAATGCAAATATGTTTTCATTTTCTATAATACAGTGCCCATGAGAATGTGAGAAGTGCGATGCATTATGTCCTTTGAAAATCAGTACTAAGATTTTAAAGATTTATTATGTTTGAATTTATATCAATTTAAGAAGTTTAAATTAAATCTGATTCATTTACATCTTTATATAATAAGATTGTTTTGTTTTATTTAAAATTATATATGTTTGTTTTCAGTCACTGTTCTTCATAGGGGTTCTTGTATGAAATGACAATATTAAATTTTATATTTAAGTTTTGCCTTTATTTCGCGCAAGTTTCGCGTTTGTTTATGAAAGTTTTGCGTTTATTCTTGAAAGTTACGCATTATATTGCAAAAGTTTTTCGTTTATTTGCGAAAAAAAATTTTTTTCACCTACGAAAATGAGCTTAATGGGCTTTCATAAATATGCAGCCATTTAATTGTGTTTAAATTTCTGTTTGTGATTGTTAGAGCTCCGAAAATTATGGTCAGATTTAAACTTTATACTTATCATAGGACCAATATACTACATAATTATATAGGATCTTTTATATATAATTTTTAACCAACTGAACTTCTGTTCTCTATCTCGAGCCTTCACAAATAAATATGAATGAAATTATTACATCTACTCCATGATCATCAAATTTATGATACAGGTATCTATTTTGACATCTGACCGATACAACTTTAAGGTATTCAATGTATAATAAAGGAATGTTTAACAATTTTAGATCATTTCAAATAAGTTAAATATGTATTGCTAGATAACAATAAATCAAGCGAAATGAACTAAATTCACATTTATTTACTGACAATTAACATATAAGAAGCCAGCCATTTTGCACCTTAACCTTTCTTGAAGAGTTATCTTCCCTTGATAAAAAAATAAACACTTCAATTTTCAAAAAATATCTCTTTTTCACTGCTGCAGTAAATAATTTTGTTTCATATTTTAATAACAAAAAGGTTTATGCATATATATTACCAAGAAATTTGTAAAAAAACCCAAAAATTTTAAGTTACTTTTCACAGAATTTTAATAAAACATGTGATGCCTAAATTGACTTCAATGTAAAATTCAAAGTACAATTAAATGGACAATAATCAAAATTTGGAAAATTCCTTTGGTGAAGGATTTTTATTTTATAACACCTTCAGAAAGATATCATTGACCATTCATTTATTAGGTACAAAATCTGGTTGATGTATATCAAATACCTTAATTAACACTACATTAAATAAACAAATATATTAAGCTGAATGTTATTACCTGTCCACTCCATCTCCCTTCAGACAGGCTTCAATCAGTCCAGCTGGACTACAGTCAGGGTCATCTGTGGAGGGCTGAGAAAATATTATGAATTCATATACTTGATGTATATAACCCACATTAAGTGCAAATATTTGTGCATAGTTAACAATTTGAGGTTACAGTGTGAAAAATTATGCCAAAATATTTTCCATTTAGTCACTACACCTAGACTTTTACTTTTTATTAAGGCACATCACAAGATGGTGATTTAAATATTTTGTTAAATTGTTTGTATTAATCGATTAGGTTGAATATCATCATAGCTCTGTGGTTAAAGAAGCAGGCTTGTGATCACACAGATCACAAGTTTGCAAATCCCTCTGGGGCTTTTGTTTATATTTACTGATTTCATTTTAATAAAATCATAAATTTTTTTTTTATCTAAAATTGAATATTTTTCACCTAATATTTCTTACATACTTCTAATGCATCATGCTATATCTTTCATAATCAAGTTATTTTCTGGTGATTTGAGAAACTTTTTCAAGGTGTAATGAGCCACCTTACCAGTAATTCTGAAAATACATGGTTGAAAACAACTAGAGCTGCTTGAATATAGTGTAATATTTTACTTCCCTGGGACCTTTCCTCTGTAATTTAAATGTAAAGATCTGACTAAGGATTAAAACACACTATGTGGTAATAAACAACCTTTATGCCAAGTATGAGCATCTAACGTGTCTTCTTTAAATAATTAAAGATATGGCAAAAGAACACCTTTTCAAATGATCTTGGGTCAGAGTATGACACACACTCTTTCATGAACAACCTCTATACAAAATGTTTTTTTTATATCTCATAAGTTAAATTTAGGAATCAAACAATTTAGGGACAAAGATTTTGTGGGGGGAGAAATATATTATACACATCACTCAAGAAGATAAAACCAAGACTCCTTGATTTATGATCAAAAAATTGTGGTCCTATATTTTAATAATTTATAGTACATATATATTTGGTGTTTTGCCAATTTTGTTCAAAATAAGCTATATATACACACACACACACACACACACACACACATGTACATGTAATTGATTCAAGAAAAGCTGTTAAAATGTGGACATGAAGATTGACAGCTTGACAGTAGAAAACAGTTTATCAAAATCTTACGTAAGCTTGCATGCAGCTAAGGTGAGTTATTTAAAAAAATTTTGAGAAATTATGTTATTACTATTGATATTTTTGAAACTCTCGTGAGATTCTGAGAAAATACAGCTAGCGGGTCTTGACCCCCAGAGTGCTCGAATCCTCCAAAGTTTCTTTTGATGCAGTGTTGGAGCATCAGCCAAGTTGGTTTCTTTCTGTTTTTCTTTGCAAAGCTGTACACCATCTTAATCAAACTGTAAAGAAACAGTTCATAAACAATTTAAAAAAAGAAAATACTTAATCTAATATATGTTTCCTGTACATTTTCAATCCCATATATTTTGTAGAAAACCAATAATTTATATATTAATTTAGTTTATTTTCATTTAGAATGAAAATAAACTATAGTTCCAATGTTGAATTTTTAATCTATACAGTCATGATAAAACTAAATACAACTTTATCAATTGATCTACGTACTGCACCCATCAAACACATAATTATATATAAAATTTAAGATGCTTCAATCTAAATCTAACCTGTAAAAATCTCTTAATCCATAGAATTCCCTTCTTGTGACAACTATTTTGAACACATCAAGATACGACACAGCCAGCGGTTCAATTAATGGCGAAATCATCTTCTTTATGTTCTTGTCTCCTGAGCATATACCACTGAAACATTCAAAAATATTTTTCATAGAAATTGATTTTTTTTTATAAATATAGTTTGCTATCACAAAGAAATTTAAAAAATTTGATAATCCTGGTACAAATTAGGAAGAATGCATTACTCTGCACTCTCAATCAATTCCTCTAAGTCAGGCACTTCTCTCTGAACCAGAATTCCTCGGTTCATTTTGGCTGGATCCAAAGCCCAGTTAGAAATTCCAATGAATGCTACCTAAAGAAAACAAATTGAGTTTTAAAGTAAATAACAAAAGGTTAGGTCATTCAATGAGATCAAACATCTGAATTTCATAAAATGACAATTTTTTAATCAAATCAATTTATGTTGTAACACTGAATTGCTTAATAAAGTCCTACCTTCTTATGCTCTTCTGGTGTTTCATCCCCCTGACAGCCATCTTCTAACAAAGGATGCAATGTCTATATATAAAGAGAAAAATAAGAATTAAATGATGAAGACATTATTAGGTACCCCTAAATGCAAGCATAAAATGAAATATTTCTTCACTTTATATGTAAATATGATATTGGTTTTTTAAAATACAATATTCCTACATATATTCAAGGATGAATACAGAAAGATAATGGACAAAAGATTCAAGTGAGCTAAAAATTGATCCTATTTCTGTGTCTGACCTTGAAATAAACAAGAGGCCCAGGGGCCACATCGCTCACCTGAGCAACAATAGCCTTAACTCTGATCAAATTAGCATTACAGTATCAAAATCAAAATATCTTGACAACTAAGTAGATTTTGCTAAAAAAATTTTAAAAAAATCTACCAAGCCCCTTTTGTTGTTATACTTGTAAGAAGATTTTTCTCTATTCCTATATAACAACCCCCCTCCCCCATCCCCCCCACCCCACTTTGTGGCCCCACTTTTCTCTAGGGAATCATGGATTGATCAAACTTTAATCTGCATAACCCGTGCTTTCACACAAGTTACTGCTTTTTGGACTGAAAACTTTCCCAGAATATTTTTAAAGATTTTCTCTATATATTCCTATGTAAAAATTATCTCCCCATTGAGGCCCCACCCTAACCACCGGGACCATGATTTAAACTGACTTGAATCTAAACTATTTCAGGATGCCTCCACACAAGTTTGAGTTTTTCTGGCCAAATAGTTTTTAAGAAGATTTTTAAAGATTTTCTGTATATAAATAATTTTTTTTTATTTAGTTTTTAAGAAGAAGATTTTTTAAGATTTTCTCTATATATTCCTATGTGAAAATCCACCCCCCATTGTGGCGTCACCCTACCCCCGGGGACCATGTTTTGAACAATTTTGAATCTACAATATCTGAGGATGCTTCAATACAAGATAAAGCTTTCCTGGCCTAATAGTTTTTAAGAAGAAGATTTTTAAAGATTTTCTCTATACATTCTTATGAAAAAATTCATCCCCCTGTTGTGGCCCCACCCTACTCCTGGGGACCATGATTTTAACAAACTTGAATCAACACTACCTGAGGATGATTCCATACAAGTTACAGCTTTTCTGGCCTAATAGTTTTTGAGAAGAAGATTTTTAAAAAATACCTACAAATTTTCAATAATTCTACATTATCTCCCCTTTTAAGTGGGTGTGGCCCTTCATTTGAACAAACTTGAAACCCCTTCACCCAGTGATGCTTTGTGCCAAGTTTGGTTGAAATCTGCCCAGAGGTTCTGGAGAAGAAGATAAAAATGTGAAAAGTTTACAACGACAACGACAACGCCTATGCCAACGGACAAATTTTGATCAGAAAAGCTCACTTGAGCTTTCAGCTCAGGTGAGCTAATTAACTATATGCTCTTATAATAATGCAAAACAATAAGGCAAAATAAACTATAATAGGAACAAAATGTACGATTGCAAACAAATGACTGAGCTCACTAAATTTGAACGTTTTAAAGTTTTGCCCAGCAATGAAGGCTGTTGTTTGTCTCTGACCTTGAGGGGCATTCTGGGAGAATCCTCGGCAAGCCCCACTTCATCCAGCACCACCACAGACACAAATCTGTTGAGGTCCTTATCCTTCTGGTACATGGCACACTGGCGGAAAGTTCCCACAATTCCCTCTGGTACCGACAGGGGACTGCATTGAAAGGACACCATTTGTACCTACAAAGGAACACAACAGAATCTGATTAAAATAAAGTCAACTGTGCAAAAATGATTCATAATTTCCTGTCATTGCAAAACTGTTCCTGTATACATATACTTGTATATGTGCCTTCACCTGTTTATAGTTCCTGTAGACCTCTGTATGAGCAGCATTTCCCTGCATAGCATCGGCGACAATGGTTTTGGCCAGGGACTTGGAACTTCCAGGTTTTCCAACAAGGAAGAGGGGAATCCTGAGTTCTATACAAACCACCATCATAAAAACATTCTCTCTCAGGGCCTGGTTCTTAGCTATGTTTGCTCCCAAGTTGTCAATCTCTAGGAAAATATTCTGGCATCTAAAAAATATATTAGCAAATAATGAAAATTACATCATTGTACCAATTATGAGGCCATAATTTTTTGTAAAAAAAGTATTTGCCAGATATGAAACTTACAAAAAATATGAACAGACTGATTAAAATAATGACAACAATAAAAACCTTGTTATGATATCAGCCATCTGATCAGGACCTTTGGGGAGCACACAAGGGGGTCGGAATTCTCTTACAATTTCCTCCCGGAACTCCTCCCTGTTTTTCAAACAAGCCTGATAGCAGACACCCAGAGCAAGGACAAGAGATTTAGTCACGTCATTCACAGGCTGTAAACAAAAAAGAAGGGTAACGGGAAGAGCTAGAGCATATTAAATTGATTTTAACAAGAGTTTAATGCATTTTAGTATATTAATTACTATTTTGCAAGTTGGCATTAAAAACAATAACAAGAGGCCCAAGGGCCACATCGCTCACCTGAGCAACAATAGCCTTAACTCTGATCAAATTATCATAACTGTAACAAAATCAAAATATCTTGACAACTAAGTACGGTAGATCTTGCTAAAAAAATTTAAAATATCTGCCGATTGTTATCCACATATTTATATGGTAAATACCAAGCCCCTTTTGTTGTATCTGTATGAAGATTTTTCTCTATGCCTATATCCCCCCCCCCCCACTTTGTGACCCCACCCTATCCCAGGGGACCATGATTTAAACAAACCTGAATCTGCACTATCTGAGGATGCTTCCACTCAAATTGGAGCATTTTTAAGAAGATTTTTAAAAAAAGATTTTCTCTATATATTCCTATGTAAAAATTCACCCCCCCCCCCCATTGGAGCCCCCATCCTACCCCGGGGAGCATGATTGAAACAAACTTGAATCTTCACTATCTGAGAATGCTTCCACTCCAATTTGAGCTTTTCTGGCCTAATAGTTTTTGAGAAGAAGATTGTAAAAGATTTTCTCTATATATTCCTATGTAAAAATTCATCCCCCCATTGTGGCCCCAACCTACCCCCGGGGACCATGATTTGAACAAACTTGAATCTACACTACCTGAGGATGCTTCCATACAAGTTACAGCTTTTCTGGCCTAATAGTTTTTGAGAAGAAGATTTTTGAAAAATACCTACAATTTTTTAATAATTCTAAATTATCTCCCCTTTAAAGAGGGCGTGACCCTTCATTTGAACAAACTTGAATCCCCTTCACCCAGTTATGCTTTGTGCCAAGTTTGGTTGAAATCTGCCCAGTGGATCTGGAGAAGAAGATGAAAATGTGAAAAGTTTACAACGCCAACACCGACGCCAACGCCAACGACGACAGACAACGGACAAATTTTGATCAGAAAAGCTCACTTGAGCTTTCAGCTCAGGTGAGCTAAAAAGCATGCAACTAGCATGAATAACGAGTGGTTACCTAAGTACCATAGCCTATACACAGGGAATCTAATATATGTAGGCATTTTAATAATTAAGCTCCATACTGGCCCAAGTCTACACCTTAGCACAAGGGACCAAAAAAGCATGTCATGTCAATTGTATAGTCATGTGCCCTATTTATTTAAAGGAGTTACACACAAATAATTGTCTGAAAGTTTGTAAGCCGCCATTTTGGATGCCATTTTGTTTATAATATTATGATCCACCATGATTGTAATATCTAAAATAAAACTTTCAAACACTTCTGGGGCCCCAAAATTGTCACAGATTTGAAAATTAAGAATAAACACTGCAGCAGATTATTTTAACCTCATGTTTTGGGGTTGTTTTTTTTCTACCCTTGATATCTTGAATACTTGGATATCTCAAAGATTTTAAACAGTCCCATCTAGTTATATATATTGTAGATTTAAGTTTGTTCAAATCATGACCCATCAGGAATTATAAAATTATGTACAAAAGACATTTGCTTGTGTAAATTTATTATAGGATGATCCAAATGCTATACCATTGGATTAGAGAGTGCTGCCTTATTTGGGGGAGGGGGGTGTTACAAGCCATCTAAGACTTATGTTAGCTTACTCAGTTTAGTTTTATCATTTTATTTGTGCTCTTAAAGAAAGAAACATTAATAAGCTAATTTGTGCACTTAATAGAAAGAGTTATAAATTAGCTTGAAAAAATAAAACTTGCAACATGATAATTCATGTTAATGATTCCCCCAATATAGATAACCTGATATACAGTCAAACTTCGCTATCTCCAACTACAGGGGCATCTTATCCACTCTGTTCTCTATGTCATATATATAGATAATATCCAAGTGAAGAATCAAAAGTAGGACACGGTGTGTAAACAATGTCAAAAAACAACTTACTTGTCAGTGACAAAAGTTACGCAAATCCTCCTACGCAATGTTGCAAATGTTGTCAAAAAACACATTCACACTGAAATATTCCTAATAAACTCGGTGATAAGAGTACTTATCCCATCAAATGACAGAAAATGGACAAATTTTGAATAGAAAAGTTCACTTGAGCCTATGGCTCAGGTGAGCTAAAATGACATAGAGCAAAATGTTTTTCAAATCCTGAAGGGTGACAAATAAACTTAAAAATCAACAACTCTGACCTGATGAGTTTGATCTTCCACGATCCTCTCTTCCATGTCTTCTACTTCTTCTTCAGATTCTGTCTCTTCCTCCTCTTCCATCAAGTCAAACAGATCAGTATCTCCCTGAGTCTGTCTGTAGAACCAGCTCATCACCTCTAGAACTCGCTCCACATCTCTCAGACTCACGAAACTACACTCATCCTAAAAACAGAATAAGTAAGATAAGGTTAAAATTGGAGCTTGCCTATAGGCACGAAAATTGGTTACAAATTTTGAATCAAAATTTTTATACGTTCTAGTCATTAATAACTCATCAGCTGCACATTTAACAGCTGACAGCCATAAGACAGCTAGCACCTTATTCCCTTAATGTTACAGTGAATCTATCCTTACCTTCTGACTTCTCATGAATTCCTGAGCAGAAGTTAGAATATGACTGACAGCAGTGTCTAAATTAGGCTCATTGGGAAGCTTTCCTACTTGGATCTGAAATCATATGCAATGTTTAAGTTTAATAAAAGATATACTCCCTTTTGAGATAATGACAAGTCTAAAACATTGGCTTCTCTATGCCATTGTATTTACTAACACAAAACATGAAACTTGGATATCTAGTCCTGAAAAAGCAATCTATTTTAATCAATTTCAGAAAATGGTCTTTAAATGAATCACTGTAAGAAATCCGACATTATTTGTTATTTGGTTTCCATTATGGGTTTTATTAAATCAGCATTGCTCTTACGTATCTGAGGACCATCTGTTTGATGTACATCTCCTCCACTTTGGTGTCCAGCTGACCAAAGTCCCAGACCAGGGGTAGCATGCTCTGGGGGAGAGGCTGCACTCTGTACACCAGTCTCCTCATGGGAACCCGGCCTGTCAGATTAGAAAAAAAAATAGTTAATTTACATACAGCAACAAAATAAACAATATAAGAAACCAACAGTGTACTTGCACTTTTGGTAATATTCTTACCCATTCTGTCTGTTGTTTTGTCTGCATCCACATGGTAACCCAATCCTGCCTGTTCCAAACGCTTGATTAAGTCTTCTGAATGTCTGTATAGAATTTTAAAGTGTTAATATTAAGAGCATACAAGAATATAATAAGAGAGAAAAAGTGATCGTGAGAGAGGTAGAAGACAAATTTTCCAGACAATTTATAAATGCTTGACAGTTTTTAGAACAAAACAGCACCAAAGCAAAGTTATACAAGGACATGTACCGTAGTTTAATATCACATACTTTCTGTAAGGGTTACAGGCGGCCACAATTTTGAGGGACTGACACAGTTTCAGTGGTTCTCCCTCCATGGCGTGGTCACACATGATCTCCTTAATCAGACCGATGGCCTCCGTGGTGTTGGCCTCATCAAAGAACAACACTGTGTACAGTTTCTGTCCATAGTTAGCCGTGTTCTCCTGGGCTATCCTCTCCGCTTCCTCCACTTTTCTGATGATGTCACTTCTCCTAGTACCTCCATGAACCTTGTATATAAAACATAATTATGTTACAATCATGTCCATGTAATTGAAAGAATAAAACAGTATTGCTTAATCTTCTGCATAACTTGCCATAAAAACTTGTGGAAGGCTTAATTATACACATTATAGTCAAATAATTATGTTCATGTTTTCTTACTTTTGTCCTAAAAATGATGCTATGACTGCTCTGTTATTAATAATCAATGAATACCTTCATCAGAACCATGTTCTGTACTTTCACACCAATAGGACACTGCAGCTGACACATAAACTTGACAAGCCGGGTCTTTCCACATCCTGTCTCTCCCATGATGATCACTGGGATGTCACATCTAAAACAGAGGAGAGAATCTTAAGAAAGCAAAACACTTTAATCTTTTCTGAAAACAATACTTGTGTAACATTCTTGAACCAAAAAAAGTTAACCTGTTTGAAATATATGACAATACCATAGGCAAGATAAAGTTCTTCAAATTACTTTAAAGCTTGTCAATATACCTGAAGCGCATATATATGGCCAGAATTTTTTTCACATTATCTGTTGTAAGTTCATAGGTCGGGTCTGGGTCATAAGGAACATCTACCCCCATTACACTGCATAGCTTGCTCAACTTTTCTTCTCTGTAACAAAACAGGACCCATTATCATATATCCTGTAAATGCATTAAAAAACAGAGATAATTTTACCTTAATATTTCATAAAATAATTTTGTGGTCATGCAAGTACCTTGGCAGACTGTCAAAGTTTTCATTGATTGGGACCCTGTTCCTCTTCAGCGCGTCCTGTAAATTCCTCTTCATGATTCCTGCTTCCAGCACAGTCCCAGTCTGGGCATCCACAAGGTTACCAGTCTGTCGCTCAATGTTGAAGCCCAGGAATGTCATCGTAATGCGGTCCATGTTAAAGAACAGGTAGGGATGAGGGCTGTAAAGAAATTTGCTGGTCAAATTTCCTTATATTTCCTTAAATTGATAATACATTTCAATTTCTTTCAAAGTTCATCTTTACTAAATTCTTTAAATAACTCTTCACACCTGCTTTCCCAAGTCCTCCTGAGCTGAAACTGTCGTAGATCTGCCTCGTCATTTTCCTCTTCTTCATCCTTTGAGTCGATCCTCTTCAACATCTGTATGGGGGATTCTTCACTCATTTTAAGGGACCGAGTAGCAAAATCCTATAAAAAAGTTATAAATTCTAGCTTAAAATAGAAAAATGTTCACTTATTTAGTTTTGCAAAGCTCATTTAATACCAATTTGAATTAAAATATTTCCGATATTCCTGCAGAGCTATGTGATATGTTGCCCATTGATCTTTGTTTACAGTTGAGATGTTTTTAACTAGAGGCCCAGGGGCTATATCGCTCACCTGAGCAACAAAAGCCATAACTCTGATCAAATCAAAATCAAAATATCTTAACAATTCAATACAGCACAAGTACATGGTAGATCTTGCACAAAAAGTTAAAAAATCTGCTGATTTTAATCCGGAGTACATATTTTTATGGTATTTTTTGTTTTAGTATTTGTGAGAAGATTTTTCTTTAATCCTATTTAAAAATGCCCTCTCCCCCCCCCCCTCCCCCCCCCTTGTGGTCCCACTTTTCGCCAGGGAATCATGGCTTGATCAAACTTTAATCTTCACACAAGATTCAGCTTTTTTGGCCGAATGCTTTTCCAGAAGATTTTTCTCAATATCTTCCTACTTAAAAATTCAACACCCCCCCCCCCCCCCCAATTGACCAGGGATCATGATTTGAACAAACTTGAATCTACCCTACTTGAAGATGCTTCCACACAAGTTCAGCTTTTCTGGCCATTGGGTTTCTGAGACAAAGATTTTCAAAGACTTTTCTCTATATATTCATATGTAAAAATTTGACCCCTATTGTGGCCCCACCCTACCATGTGGGATCATGATTTGAAAAAAACTTAAATCTACTCTAAGACTACCTGAAGATGCTTCCACAAAAGTTTCAGCTTTTTTGGCCATTCCATTTTTAAGAAGAAGATTTTTAAAGAATACTCTATATATTCCTATGTAAAAATTCAACTCGACATTGTAGTCCCATCCTTCCCCTGGGGATCATGGTTTAAACAAACTTGAATCTACATAAGGATGCTTCTACACAAGTTTCTGCTTTTCTGGCTGATTGGTTCCTGAGAAGAAGATTTATAAAGAATAACTCTATATTTTCCTATGTAAAACTTCAACTCCCCATTCTACCCCCGGGGATCATGATTTGAACAAACTTGAATTAACACTACCTAAGGACGCTTCCGCACAAGTTTCAGCTTTCCTGGCAGATTAGTTTCTGAGAAGAAGATTTTTAAAGATTTACTCTATACATTGCTATCATATGTAAATATTCGCCCCCCCCCCCCTCCGCCCCATTGGGACCCCACCCTACTCCCAGGGATCATGATTTTCACAACTTTGAATCTACACTACCTTAGAATGCTTCCACATTAGTTTCAGCTTTCCTGGCCAAATGGTTCTTGAGAAAAAGATTTGCTTTAAATTTCAATAAATCCTAATAATCTTCCCTTGAAAATAGATGTGATCCTTAATTTTCACAACTTTGAATCCCCTTTGCCTAAGGGTGCTTTGTGCCAAGTTTGGTTGAAATTGGCCCAGTGGTTCTGAAGAAGATGTTAAAAATGTGAAATGTTTACAGACAAACGGAAGGTGGAAGAACAGACGGACAACAGACAAAATGTGATCAGAAAAGCTCCCTTGAAATTTCTGCTCAGGTGAGCTAACAAGAGGCCAAGGGGCCACATTGCTCACCTGAGCAACAATGGCCTTAACTCTGATCAAATTAGCATTAAAGTATCAAAATCAAAATATCTTGACAACTAAGTACAGTAGATCTTGTTCAAAAATTAAAAAAATCTGCTGATTTTTATCCACATATTTTTAATTTGTAAATACCAAGCCCCTTTTGTTGTTGTATCTGTAAGAAGATTTTTCTCTTTTCCTATATAACCCCCCCCCCCTCCCACCACACACACTTTTCTCTAGGTAATCATGGTTTGATCAAACTTTAATCTGCACAACCCGTGCTTTAACACAAATTACTGCTTTTTGGACTGAAAACTTTCCCAGAATACTTTTAAAGATTTTCTCTATAAAATGTGTAAAAATGTAAAAATGTAAAAATTCATCCCCCCATCGTGGCCCTGCCCTACCCCTGGGGACCATGATTTAAACAAACTTGAATCTACACTATATGAGGATGTTTCCACACAAATTTAAGCTTTCTTGGCCTAATAGTTTTTAAGAAGAAGATTTTTAAAGATTTTCTCTAAATATTCCTATGTAAAAATTCATCCCCTATTGTGACCCCACCCTACCCCCAGGAACCATGATTTAAACAAACTTGAATCTACACTACCTGAGGATACCT
>WFKH01011925.1:47843400-47873356 GCA_016163765.1 Magallana hongkongensis
GAACCATGATTTAAACAAACTTGAATCTACACTACCTGAGGATACCTACACACAAGTTTAAGCTTTTCCGGCCTAATAGATTTTGAGAATAAGATTTTTGAAAAATACCAACAAATTTTCAATAATTCTAAATTATCTCCCCTTTAAAGAGGGTGTGGCCCTTCATTTGAAATAATTTGAATCCCCTGCAACCAGTGATGCTTTGTACCAACTTGGTTGAAATCTGCCCAGTGGTTCTGGAGAAGAAGATGACAATGTGAAAAGTTTACAACAACAACAACACCAACAACAACGCCAACGATGACAGACAATGGAAAAATTTTGATCAGAAAAGCTAACTTGAGCTTTCAGCTCAGTTGAGCTAAAAAGCAAACTTCCTACATGTAATTCTGATTTCAATATTTTTTGCAATGACATGTCTGAATCTATAAGCAACAAGTTTTTGCAACATTCAAGAAGATATTACCTCCATAGAATGCACTTACAGTAATAGTGTACTTATTTGTGAGAAATGCTACAAGTGTTTGTTTTAATGTTTGTAATATTTTATTTGGTGTATATCCACTAATCTGGAAGAAAAGAACTTAAGGTAACTTCAGTGTCTTTTGGATCCGATTCTTTTTTTACACGGCATGCTAAATTTCCGGTTATAATTTTGGCGCACAACAAGTGTTTTGAAATAATTATGGTTTGGTCAAAAAGTGGAAAATTTGTTAAAATATAGCATCTCCGTCGTTTAGAGGGATCGGAGAAAGCAAGGAAAGCAGCGTATTGTAAAAAGGTAAATGAGTGTGTAATATAATTGTATGTATTGTATAAATTCTCCTCCAACAGCATGTAGCTTGACGACCTCATGTGTCCTCCGGGACAAGGAGAGGATATGTAAGTACTTGTGTAATTAAAACTACATAACACTGTGTTTAATCTACAGATAAATAAGTTAAACAAGAGGCCCATGGGCCACATCGCTCACCTGAGGAACAATACGTATGAAAAATCAGCTTAATGGAGTCATAATAAAAACTATCTGCCAGTGGACAATGTAGCATAATACATATAGATCCTGTATAAATAAAAATCAATTTTTTCCACAGGATATTCTTAGGTTTATTATCATTAGTCCCTTTTCTAACAGGATGCTTTTATAGTAATATTACATGTTGAGCATTGCAGCTCTCAAAAAGATCCTAAAGAATTGTTTATAAATGGGATATAAACCTACATTAAACTCTGAACCCCTTGTGAGACCCAATAGTCCAGGAATCATCCAGAAGCCAAAATCTAAACATTAAATAATCACTTGGCTGATTAGTTTCTGAGAAGAAGATTTTTAAAGATTTACTCTTAATATTCATATGTAAAAAGTTGACCCCCCATTGTGGCCCCACCATACCCCCGGGGGTCATGATTTTCACAACTTTGAATCTACACTACCTGGGGATGCTTCCACATAAGTTTCAGCTCTCCTGGCCTAACGGTTTCTGAGAAGACAATTTTTAAAGATTTACTCTTTATATTCTTATGTAGAAATTCGATCCCCAATTGTGGCCCCTCTCTACCCCTGGGGGTAATGATTTTCACAACTTTAAATATACACTACCCGAGAATGCTTCCACACAAGTTTCAGCTCTCCTGGCTAATTAGTTTCTGAGAAGAAGATTTTTAAAGATTTACTCTATATAATCCTATGTATAAATTTGACCCCTCATTATGGCCCCACCCTACCCCTAGAGGTCATGATTTTCACAACTTTGAATCTACAATACCCGAGGATGCTTCCACATAAGTTTCAGCTTTCCTGGCCTAACAGTTTCTGAGAAGAAGATTTATAAAGATTTACTCTGTATAATCCTATGTAAAAAGACAAACCCCAATGTGGCCCCATCCTACCCTCGGGAGTCATGATTTTCACAACTTTGAATCTACACTATCTGAGATTGCTTCCACATAAGTTTCAGCTTTTCTGGCCAAATGGTTCTTGAAAAGAAGATTTTTAAAGATTTTTTTCTATATATTACTATGTAAAATGTTGACCCCCCATTGTGGCACCACCCTACCTCTGGGGGTCATGATTTTCACAACTTTGAATCTATACTACCTGAGGATGCTTCCACATAAGTTTCAGCTCTCCTGGTCTAACGGTTTTTGAGAAGAAGATTTTTGTATTTATATAATCCTATGTAAAAAGTCGACCCCCCCCCCATTGTGGCCCCACCCTACCCCCCGGGGTCATAATTTTCATAACTTTGAATCTACACTACCTGAGGATGCTTCCACATAAGTTTCAGCTTTACTGGTTTAACGGTTTTTGAGAAGAAAATTTTCAAAGATTAATTCTATATAATCCTATGTAAAAAGTAGACCCCCCCCATTGTGGCCCCATCCTACCCCTGGGGGTCCTGATTTTCATAACTTTGAATCTACACTACCTGAGGATGCTTCCACTAAAGTTTCAGCTTTCCTGGCCAAATGGTTCTTGAGGAGAAGATTTTTGAAAATTTCTAGAAAATTTTCATCAACTTTTTTATTATCTCCCCTTGTAAGAGGGCTTGGTCCTTAATTTTCACAACTTTGAATCCCCTTAGGCTAAGGATGCTATGTGCCAAGTTTGGTTGAAATTGGCCCAGTGGTTCTTGATAAGATGTTGAAAATGTGAAAAGTTTACAGATGGACAGACAGACAGACGGACGACAGAAAAAATGTGATCAGAATAGCTCACTTGAGCTTTCAGCTCAGGTGAGCTAAAAACTGGGATAGAAAGTATTTGACAGAAAGGGGAAGTGGGGTACTACTGCACTCAAATGTATGAGTTTTTGGCACATGTATAATACAGTTTCATTGAGTATATCAATTTAAGGTATCCGATCCATATTAGGACCTAATTTTTCTAACCTTGAATATCCATCCTGTATTAAATACTCTGATATTAATCTTAAGCATTTTAGAGTAGAAAAAGATTTACCGAGAGAAATTTTCAAAAATAGTATTAACTAAGCAGTAATTAATTAATGAAGATTGCATTAATGTCTATGGAGACAAGCACATTTTTTAAAATAAAAAATTAACTATTAAGAGTATCAATAAATGCTTCGGTGGAAAGAGGCATTTCATCATTAGGAATACAAAAACTATTGAAAATAAATTTTATACCATATATTTTTTTAGAATTAATTTTAATAAATTAAAAGCAAAGGGGAACAACTCTTCAAAAAAAGGAAAAGGTCATTTATTAGGACACATTCTGCTCTTACATACTGACACTTAAACATGAAAATTATGTCCAAGTATACTAAGTATGAAGCCCATACATATCTGTTATGCTTCCAGATTCATTGAATCTGGGGCTATTATGGATCGGATACCTTAAGTGACTGTTAGATTGTGTTTTTTTGGTACATTTCATTTTTTTCCAAAGTTTGCCAAAAAAAAACTTGTAAAATTTACATTTTCAAAATGGGGGTACACATGTTCAAGAGACTATAAAGCAAAAACTAGATGGTCAATTTTGATAAACTATGTTTTTTTGTTAACACAATATGTAACTCTTAATAAATATTCTTTAAATCAAAGGCCGGAACGGCCACAAAGGCGTCGAGGTGACATTTTCTTTTATATAGATATGGTCAATAATTTGAATTTCTGTACTAATAGTCGTATATCAAATAATATTAGAATAAAAAAGTAAATTAATTATGTTTTGTGCTGCTTTAAAAACAAAAATCAGTATATTTCCTTATAAAATAGGTAGTGATGCGTTTATAATACAATAACTCATCATGGTTACAAAAATTGAAGAAATTTCAAAGTTCAAAAATAAATTATTTTCTTTCTGCAAAAACAGTCTTTGAACAATGTTCACAGGTTCATAATTTGAATACATTAACAGTGTGTCCCTAATTATAATAATAAAACATACTTTTATTTATTTCAATTCCTGTTTGAAACAAGATTACCTATGGTATGGTTGTTTACAAACAAATCCACACCACGTGCTATCTAAAATGCTCGACCAAACCAACTGCATTATCGTGTTTATTTACTGCAACAAAATCACTAGATACGTTTATCGCTTACATTTATTTTGGAGACCGTGCCCGATAACAAATAAATTTACATATCAATTTTTTTTCCATCGGGCACGGTCTCCAATTAAAATGTAAGCGATGAACTAAAATAATATTTAGTGAATTTTTACACCTTATTGTATTCATCCGCCATTTCTTGATTAAGCAATTTATACTTATGCAATGAGTTGTCAATAACCAGGGAGGCAAAGTTGGGTTTTTTGTACACAATTTAGTTGAATAAATGGAATAAAAATCTTGTTATACTTTTAATACTTTAGGGAACTTATTTCTTATGCGCATTAAAAAGGCGGTGCAGAATGTGAATTTGGACAATCCAGACGATCGCTAGAAGGCTGCCGAGCATTAGCTCGACGCCTTAAAAATGTATGTAAACTGAATAATTTTTTAGAATTTTTCAAAAATATGCAATTTTGTGATTTTTTGGGGAAGGTCGTAGCAAGTAAAAATGTAATATTTTTTATATTTTCTGTAGAAAATCAATAAAATTTTTATGATTTAATAATAATCAATTGATTTGCTTAAATTATAACCTAACATGATGTATTTTGGTGCATAATTTAATAAATTATGAGATCATGCATCATGGTGTTAAATTTTGGCTGTTAAATTTTTTTGGACCTTATGAGCTGAAGCTCACTGTAGGAAAACAAACGTGCAAAGGTGTAAATATTTTGGTCTCTATAGTAAGTTTATAACTTGTTTTAATTATTAAAATTAAAACATAGGTAATCACAGATTACAAAGCTCACCGAGACGAGGCATCAACTTTATGAGGCATCACCTTTAAAACCACCTTTATCATATTATATGAAAATCATAGTTAATGATCTTGGATATTCATGGATACTGTTTTGACACAATATCGTATATCATATGTAAAAAAATTGTATGATAATCCTATGTTCATTTCATACATTATTATAAGATACAATGTTTATCAATACAATAATATAAAATATGATATTGCATCCAATGATACTTACAATATATATCATTTAATACAATATAATAATAAATATTGATGCAATATGATTTTGTAACATATAATATGACATTGTATCGTGTTATACATTATTGTATTTAATCACATAATACAATATCATAATATCTAATATAAATACAATATAGCATTATTTGATACTATATCATATCACATAATACATCACAATATTGTAACATATGATATTACATTGTATAATATAGTATAATTTTGTATTGTATGATATTGTATCATATTTGATACACAATATTGTATCATATGATACAATATAATTTGATAAAACATTGTTTCATATCATATGATACAATATCATCTGATACAGTACGATATTATATAATACAATATCATTTTATACAATATCATATCATATGATACAATATCATATTATACAATATCATATTATATAATATCTTATAATATCATATAATACAATTTCATGTATTATATAACAATATATTATATAAACCAATATCATATTATACAATATTGTATCATACGATATGCTATAATTATAATATACAATATCGTATCATATGATACAATATCATATATTGCAATATAATATGAAACAATATCATTAGATAAAATAATATATTATACAATATCATATTCTACAATATTGTATAATAATATACAATACTATACATAACAATATCATAATACAATATCATATAATAGTGTACAAAAAAATTGATACAATATCATATCATATCATATAACTTTTTACAATATAATGTATGATATTACATTGTATCATATAAAACAATAGTGTATCATATCATAGAATACTATATCATAGGAATCATGTTAAATCATTTAACAACAAACACATCTATCAAGCAGGTTTGAGTGGGGTAGGAGAATTTTTAGCATCCTTGATAATGGAGATCAGGCTCTGCATCTGAAGCTACCTCTGCAATTCATTTATATTATAGTTAAATCAATTATGCAAGCTATTATCTATAAAACATGTAACCTGTTCCAAAAAACTAAACCTCATCCAGCATCCGAAACCTATGGCTCAGATTCAGCATTCAAGCCTGTCAGATGCATCAGTATCATGAGATGCATCATCCCTGCAAGTTTGGTGATGTAAGGACCAGTAATAACTAAGATATAATCATCAGAGGGCACCTGCTCTAAAAACTTTAACCAGCTCTTAAAACCTTAACCTCATCCAGCATCCGAAACCTATGGCTCAGATTCAGTATTCAAGCCTGTCAGGTGCATCAGTATCATAAGACGCACCATCTATGCAAGTTTGGTGAAGTTGGGACCAGTAGTAACTTAGAAATGGCTATCAAAGGGCACCTGCAACAAAAACTTTAACCTGCTCGAAAAACCTAACTTCATCTAGCATCCGAAACCTTCGGCTCAGATTCAGCATTCAAGCCTGTCAGGTGCAAAAGTATCATAAGACACACCATCCATGCAAGTTTGGTGAAGTAAGGACCAGTAGTAAGTAAGATATAATCATCAGAGGGCACCTGCTCCAAAAACTTTAACCAGCTCTAAAAACCTTAACCTCATCCAGCATCCGAAACCTATGGCTCAGATTCAGCATTCAAGCCTGTCAGGTGCATCAGTATCATAAGACACACCATCTATGCAAGTTTGGTGAAGTTTGGACCAGTAGTAACTTAGAAATGGCTATCAAAGGGCACCTGCAACAAAAACTTTAACCTGCTCCAAACACCTTAACCTCCTCCAGCATCTGAAATTCATGGCCCAGATTCAGCATCCAAGTCTCTCAAGTCCATTAGTAGGTCCAGATGCATCATTCATGCAAGTTTGGTGAAGATAGGACAAGTAATAAGTTAGATACAGGACCTGCAACAAAAACTTTAACCAGGTCCGGACGCCGACGCCGACGCCGACGCCGACGCCGAGGGTATAGCATAAGCTCCCCCCGACTTTGTCTCGGTGAGCTAAAAATGTTTGGTTTGACACAGATTTCTAAAACACTGGAGTTACCTTAAACTTTGTAATTTTATAATAAAGCAATTGAGAGCTGTTTGAAACAAACAAAACACCAATAATTATGAGGCTAATAATGATTGGCAAATATTAAAGCAGATTTTTCTAACTTTGAATTTCAAACATTTTGCAAAAGATTTTGCAAACAAGGAGAATTTCATACCTTTTAATAACAAAAATCAATGTTTTGATCTTTTCAAGATCTCTCATAATAAACAAATAGTTAGCAAGTCAAACCTATAAGAATGAAAAAACTTTTCAAATTAATTTTTTAAGTTCCATACTCGAGACATCTGGATGAGGAATCGCAGGACAAACTGAGCAAATCCTGGAAGATCTTCTGCTGCTGCTTGGGAGAGATAAGCCGAACTTTCAAAGTCCACCAGCTGAGTGTTTAGGAACCAGACAAAATGACGAAGTTCTGCCCAGGATGGATCAGGAATTCCACAATGCCTGTAATTAAAACAAGAGGTCCTCAGGCCTTGGCGGTCACCCGAGTCTCATATCCCTCAGATTGACATGTCAGAGAGTCTCATTTTTGTATTTTATCCTTCATTTTGAAATCTAACAAGGGCACCGCAAAGCGGAGCATCCCCTTGCGAAAGGAAAATATTGTGCAGTGAATTTTATGCATTATTTAAGAATAAACATGTAATTGAAGCGACCAAATATTTAACTTGTTAAAAACCACTTTGTATCAAAATATTTGGTTTATTCCTATCCCCATGCACGCTCTGGGGTGTATCCATGCAGGGATCACACTGGTTCAAAATTTTGTGTCGCAACCTTTCGCGCAGTAAATCATTAGTTATGTAGTTTATCACCATACAAGAATGTACTTTTTATAGGTCCTATACAATACACATGCATGTATTACCCAAAACTGTATAGAATATATATTTAATTATTATAAATTTATCCTAAATATTAAAAAAAAAATGTAATTAGTGAGCAATTCATCTGGTTGTGAATATTGACATTTTGTGACAATTATATAAAGCTTTTTAAGATCTTTTTAGAAAGTCAATAATTTAAACATTCAGGTTTCCTCTTTAAACTTGTTTTTATATTTATATAAAAAAATGAGTAAAAGAAGTGGTCAAATTTGCTGTATTGTATCATTATTCGCTACCCAAAAAATTGGTAATGCATCAGTTGTAAATCAGCTTCATATCTGTGTTGAAACCATGTGTTTGTGTTAATTTCGGGAACAGAGGAAATTCTGGTTAGTGGTAGGTAAACAGTATTGATTAAATGTGAAAATTTTTATTCCAAATGCATAATTCTTTTGGGGCATGGGGAATGGCTGCATTTACATGGTTGTACAATTCTTCCCATTACTAGCGAAACACACCACAAACGTTTTAAATTTAGTAATATATATATAGTTTTATAATTTCTCTTTAGCCAGTGATCGACATATACATTACGCATTTAACAATTTAGACAATAGGTATATGCAACTTTAATTAAGTTTCATATTGAAAATGAAACGTAGCTAAGGTCTGGCGATTTATAGTCTGCTCTATGGGAAATTCAAGTTAACATGTCGTATATTAACCCAAATATCTTACACCGAGTAAAGTATCTACAGATCGTGATTTACATGAAACGAATTCCCGATTAATCATGCTGATGATATTTGTCAAAGTCTCTTTTGAATTCTGATTCATGATTATGAACCTGTTCTTCTCCAAGAAATTTGTTGAATATTATCCCGAAATTCGGATCAGACAGCTGCTTGTTTTGATTAAATTAGAGTGAACTTAATCTCCTGCTTGCTTCATTTTTCACTTTGGACATTCTACCAACTCCCAATTTCTCAAAAACGTTTGCTTCTTACCTTTACCGGGCCACCATCCAACAAAATAATTCAAGTTGTTGATTTGAAAATTTCTAAGTATTGTAATTTTAATGATATTTTAAAAAATACTGTATACAGTATAACAGGATTCCTTGAAAATGAATAGGGTTTGTCCTTTAACCATGCTTATGAAGTGTAGTTTGATAAACATGCATGCGAGGGTTTTCTTTGAATTATGCTAAAAAGGCTGAAATGGACACACATACACACACACATACACACACACACACACAGCAGCGATGCTATATCCCCTTCGCAAGAAGTTGCACGAGGGGATAATTAAACTGACACTCCTCTGACTGTTTCACTGCTTTTATTGTTTGATGTTTGAAAAATATTCATTCCTAAAAATGGGGTTGAGGGTTCAAGAGTCAGAGGAATCTCAGAATATCTATACCTTAACTCATAGATTTCCTTAAATAATTTAGAACATATATTTAATTCAATATTGCCAAGTGACAATTTACCATATAGTTTTTAAGATGAATTACAAATTGTTAATGTATGACAAACAGCAATTACCCTCAGTAAAAATACATGTTCGATATATGGCCATTTTTAATCTTCCATGACTGATAGTACAGAAAATAAAATATTAAATCAATATATTGGCCACACGCTAGGGCCTGAACTCCTGACCCAAGGACAATGAATTTCATAATTTATAGGTAGAGGACTTCATGGAAATCATACCTTGCATTTCGTTTTTCTCAAATATATATGTAGAGTAGAGTAGAACATTTTTTGAGATTTAATACATTTTTACTACATGGCCATATTAGCCCCACCCTAAGGCCTAAACCCCTGACCCAGGGGGGTCATGAATTTCACCATTTTGGTAGAGGGCCTCATGGACATCATAACCATGCATTTAGTTTTTCTCAAATATATATATATATATATATATATATATATATATATATATATATATGGGAGTACAGAAGAGGATTTTTAAGATTTAATACATTTTTACTATATGACCACATTGGCCCCACCCTAGGGCCTGAACCCCTGTCAGGGGCCATGAATTTCACAATTTTAGTAGAGGGCTTCATGGACATCACAATCATGCATTTAGTTTTTTCCCGCATGTGTGGGAGTAGAGAAGAAGATTTTTGAAAACTTGGCTTTTTTGCATATTTGGCCCCACCTGTGGTGACCCGGGGGTCAGTAGTAAAAAATTCTATAGGGGGACAAAATTGCGTCTACATACAGACGGACAGACAGACAGACGGACAGGGTGAATCCAACATACCCCCCTACACTTTGTTTGCGGGGGTATAATAATGATTACTTGAGCAGAGTCTGTAGACAGGTGAGGGGGTTCCCCTCGGTCCTTCTCATGTCTACGTCCCCCAGGCCACGGTTCATGTCCAGTCTGTACAGGTATTGGAACGGCCGCTGGAACATGGAGCTCCTAAACTCCGCACCATCAAACAACAGGTCACTCTCACCAATGTCTACCACAAAAAAGAACAAGCTGTGTTGATACGCAGTCAGAACAGAGGTTCATACATATCAACCATGGTTTACTACGATGACTACCTTACTACCAAATTTCAATCAAAGGTTGATTTTTACGTGATGCTTCTTATCCAATGCTTGATTTCTAAATATATCACTGATTTTGGGGTTGTCTCTCATCATATGAATTTTGCTTACCATTGTATAACAAAACTTATATTAAATTTTCAATATATAAAAAAAGAAGCAGTAAGCTAATTATAATTATTTTATTGCATAAAGGTAGCTAAACACAGTTTCGTATAAAATCCAGGGGGTTTTTCTCTGGGAAAAAGCATGATGGGTAGGGATTTTCCTGCTATTTTTATACGGTATACATGAAAATGAATTTTTTAAATTCTTAATTGCATAATATAGAGGTTTATCTTTCGAATACATGCAAAAAGGATGTAGAAAAATTTTAAAAATTAATTTTGTGAGACTCTAAAACAAAGGGAGGTAAGTCCAAAAACATCCGGATTTTACGCGTGCAGAATTTCATGAATTTTTTAGTGGTTAATATAGCTCTTTTAAAAGCTGGCGAATGTACCCTGAAAATACTATAAAACGATGCATCAGGACTTGCTCTTGAAAATGCACAGAAATTAAAATAGCTGATTTAGTTCCATTCTGCTTCTACGGGGAGCCTAAAATGCATGGGTGTACTGCATTTAGACGCAATCTTTTGTCTATTTTCCTCATGTTTTGAGTGCCAAAAAAATTCTAGCATTAAGTTACATATGCATTATTCTTAAATATTTACAAAATTCAAAATTTCATCTTTCCATTGATATATAGATATTAATGTAACACGTGTTTACAATTTATTTTCTAAAGGGGTCATTTTTGCTTGTCCCTAATCTAAAAACGTCCTTATAACGTTACATATAAAACTGTGTTTAGCACCCAAAATGCAAAACAATAAAATTATCTCAAATATATATTCAACTTAATTTGGACATCACCTTTATTAATTACCGTAAGAAATCTAGACCAAAAAAGATTTAATTTTTCAATAATTTAGATAATTATAATGAATATAATGCCTTTTCAAATTAATAAAATTAAATAAAACTTCTTTCACGTCTTTGTCCGAGAATTTTTACCTGGAGCGTTTCCCTGGTATTTCTTGACACTTTCTACTGGAGAGCGACAGGTCACATCTGGCAGAAGGTCCAGGCATCTATGCATGCACTTTATATAGCCTCTCTTAAAATACAATGGTTATAACTAATATTATAGTGATTGTTAGTTTCTCTGCTTTTTTTCATATTAGTTTAATTCATTTTAATATCTTGTCTTTTATTTATAACAAAAGATCATATAAACTGCTGTACCTTATTCTGCCTTTTTAGCACTTAATTTTGTCTCTTTAAAATTGCATATAAGAGATCAAGTTTGAAACGGTTATATAGATGAAAAGTTTTACTAGGTTTTTTGTTCATATAATTACAGAAATTCTATAATTTCAAACTTGAATTGTTTCTAATTAACTATAATATAAACAGGACATTGGTGTCAACATTATTCATTTGGCCTAATAATATTTTTGGCAACATTATTGCTATTCTTACTGTTGCTTTCATGACCAGTTTTATCATGGATATAAAGCAAATCTGCAAGTTAAACATTTCATTTTGACAAACTTAACACGTACACTGTGAACATGTTGTTCATGACACCATATGTGATATTTGCAATTCCCCAAATTTCATTTTTACAACATTTTTTATTAAGTAAAAAGGAGTCTATTATGCAAAATGGACCTAAACCTCATTCTAGAAAATTGGACTTTTTTGACAGAAACCAAAACGAACAATTGGACAATGTTTTTCTGTCATTTTGGAGAACAGGATAATAGAGGGAAAAACTTTCCAAACAAAATAGCATAATGAATTCAGTTCTGTTCCAAAACTCTTCAAGTCTATATTGATTGAAACTCCACCTTATACGCAAGTATTTTGAAAGTAAAAGCTGCAATTATTTAATCAGACCTGATCCTGGAAGTCCCTGGCCAGGAGGGGCATGGTCTCCACTATGTAGAGGTCATAGGGCAGCTTTCTCCACACATGACCGGTGCTGTTGGTGAGACAGCCCAGAATCAGTAATTGGAACAGCAGGTAATCTACACCCTCCTGGACCTATAGTGTAGAATGTTTATCATTGCTAACAAGTACGAGCAATTAATATTTTGAATCATATGTACGTCAGTCCACTAAACCCAGGCACTGGTAAGAAAACCAGGCAGTCTTTAATCATTTGATATATCATTTAAGGTACATGTATAAGCATTACTTTAGACAACTATCAAGCAAGCAGAATTTGTAAGACATCAACTAAAAGGTAATAACAGCTTCATTATAAAGTATAATTTCTTATTCAACTACAGTTGTTGCCAAGATCAAAGAGATGCCGCGGACATTATTCTCCAATATACCACGAACATCATCAGTAAATTATCAGATCAGAAATACCCATTTGTCTCGCACTAATCATGAAAGTACTACTTCAAACTGTAAAAAGTTTTAAAACCATGTCAATTACACTTGTTAGCTCCAGTCAAAACGATGTGTATTGCCGCAAATGTTTATTTTTAAGAGATCAATGCGGCTGTTCCTAGAACCTCCCTAGCACATTTTTACTCCGCGTTTTTACATCAAAAATATATAACGTGTTGTAGTAATATTCGTATTAAATTGCACTTAAAATATTAAGAATATGATTCAAAGATATTTTATAAATAAGTGAAGAGTATTAAAAATCCAAAGAAAAATTCTGTCGTCTGCATGTGATTCCTTTGATCGATACACATGTAAACATTACTAACAAAACCATTGGGGTTACACGGAACAGCCGTCAAAATGACCTAGATCGTCTCTCTATAGGAAAAACGATCTGTAGAAATACTGGGCTGTTAGTAGAATAGAAATAAAGTTCTTGTTATCGTGAATGTTGCAGGATAACCTCCTCGGTCTCGAAATGTTGTTTGGAATATAAAAGTCTCGGCTAACGCCTCGGCTTTTATATTTCAAAACAACATTTCTCGACCTCGGAGGTTATTCTGCAACATTCACGAAAACTCGTACTTTATTTCTTAATTCCAAAATCGTAATAATCAACAGTAGTGAAGTATGTTGCGCATTTGGTGAATCTCTATAAAAAAAGCCTCACCTCATGAGACAAATCAATGTGGAACAATCTGGGTTCAATTTTCCCAGGATGCAGTGTGTTATGTAGAAGGACAGACATTATGCTGTCAATGTTTATCTCCCTTTCATGGAGTGGAATGGACACCACTGCTTTATTAGTTCTGACAACACCAGAGTGAAGACTATGGAGTTTTTCCGCCAACCTTTTCTTGTGAAGTGTTTTACCAACTCCAGCTCGCCAAGACTTTACCACTCGAACTGTGCAACTAGAATTTACAAAAGTGTACTGTAGCAACATCTTTTGTTAAAATAATTTCAAGCCCTTGTAATGTACGTTGATATGTTTAACTAGAGGTACTTCAAGCAAGCTAGCTCACAAATAATACCCCTGCTAAAAAAATATAATAACTCAAGTATTTCTCTATTGGAAAGTAATGGATGCACTATTTTTCCAAAAGGCTGTATGCAATACAAGAGGCCCATGGGCCACATCGCTCACCTGAACAACAGTTCCTTGTAACATTCAATTTGGTATCATATGCTACTTCTATTTTAAACTTTGAAACCCTTTCTGGGGCCCCAGTATTGGTCCAGGTTAACAGTTTAGAATCTACACTATTTGAGGATGCTTGCATTGTAATCTCACAAACTGTAGGATTGTAATTCTCGAGAAGAAAATTTTTAAACATTTTCCATATATATTTCTATGTTAAACTTTGAACCCCTTCTGGGGCCCCAGTATTAGATCGAGGGTCACGGCTTTTATAATTTAGAATCTACACTATTTGAGGATGCTTATGTAGTAATATGACAAAATAAAGCAGTGTAGTTCTCGAAAAAAAGATTTATAAACATTTTCCATATATACTTCTACGTTAAAATTTGAATCCGTCTTGGGTCACCAGTATTAGTCCAGGGGTTACTATTTTAAAAATATTGAATCTACATTATCCAAGGTTGCATGCATATTAATCTCACAAATTGTAGCATTGCAGTTCTCAAGAAGAAGATTTTTAAACATTTTCCCTATTTACTTCTATGTTAAACTTTGAACCCCTCTTGGGGCCCCAGTATTAGATTTTACCAAATTAGAATCTACAATAGCCACGGATGCTTGCATAGTAATCCCACAAACTGTTGCACTGTAGTTCTTGAGAAGAAGATTTCAAACATGTTCCCTATATATTTTTATGTTAACTTTAAACCCCTTCTGGGTCCCCAGTATTATTCTGGGGGTCACGGCTTACACAAATAAGAATCTTGACAATTTGAGGATGCTTGCATAGTAATCCCACAAACTGTTGCATTGTAGTTCTTGAAAAGAAAATTTTTAAACAATTTCCCTATATACTTCTATGTTAAAATTTGAAACCCTTCTGGGGCCCCAGTGTTGGTCCGGGGGTCACAGCTTTTACAATTTAGAATTTTCACTATTTGAGGATCCTTGCATAATAATCTCACAAACTGTAACATTGTAGTTCTCGAGAAGATTTTTAAACATGTTTCCTATATATTTCTATGTTAAACTTTGAACCCCTCGTTGCCCCAGTATTAGTCCGGGGGTCACAATTTTAACAATTTAGAATCTACAATAGCCAAGGATGTATGCATAGTAATATCTCAAACTGTTGCATTGTAGTTCTTGAGAAGAAGATTTTTAAACATTTTCCTATACATGTTAAACTTTGAACTCTGCCTGGGGCCCCAGTTTTAGTCCGGGGGTCACGATTCTTACAATTTATAATCTTCACTATATGTATAAGCTTTTGTGTAAATATTGGCGTTTCTGGTGCAGTGGTTCTTAAGAAGAAGATTTTTAAACATTTTTCCTATGTATTTCAATGTTAAACTTTGAACTCTGCCTGGGGCCCCAGTTTTGGTACGGGGGTCACGATTTTTGCAATTTATAATTTTCATTATATATACAAGCTTTTGTGTAAATATTGGCATTTCTGGTGCAATGGTTCTTGAGAAGAAGATTTTTTAAACATTTTTCCTATGTATTTCTATGTTAAACTTTGAACCCCGCCTGGGGCCCCAGTTTTGGTCCGGGGGTCACGGTTTTTGCAATTTATAATTTTCATTATATATACAAGCTTTTGTGTAAATATCTGCATTTCTGGTGCAGTGGGTCCTGAGAAGAAGATTTTAAAACATTTTTCCTATGTTTTTCTATGTTAAACTTTAAACCCCGCCTGGGGCCCCAGTTTTGGTCCAGGGGTCACGATTTTTGCAATTTATTATTTTCACTATATATGCAAGCTTTTGTGTAAATATTGGCATTTCTGGTGCAGTGGTTCTTGAGAAGAAGATTTTTAAACAGTTTTCCTAATGATGTAGTTCTATGAAAAACTTTGAACCCCGCCTGGGGCCCAAGTTTAGGTCCAGGGGTCACAATTTTTGCAATTTAGAATCTTCACTATATATACAAGCTTTTGTGTAAATATTGGCATTTCTGGTGCAGTGGTTCTTGAGAAGAAGATTTTAAAACATTTTGTTTACGTATTTCAATGTTAAACTTTGAACCCCGCCTGGGGCCCCAGTTTTGATCCGGGGGTCACGATTTTTGCAATTTAGAATTTTCACTATATATACAAGCTTTTGTGTAAATATTGGCATTTCTGGTGCAGTGGGTCTTGAGAAGAAGATTTTTAAACATTTTTCCTATGTATTTCTATGTTAAACTTTGAACCCCGCCTGGGGCCCCAGTTTTGGTCCGGGGGTCACGATTTTTGCAATTTAAAATCATCACTATATATACAAGCTTTTATGTAAATATTGGCATTTCTGGTGCAGTGGTTCTTTAGAAGAAGATTTTTAAAGACATGCACCCTATTTTCACTGTTTCGCAATTATCTCCCTTTTAAAAAGGGATTAGCCCTTTATTTTAGCAATTTATAATCCCCTTCCCATAAGGATGCCTTGTACTAAGTTTGGTTAAATTTGGCCCAGTGGTTTTAGAGAAGAAGTCAAAAATGTGAAAAGTTTACAGACGGACAGACGGACGGATGGACAGACGGACAGACAGACGGACGACAGACAAAATGTGATCAGAAAAGCTCACTTGAGCTTTCAGCTCAGGTGAGCTAATAAAAACTGTCCGAATTTCCTAAAAAAATGCTGACCATGCGTTTTCTATTAGCTGGAAATCCTACAAACAATCAGTAAAAAGCTTTCTTATCAAATGGTTTAGAATGGTTAAGGATCCTCGACACCCTGTGACTTCTACTTTTTATGACAGTACGTCACAACATGGCGATTTTAGCACATTGTGAAATAGTTTATATCGCCAAAATTTGTTGTCTATCTCTGTGGCGCAATGGGTGTTGTTTCGGTCTACCAACCTGCAGGTCCCGAGTTCGAATACAGCAGGAACTTTTATTTTCATGAACGGTAAAATTTAAAAAGTTGATTTTTTCCCCCAAAATTGAATTTTTTTGGGGTCATTCTCAAGTTGAACATATGCTAAAAGTCCATATCTTTAAGTTATATAGAAGAATGGACTTGTATGCAGAACTTTCAACAGGTGTGTGGAGGACCCTTAAGTTAGAAAGGTTAGAAAATCGAAATCTACCGGTACTCATTAGAAGTTCCGTGCAAGAGACAATACAAAAATAAGCAAAAATAATGTTTTTGAAATAGTTTTAGATAGTGGTGACAATCCAATGGATCAACTAATCGTAATTTTTTTCTTAAATTTATTATAGATGAAATCAAGAAAAATAATCATTCAAATGACTTAATATTTTCTAAAACGATGGATTCATGTGAAATTATGAATTATATTTTCAATATCTATTTTACATTCCGTGTATTTTATTGTTTATAGCAATTAGCACCTCGAGTCCTCGACAGAACCTGGTCACTCCAGGTAAATAACACCTGCCTTAATTAGGCCCCACCTACTTTTTCAGTTACCATACTGTCACAAAATGGGTCTTTAAAAGGAGACAAGATCTAACAGTAATTCAGAATATATATTTCTCACATTATCACCGGTGTGAGATCGGTTTGTCCAATGTGAGACAGCAGTGTGAGATTTTTCTGTCTTACACTGTGTATTACTACGCTGCTATAAAACGTAAACAAACGTTGTCTGCTGTAGGAAAGTGCAAAATGATGAATTAAGATTATCCATTAAGTAATTGTTTTGCTTAATAAATTACAATTTATCATATCTTTATTGAAAAAAATGTTATATGCTCTCATTTTGACGTCATAACAGCAAGTTGTCAGATATCAGTTTTTAATGTAAAATAATGCGAGAAAAATAATCATTCATTATATACTCGTGTGGGATATATAGAATATCACACTGTTGTTTTGATCTCGGCCCTGGTATCAGCCCGAGCGGTTGGTATCGGCCCAAGCCCGAAGGGCGCGGGCCGATACCATCCGAGGGCTGATACCAGGGCCGAGATCAAAACAACAGTATGATGTTGTTTATATCATATATCTAAAATCAAAGACTTTTATTCAAATTCAAATTCCAAATAAGGAATTATTATTTATCAAAATCATGAAGAAGCTATAGATTTTTTTCGGATTTACAGAACTCGTTCGTTTTTATTCCTTTTCATATGTGCTAAGAACTGTCCGAGTTGTCGGACTTTGTTGACAAACCATCGTCGTTTGAAATACAAAAGAAGGGAGTCTGTCGTCTGAGATGAAGCACTATCTTCTAGAACTCAAAATTATCGAGAGAGAGAAACTTCCATCCTACGCAATGTCGTAATGAGTCAAATTCTTTCACTGGGATTTCGTAAGTTTCCTGTCAGATTCCATTCATAAAAATCCATACTGTTATAGACTCTACCGTTTGAGAGCGTTTATAAGCGCGTCCAATACTTTAACCACTTAATTTTTACAATCTAAACTCTGGTTTTCTAAGATTAAGTTTCGTTCTATCCTTCTCTATATCCTCCCTAATTTAAATGTTGATTGATATTAAATAAAGCGTGCTATTGTTCTAAATACACAACCGTCGTATAGGTTACCTCCCCTTACTTAGATACATATCACACTTTGGCGCTATTTTTGAATTTTTATTTTTCAATTTTCAGCAATAAATAAAAATATTTAGACGTGTAAGGTGATGCTTTGTATTATTTATTTGATATTCTATCGTTATTTCACAAACTAGTTTTAAATTAAAGCAGATATATTTGGGAATTAGCGATTTTAAATTTAAGGGCAATACACCCCCTTGACGACGGGCTGAGACAGAGAAATCTCAGCCCCGAGGGCGATACAGCCCTAGCTTTTAGTAGCTGTCTCACCTAGTCCAAAACACGTGTATCAGGGCTGATACACTACTAGGTATATGATATAGTGAAATTCCACCAAGTGGACAAGATTCACGGTCTAGGACGAGGCTTGCCCTCTGTGGAATTTCACTATCCCACACTTAAAATAATGAATGATTCTATTACTCTCTCTTTCTCTGTAAACCTGTCCACAGATTAGACTTTATCTATAAACTTCAGCAACACTTACTTCTCATTGTCGGCCTCAGCTGATGGCTTTACACGAGGTTTTTTGAGGTTAAAGGTCAGCTTCTCTTTGATGTATTCCACCGTTTTTTCATGTGAGAGAAGTGGTATGGGAGGACGTCTGTATTTGTCCAGGGCTGCCACGATTCTAGAGTGGTTCTCCCTCTCTGTGCTACAAACCACCACAAGTTTGTAAGGAATATCTACAAATCAGAATAACGTGCACGTTTTGTTAAAAAATTTTCATTTTTTTTTTTTCAACACATTCTTAATATCCCTTATCAAATTTTCATGCATTCATGTATATATGCATGAAATAACTTTAAGGGTCCTCAACAACCTGAATGTGACTTTTACATTTTATGACATCACAACATGGCAAATTAAAACCCATTTTGAACTTTTATATTGCAGATGCAAGTGTCTATTTTTGTAGTGCAGAGTGTATAGCTTCTGTTTATTGACCCCGAGGTTCTGAATTCGATACAGCAGGAACTTTTGTTCTAATAACTAGCAATAAATATTTCGCAGATGATTTTTTTTCTTGAAACTAAACCTTTCTATCTTTCAATTTAAAGTCAAACCCATGCATGCTAGCATTCCACATCTTTAAAGAATATTCAAGTTTGGATGAGTATACCGATATTTTTCTAATGGTGTTTATAAGGGCCCTAAAAAATCTTTTTTATTAATTAAAATCTTTACGAAATTTATACAAATTTTGTTGAATTTACTTTCATCGTTTTTGATTGCTTTCAAGAATGTACCTCTTTCTGCTGCTCTCTGCATGTGGTAGTCCAGTCTCCTCTCGCCCCTGTCACTGACATCATAGTCCAACAGATCTCCACCAACAAGACAGTGGATTCTGTCAGTGGTGTCAAATACTGCCCTCCTCCAGAATATCTCCACCTACAGCAACAAAGCAGCAGTTTACCACTTTGTGGACAGATATTAAAGCCAAGACATCTTTAGAAATACCTTTGTCAAAGTATGAGTACTGGTCAATTCAACTTAATGACAGCAATGTCACCAAAAAAAGCACTTTAAAAAAGTCAGGATCATTTGTCTTTGCTTATTTGCCAGCACTTTTTTAACCACTACGTTTTATTAAGGACCTAATGTTTAAATTACTTTCTGATTTTCAAAAACCATATATAAATGTATCTTTTGAGATCAAGAGTGTACTGTCTAATAAATAGCACTTAGTCTAATAGTGATGCTTATTATCATTCTATTATTTCCAAGACTTGATATAATTTTTTTAAACCTCATCCAGGGTGGTATGTGGAGTACACATCAGGATCTCATCCGACTGAGGAAGTGGCTGATCTGGATTATGGCTGTATATTGTGAGTACTGTGTTCAGAATCTCATCTGCAAGGTTTAAAGATATACACACAGTGCTTAGAAATAAAAATGGCAAGAGCCCAAAATTTAGTAAATTTTTGAAATTAGAAAAAAATTATATTTACTATATAAGCTATTTTCTTTATACCTTGAGGACAGAGCAGCAGATTAGGAGCACCTCTCTCAAACCCAGGTATTAATGGTCTGTCCACTGTAAATGTTTCTGCAGACATAAAGTAAAGGATTATTGTATAATCCAGGCTTAACAGATGATCAATTCAAAACAGTCACTTAACTCTTGACAGATCGAAATTTAGAGAACCAATTTTTTTTTTTATCCATGTTCAAAATTAGCAATATTCATAACCATGTGATAACAAAATTTTTAAACTATCCCCAGTCCCCAACAACCCTGTTTGCTTATTCTAAAACATCTCAGAAAATATTCATATCATATATTTGGAACTTCTGTGGAAAGCTTGAACTAATCTTAAGTACCGTAGTGTTTATAGTACATGCTAGAATTTAACAAAGTCCTTTGCTAAGTGGTTTTGCAACAGCATGTCATTATTTCAGCTGGAAAAAATTGAAAATGTCATAACTTTGTAATTGCCTCGATATTATTACAGTACCCATACCATTATTATTTACTAGATAAATGATAGGATAAGATTCACCCATGCTGGGCTAGGATTGACGCACAACAGAACTAGATACATGGACTTAAATACGATAAGTTGATAAACAAGATGAAAAGATAAATGATATACAGGATACACGTAAGACTTTGTTAAAAAATATTTATGATTAACCTGATAGAAGTTTAATAATCATTTATTTATATACATGAACATTTTAACAAAACATACAAAATTAAAGAAGATATAAGCCTGCACAGAGATAATAAACAGAGATAATAAACTGTTTTATAAACAGAGATCAACTTAGTGGCGGAATTGATAAAATAAACAGAAATAACTATTACTTAAATAGTTAAAGCTATTAACTTCAATAAATCATGAACATCTGTATTGATTGTATGTACTTAAGCTTGTTTTTATTATCAAACAGCACAGCCAATCACTGAATACCTCAGCACAACATTCACGAACACAAAAAAGATTTGGGTTCATAAAGTTGAAATATATTTGATCACTTAATTGATATAAAGTGTATACTGAAGTTTAAAATTCATAAAATAAACAAAACTAATTCAATTGGATGCAAGTTGATGTTAGCATAATTTAACACTTCACGTACCATTTTTTACATCAGACAATCCCAAGAATTTCAATTTTAAATTAACAGATAAACAATTTGTCTTTTATTAATGATTTAATTTATTTTTCAATTTTGTTTTCTAAAACAATTAAGTGTTGTTACTTTGATAGAATGGAAAGCACTAACAGCTGAATGACTTGTAACTTCGGAATAATTCACTTGCACATGAGAAGAAGAATATATGCATGATATGGTTATTAATAATGAAAATGGAACACAAGATAGGCTCAATTAACAGAAAAGCTGATAAATTAAAAATTAAACCTGAAAAATTCATGCTTTACAAGAAAGGATTCAAGCATCATGATGATGGAACAGTATACACACGATAGATAGGATTGATACAAGATAGGACAGGATTGTGAAAAAATAACATTGTGGGTACAAGAGGCCCAAAGGCCACATCGCTCACCAGAGCAACAATAAGCATGATAAAATCAGCTTAATGGAATCATAATACAAACTATCTGGACAATGTAGTAATAATACATGTAGATCCTGAATAAATAAAAATCCATTTTCCCCTTGGATATTCTTATGTTCATAGTTACGTTCCTTTTCTAACAGGATAATTTCATAGTCATATCACATGTGAGCATTGCAGTTCTAAAAAAGATCCTAAACAATTATTAATATATGGGATATAAACCTACATCAATTTCTGAACTCCTTGTGAGGTCCAAGAATCGTCCAGGGGTCAAAGCCTAAACAATTTTTAAGAATCAGCAATTCGTCAAAATGCTTGCATATTAGTAAAACCATACATTATAACATTTCAATTTTTGTGAATTTAAATGTTTCCCTTTGTAATATTGGATCCAGAATGTGGCCCCACCCTACTCTAAGACTTCAAGATTTTGATTTTAATGAATTTGAATCTACACTACCTAAGGTTGCAGCTTTTCTCGGCAAATGGTTTTTTAGAAGATTTTTCTCAATATATTCCTATGTAAAAATCCCCCCCCCCCCCCTTTTGTTCCCCCCCGTTGTGACCTCATCCTACCCTAGGGATCATGATTTGCACAAACTTGAATCTACCCAGCCCCTACCTGAGGATGCTTCCAACAAGTTTCAGTAAAAATTCGACCCCCCATTGTGGCCCCACCCTACTCCTGTGGGTCATGATTTTCACAACTTTGAATTAACACTACCTGAGGATGCTTCCATATAAGTTTCAGCTTTCCTGGCTAAATGGTTCTTGAGAAGAAGATTTTTGAAAATTTCTCAAAATTTTCCAATAATTCCTAATCATCTCCACTTGAAAATGGGCGGAGTCCTTAATTTGCATGATTTAGAATCCCCTTTGCCTAATTTGAAAAATTTACTGACAGAGACGGAAGACAGACAAAATGTGATCAGAAAAGCTCACTTGAGCTTTCAGCTCAGGTGAGCTAAAATCATTATTTTTATTTCAATTGACATGTCACACATGAGAAACAGATAATACCTTTAGGAAGATAACAAAACTTTTACAGGACATAAGAGTACTCCTTATTCTTACTGACCAGTCTCAGCAAGTCTTCTCAGAATGATCCCGAGATGTTCCACACTGAGATAATCTGACACACTGGAGGATATGGAGGACAAAAACTCCTCCCACAGATGTTCCAAATCAGGAATCAGAGTGTCCTCTTCAGCAGTTCTGCAATTACCACAATTGGTCATGTAAGACATGTGCCTCAAAAATCTAACATTCAGTAGATATACTTAATAAATTTTTAAGATTTTTTATTCCAAAGGAATTTTCTATCATGTAAAGACAAGTAAAAATTAATGACAGAGTTTGACACTAACTTTTCTGTATATATGAATTAAGTTTACTCAGGGGTGGAATAATTCCACTATTAGAAACAAAACACTTTTAATTGTACATCGTAGCCCTACTATTATAGTGCTTGTTTTTCACTTTCAGATAATTGGGTCAATAACCTGAATACTTTTCGTGCTAGTGACCTCTAAATGTTTATCGAAAAAAAATCAGTCAAGAGGACTTTACAAACATCATAACCATGCATTTAGTTTTTCTCAAATTTATATGAGATTTGAGAAAAAAGATCTTCTAATATTTAATATATATTTACTATATGGCCATATTGGCCTCATCCTATGGCCTGAAACCCTGACCTAGGGATTATGAATTTCACAATTTTAGTAGATGGCTTCATTGACATCATAACCATGCATGCATTTAGTTTTTTTTCAAATATATATGGGAGTAGAGTAGAAATTTTTGTAAGATTTAATACATTTTTACATGTACTTCATGCATGGCTATATTGGCCCCATCAATGAATTTCATAATTTAGATAGTGGACTTTGTGGGCTCCATAACTATGCATTTAGTTTGTATACAAATATGTATGGGAGTAAACAAGATTTTCTAACATTTAACACATTTCCCTATATGGCTAAATTTAAGCTCCACCCTAGGGTCTGAGCCCCTAACCTAGGGGTCATGAATTTCACAATTTTGGTAGAGCTATAGGCTTTATAGACATCACACTCATGCATTTAGTTTTTCCCCACATGTGTGGAAGTAGAGAAGATTATTTAAAATTTGGCCTTTATTTGCATATTTGGCCCCGCCTGCGAGGCCCCCAATGATTGTTTACATTTAGATTCCTCTTACCATAGAACTGCTTCACAACAAAAATGGTAACATTGGCCAAGTAGTTTTTAAGAAGAAGTTTAAAATGTAAAATTATTAA
Organism: Magallana hongkongensis; assembly: GCA_016163765.1. NCBI lineage: Eukaryota > Metazoa > Mollusca > Bivalvia > Ostreida > Ostreidae > Magallana > Magallana hongkongensis. The sequence goes on from WFKH01011925.1 coordinate 47,867,810, forward strand.
TGCACGACAAACGACAGAAGAAAACTAATTGCCTACGTGACTTAGGTGACCTAAAAATGACTAAAGCCACTTATCTTGTCTGTATTTTTTTGGTACTGAAATTAAATAAGGTCAATGATCATTTTTTTGAGATATGCTATCTGAAATTGATATTTTTCCTATCCAGTGTCAGTCAGTATTCTCAAAGTATTAAAAGCATAAACATGAAAAATGATACATTAAAACTCACAGAAACTTAACTTAAAATTTGTTACTAAATTGCTGCAAAAAAATTTAAAGTGAATAAATGAAAAAATTAGCCCAAATTTCCTTTGTGTCAATATAATTTTCCTTGATCATCATAGCATATCTTTCTAAAAATAGACACAAAATGGATATCAATGTCAATATTTGTTGATAACATTGTTATTTTATGTATTTTTAAAACAGGTTTTGACTTCAAATATTGAACTTTGTGAAAATATATTTTGATCAAAATATCAACCCTGACTAAATGTAATCCATAAGTCCAGCTGATCTAGTACCCTTCCACAGGCAATTTTATTTGTCCATGGTATATAAATAAATAAAAAGAAATTTTCTTACAATTCTAAAACAAAAATAGTTCGACTAGCCGATTATAAAGGCACAGATTTTGTTAGCCCAATTCGTTCGAGACTTACAATATAATATTGAACCCTGAATGATAAAGCCCAAATTCATTTTCAATGATTAATTCCAATCCTAAAATCTAAAAATCCTGTTATTCAATATTATTTTAGGTGTGCTAAAACTAATTGTAGTTAGCTTCCCCCCCCCCCCCCCCCCCCTTTTTATATTCCGTACTGGAGTCCAGACAGGATGTTCTGTGTGATTGTGGAGATGGACATTCCTGGTTTTGTCCAGCCCTCAAACTCCTCGACCTTGACCTCCACTTGGTCCTCGCTGACCTCTGTCTCCATATCAAGCACTGAAAGGTCCTCATGCTCCATGCACCACACAATTCCTGTCAATCAAAGTCATTTAGCTGCATAGAGATTTAATCTCACATAATTACAACCCAGGAAATTTAGAGTCAAACAATATATTCTCTTAAAGCTGCTTGGTCCGATTTTTTTGTTATTACAGTATCAAATAATTTTCCATAAAAACCATTTATCTTAGAAAGTTATGGACTAAAATTCTCATATTTACACCAGCAGAATCGGTCTCCTTTTAAAGTTAGAAATATTCAAAGTAAATAAAAATAATTTCTTTTTGTGCAAACGAAAAAACAAACCAAATTGCATCATAGGAATGTGTAGAAAAGAGAACCGTTTGGTTCCGGCCCCCGAATGATTGGGGTTATTCAACCTGCATGCTATACATTGATTGTAAACAGAGCAAATTTCAGATATATTAGAGAACAAAACGTACACAGGTTTATTTGTAATTTGCCTGAACATTACAACCTTTATTTATAGCGATGTCAAAGTCGTAATACAATCATACCCGTTTTGATGTCAGGGGTGAATTTTAACATTAGGCGAAATAACGCGATACCCTTTTATGTCGTTTATTTTGTTAACAATTTTTTTTTCATTGAAATTTGGCTTAATTGACTGGGAAAACTACTGCAATGTCTATTAATTTACATATACTTAGCATAACCATCATTTAAAAGCTTGCACAAAATTTGATTTAAATCGGACCAAGCAGCTTTTATAATTAAACATCTACATTTTCAGAACTCTGGGAATAGAGGGATCGACTAAATTTAAAAAACAAAATGATTCAATCTAATAAAGATGCTTGAATAATGAAAAAAATGATGAATTGTAGATCTTGAGAAAAAGCTTTTTAAAAAGTATTCAATTTTGCTGTATATTCTTATGCCTTTTGCAGTCTTCCTATCATTCAGAGTACCTGCAACGTTATTTTTTATATTCCTATCCTATCCTATCTTGCATCAATCCTGTTGTATCGTACCTGTTAACTGTTCTGTCGTGCGTTAATCCTATCCTATTGTGCGTTAATCCTATCAGGTTTATCATTCAATTTTAACAATTTTTCTGTTTATCCTATCGTGTTTATCGTTTGGTGCCTTTTAATAAGCAAGTAACTTTATTTCAAAGTTACAAGTCGTTCAGCGCATTGTATACAATAAATTATCAAACAAGTGATGTACATTTCTATCCAGCATTTTATCATACTAATTTCTTAATTCTTAGGATCAAAATTAAATACGATATTACATGAAAATCCTATCTGTAAGCAGGGGAAAAGAAAAATTAATGTTAACAATCGAAGTTCTTAGGAACAAGGTAATTATAATAATTAACATGTTTACCTGTATGTCGAATATAATAAATGGTACTTTTCGCTTGATTTTTGATAATCGCAAATACCTTTGTGCTCAAACTACGTTCATCGACTAATATGAAAAATGTCCAGATCATCTGTTTTGAAACGCCCCTTCTACTGCTTCAGGTTTCAATACACAACCAAAAATAGAAAGTCTACGGATATTTTGCAGTGCATCAGCCATGAAATAGCCCGGATGATAACGTTGAAAAATTGTGCGAGGTATTCTGAGTGGGTTCCAAATGATGAAAAGATGTAAACATTTCCCATTATAAATCTCTGTTAGAAATTTGATTTCGTTCCTGTCAACTTTTATGATTGAAAAATGATGTCAATAAAGATATTTTGGGTATTTTCTGTTTTATCGATCTCATCTGTATTTCTTTCACAGGTATGTGTATTTTTATAAAAAATCATCAAAAAGCGATGGAAGCAATAACTTGGGACGGACAATAGGACGAGAGTTGTAATTTAATTGAACCTGCTATTTTCCTTGTGATTTGATCTCGGGCTAAAATGTTCGCGGCGATCAGCTTGGGAGTTTGGTAATGAAAACAATGTTGACAATACAGATAATTCATTGATCATTTGAGCTCATAATTTTTGTTCACTTGATAAATTTTAACTGGTCTTTTTGTATATTCTATTAATCATTTAAGCTCATAATTTTTGTTCACTTGATAAATTTTAACTGGTCATTTTTGTATATTCTATTAATGATGTAACAAGGATTAACAAAAATATGTTAATAACTAAAAATTCTGCGTATATCTTGATTTGTACGTATCAAATTCTGCCATTATGAGGCCAATCAAGAAGATTGTTTAACGTAATTATACTTTATCATGAACATCGTTTATCCTTTCCTATCGTGTATCAATCCTATCATAATGTGCATGTATACTGTTCTATAGTGCGTTAATCCAATCCTTTTGTGGGTGAAACCTATCCTATCGTTTATCTTGTAAAAAATAACATTGCAGGTACTGTATCATCACAGTTATTGATAGGAGGTGTAACTGTTTGAACAATTTAGAATAATTAATATAATGTACACTATATAAGGAAGTTTCAAGTAAATATTGACATTTCTTGTGTAGCAGTATTAATATTGAGAAATCTTTTTATTATGAAAATATCATTTATTTCAACAGCCTATATTTTCTTCTTCACAAGTATGGTTGAAAATGGCTCAAGTTTGCATAAATGAATAGACTGCCATGTTCTGGACAATTGTTATCAGGAAAACTTACAATTTATAATTACATAGATATTAGCTCAGATAAGCTACATATTACAGAATTGAAAAAGTAAGACACAATTACTGTTTAGTACAGAATTTACCTTCATCAATATTTTCTGGATCAAGTCCCTTTTTTAGAGCCTCTCTTGCTAATATTTCTGTGTAACCAGAACTCATCATTTCTGCAATGAATTTCGCAATAGCTGTGGCCTTGATATTTTCTTCTTTATCAGGGTCCACATCCTCTTTTACCTCTTCATTGTCTTCCAACTCAACTTCCTGTTCAGCCTCTTTTTGAGATACATCACCTTTGGCCTTTTTCAAAGCACCAATCAAATCCATTTTGGTACAGTCATGTTTTACAATGGATAACAATGGATAAATGAGATCTGATGGTTCAACCTCTCCTCCCATTAAAACCAGTTCTTTTTGTAAAATGACCATTTGATCAATAGTAAAGAAGTTCAGATGCTGATACTCATCCCTTTTGTGGTCAATGTATTTCAGCCATTCTTCCAGGCACACTTCCATGAACTTTGCCAGTCTAGGAATAATGGTGCTGACATCATCCCCTTCATTTCTTCCACCTTTCAACTGAGTACATCCATCGCCACTGCCAAATTTTACAAAGGCACAAACTTTCCGATCAGGGTCACACAGAAATCTAGCTTGCCAGTTTGAAAACAGCACACATCCAGATGACACAAGTTTAATGTAGACATTACACAGTCTTACTATTGCATCATATACCTAAAAAAAATTTGTCAAACTTCATTCATTATTTGTCGAATTAGAAGTGTTTAGAGTCATAATAGTTAACAAGTTTCAATTAACCATCAAAATTGCAGAATTTTTAAATTCAGAAACTATGTTACTTTATATTTTTCCAGGGGGGATCATGGTTTTAAAAATGTAGAATCAACACTATCTGAGGATGCTTGCAGAGTAATTCGAAAAATGGAGCTTTTCAGATCTTGGAAAGAACATTTTGCAAATTTTTCCCTCTTTATTTCTATGTGAACTTTGAACCCCTCCAGGAACATAAGTATTGGTCAGGGAGTCACAGTTCGAACAATTTAGAATCTACACTATATAAGGGTGCTTGCATAGAAATATTACAAATCTAGCTTTGTATTTCTTGAGAAGATTTTTATTTTCAAATATATTTCTATGCTGAGCTTTGAACACCCCCTCCCCCTTTGGGCCCCAGTATAAGTCTTGGGGTCATGGTTTTAATAGGTTGAACATAGAACCTATGAAAGAACATAATTTAAACATTTTCTGTGTGGTTTTTCGTTTTGCATTCATAATGATTACGGGGGATAACTGTAATATTTTATGAAACAAGAGGCCCATGGGCCACATCGCTCACCTGAGCAACACTAAACATAATAAAATCAGCTAAATATAAACCTACATCAAACTTTGAACCTTATATGTGGCACAAGAATTATCCAGGTCCACAGTCTAAACAACTGAGAATCAACAAATGTCAATATGATTGCATATTAGTAATACTATATACTAAATATTTTTGACAATGACCAAATTTATTTCCAATGTAAAAATTTGAACCCCCCCCCCCCTTTATAGTTTCATCCTTTTTTATTTGATTTTTAAAGATTTTTCTCTATATATATAACACTACCTGAGAACGCTTTCACTCAAGTAACAGCTTTTCTGCTCAATTGATTTTCAAAACTAAGATATTTCTCTTTACATTCCTATGCAAAAATATGACCCCCAATTGTGGCCCCACCATACCCCTGGGGATCATGATTTGAACAAACTTGAATCTACACTACCTGAGGATGCTTCCATGCAAGTTACAGCTTTTCTGGCCATATGGTTCTTGAGAAGAAAATTTTTAAAGATATTTTTCTATATATTCCTATGTAAAAATTCGACCCCCCATTGTGGCCCCATTGTACCCCCGGGGATCATGATTTGAACAAACTTGAATCTACACTACCTGAGGATGC
>WFKH01011925.1:47882904-47893137 GCA_016163765.1 Magallana hongkongensis
GTTAAAAGTCAAAGGATTCTCATTTATTTATACCCTAGCTTCAGCGCCAAAATTGTAAACTTTTGATACACAAGAGGCCCATGGGCCACATCGCTCACCCGAACAACACTGGCTTTATATGGGCGTTCAAAGGATATTGTGCCCTAGGGCCCCTCGGTTGATAAACAAAAAATAAATATCTGAATTTTACACTTATTTTTGCATATACGTATTCTTTGACATATTTACCTTTATGTAATACCGTTTTTACCAAAAGTTAAGCCCGAAATTTGTCTCAGACAGCTGCTTGTTTTGATTAAATTGGGATGAACTTAATCTCCTGCTCGCTCATCTTCGTTAGCCATTTGGCAAGGGTTTCTGATCCGCACTGCTCCTCACGAACCCTTGACATATCGTGCTATCAAAGGGATTTTTTTCCTGGATTTTGATTGGGGTTTACTGAAACCGTTCGACCAATCAAAATATGCAAAGCCTATCTGATTTAATCAACAATGATTTCGTACTGTTTATTCACAAGTGTCTCTAAATCGCATAGCTCAAAACCCTTATTTTTCTAGTCTTTCTGTTTGAGCCTTCATGATACATGTAGCTTGCAATGGTGCAATAACAAGTACCACCTAATCTTTAACAATATTCCTATTTATTGAATACACTGGGCATTAAAACATCCTTTCAACTTGTCAATATCAATGTCTATGGAGGCTGCCATTACTGCTCCAGTGATGTTTAAAGTACGGCATCTTTCATCATTTGGCTGATTTATAAATAGGCTGGGAGTTCGAGTGACGAAAAAAATCTCGACTTTTGATAGCACGATATGCCAAGGGTTAGAGAGGAGTGGTGCAGATCAGAAACCCTTGGCTAGCCAAGATGCTGCTCGTTTCAATTTACACTTTGAACATCCTAAATTCTAACTCCCCATTACTATAAAACGTTTGTTTCTTACCTTTACCAGGCCTAAATCCAACATAATATCAAGTTGTTGATTTGAAATGTTTGCTTTCGTGAACTGGAAATGTCTATTGTCAAGTCGTACATAAAATTTCTATTTTAAGTGTTGTAATTAACGAAAATTTAATAAATATTTAACAGAATTACTTCAAAATGAATAGGGTTTGTCCTTTAACCATGCTTATAAAGTGTATGAAGTTGGATAAACATGCATGCGAGGGTTTTCTTTGAATTTTGCTTGAAAGGCTGAAATGGACACACATACATACACACACACGCACAGCAACAATGCTATATCCCCTTCGCAACAATTTGCACGAAGGGATAAAAAATGTGTGAAAGAAGAAAATTGTACCTCAGTGCACTCAATTCCTCAAATTAACAAGAGGTCAATAGGCTGTAACGGTCACCTGAGTACCATACTTGTCGAGGAGTGTCACATATGCATTTACTTTCAAGATAGGTTTTATGTGTCACTGTATATGTTTTCATATTAAACTAAGACAAGGTGGCTAGTATACATATTTTATTTAAAACAACCTCCCATCCCCTATCCCCATGGGCAGACAGAAACTCTCACAGTGGGTATTTAAACAAAAAAAGCTTTCAATGCTATAAATTGATTCTCACATTTTCTGTTTCAGCTTTTGAATTTTCAACATTCATTGACTTTTTAATCACCATCTGGCATTTATACCAAAATCATTTTACATGTACATGTACTGCTTATCACTAGGTTAGCCAACTATTACTTTACTATTAACAAGTCTATTTGTTTATTTAGAAAGTTCAAAAACTGTTTTTGTTTCAAATTATAAAAATACTTGCATAACTCTTTTGATCATACAACTTCTTAATTACATTATATTCAATAATTAATTCCTAAAAATGAACAAGCAAGGGAAGCTAGCTCCTTTATGAACAATCAAGGGAAGATAACTCAATTAACTGCCTGAACTCTTTCCAAATGCTTTCACAATATCTTAACTTTGATAGACAGCTTCATTCTTTTTCTTTTCAAAACATTTCTTTCATTGAAATTCATGAGCAGAATAAAATAATAAGACAAATATACACCCCCACCCCAGAGCTATAACGCTTGCCTTACATGTAGGTGACATGAAATATTATTAAAGATGACAATTTAATTTTTTTTTCCTAAATACTCTGTGTCAGTAGATGTTTTTTAAACATTATATACATTTACACTAAATGACCATTTTGGCCACACCCTGCATTAAGAACCCCTACCCTATACACTATATGAGTGACTCAGGTGACCTAAAAACATTCATAAGTTTAACTGGTCTTCTCCATTATAAACGATTGTCGTTGATCTGGCGTGAATTCATATGATGTTTAACTGAAAAAATGTTGTCACATGATATGTTAAAGAGCTGTAATTCTAATCAATGTATTGACAGGCATATTGCTTTATTGTACTAAGGCCCACCCATTATTTTCATCTTTATTAAAAAAACAACAAATGGCTACAAACAAAGATGATTTTCCGCTGCAATAATTTTTAAAGAACAATGATAATGCTTTTATCCTCATAATAATAATGTGTCAGAACTATGGAAAGTGTTTAAAAGACGTCATTTTTATTTACTTGGTGCTTGTGTTTGAAAACTATCAAAACTGGTGTAGATTTTATATAATTCATCGTAAAAGAAGGGACACTAGAAGGTAGTAACAATATATCATCCTTTTAATTTTCCTCTACAAATATTTAATGTTTAAACCAAGACATTTCTAATGATCAACCAAAATTTAAGCGTCTGACAATTGTAGAATTATAAACAAGATACAGAGCTTTGTTTGAGTCATGTTTTTGTTCACATGAGTTTATTACATTCAACTTAAGATTTTTAAACTTGGTATTTCCTATTCAGCATTTGAAATATAAACAAGGGCACCGCAAAGCAGAACATCCCCTCACGAAATGAAAATATTGCCACCTGCTGTATGATTCAGCAGGTGGGGTGGCTCTTGTAGTTTGTTGGTCTGTCATATTTGATACACTTAATTAAGTGTGCACTAGTATATTTAAACAATGAACATAAACAAAAGGTAGCGATCATTACCGAAAATATCCACAAAACCCACGTTCTGCAATGATTGCTACCGTCATAACCCTCATGTATTGCCAAAGAAAACATTTTATTGTTTACATTTATATATTTCTTATACCGTATTTTCCGGGGCATAGGCCGGTATTTTTTTTCAACGATGCGGGAGCCCCGGCTTATCCCCCGGGATCGGCTTATTGTAGGCTCGAAGTTGAAAAAAATTGAACAGTAAAATACAAAATCCACTGTTTTTATCCATTGTACTGTTGTAGCAGTTTATTATGAGGTTTGGTTTTTTCTTCCGTTTGAACTATTATCGATAATTGTCCCGATGATAATTTTTGTAATGACATCGTGAGTAATAAAATGTACGATGTATTTCTTTACAATCCAAATCAAATCATATCTAAGCCAAGCGTTCGTGTCTGCACTCTGGAAACTATTATTGCGTAGTAAAAAAGAAAACGAAACTGTGTAGAATGTAAAATGACGGAATTTTTTCATGTCTGCGTTCGTGGGAATATTGTAGGATCAATTTGAAATGCTTTGTTTTTTTTGTTTTTTGTTTTTCCAATTAATTTGTAAAAATACAATAAAATATGTTCAAACCCAAATTAATTTCCTGTTGGATGAAATAACGGTATTCCAGTGTCGTGTGTATATACAAAGGTGTGAAACCCGTGACTTAAACTCAGCCTGGGGGCACGTAGTGTACACCGTTACACTTCATTGCATTGACTGTGTTTGTTAGCATTATAACTTCTTTGCGTAACGGCAAGTCACTATTTAATTAATTAATGGAAAAGAACACAAATTTAATATTTTCTATGTGGTATTTCGTTTTCTCAATTATATCGATTACGGGGGATAACTCTTTTTGAATATGAAACCACGTGTTGAGCTAATGGACGCCAAACCCCGAATTTACAAGTAGCTTTCAAAGTATAACTTGATGAAATGAAATTTAGCAATAAGGTATTGATAAAATATAAAATGTTTGGTAAAATATTATACTTAATCTATCAAACAGAAACACGGAGGTTGGTGTTGCAATAAAATTTACAACATATATGTAACAGTGTAAAATTACAGTACGTAACGTTAATATATACCGACGAATACGGAAGAGACCAACCATGCACAAAACGCAGATATATTTTTAAAAATTACTTAAAATATAAATGTTTAGCAAATCAAATAATTCTAATTACTCTTTTGATTTTCTACATCGATATTCTGAAAGTATATATTCGATGACTTCCTTGATCAGCGGTCATACTTTCACTATTGTAATCATCGATTAAAAATCGGCTTATCCCCCAGATCGGCTAGTCTAAGGATTTTTGCTGAATTTTATCTGAAAATGAGCAATTCGGCTTATGCCCCACATCGACATATGCCCCGGAAAATACGGTAATAAATTAATCAATTGAATTGATCGTAAAAAGTAAGTAAAAGAAACTAAATTATTGTTAATGTACATCAGTGCATACTTGCCAACCTCCAACATGTGAAAATCTGGTCATGACCAGATTTGGAAAGTAAAAAATCTGGTCATCGCACGTAACGACATTCACGACATATTTACCATGCATTTCATAGGTATATACAACAGAAACGTGTGTTAAAATGTATGTGTAATATTTTGATGCAAAGAAGCATTGTTACTAACAGTTGCTGATTTTGAATTGTTTAATACTTCCTATGTTGCTATGTACTCAAAGCAATCAACAGACTAGTTAAATTTACAAAACAGTTGGGCATTCAATGCAATTTTCATTGTTAAGTTCCAAGTGAAATTCAGTGTGATTTTTTTAACAATGCTAAAAGCTCTTTCTGAATCAGTATTACTGTTTGGCAGCACAAGTAGAGTCTTTGCTAATTTGGCAAGTATGTTAAATTTTGGCTTCTGAGTGCAAGTTTTTTTGTTTTTTTTTATTGTTTGTAAAAGCACATGAGTTTCTAAGATCACACTTCTTCTAAATGTTACTTTTCAAAAAGCTTCGGTCATCAGATTATTTTATGAAGTTACACTGTATGGTAAAAAAGTCGTTTTTGGTTTTGCCCCGATAAAGATATCTTCCTTTTGGAAGCTGTCGCACTTAATGATTTAAACCGGTTTGTCAAAACAACTCACGATAATAATTAAGCCTAACAATTACTTAGCTGTAATAGCCATCGGCATTGTTTACGTAAATCCAAGCTCAGCTTGGGTTCATAACTGGAAGTGCAATGCGCAACCTAATTTACGAACCAAATCCGGAAATCGGGAGATTTTCGGGTTGTTCGACAAAAATCGGGTGAAAAGCATGACCCGCCAGGTCATAAAAAATTATCGGGTGGAGGGTTGAAAAATCGGGTGTGACCCGACGAAATCGGGTCAGTTGGCAAGTATGCATCAGTGCGTTAGATAAAGGAAATAGCTAAAGCGTTTTACATGGGAATTTGAGTCTGGCATCATGATTATTTTGTGCAGCCAGTGACTTTTTTTTTTGCTGATGGTTAGAACTGGATCGTGAAGATTTTAGTCCTGTCAGTTTCTATACAGCTGTGAATTAAAATTAATTTTCTTAAAAAATAGAGGCAATCATGTAAAAAAATTTACATCTACCAGGTATGATTCCCATTATTTCTTACGGAAACATAGTTGTTAATTCATAGCTCTGTAGAAACAGACAGGACTGAAATCTACACATCCCGTTTATTGAATATGGTCAAAACCTACAGTGACCTAAGAAAAATCACGGACTGCACGAAATAATCATGATGAAGTCAGACTCAAATTCCCATAGGAGACGATTTGGCTGTTACTTTTAGCTAACGTACTGATCTACATTAACAGTTATTTAGTGAATTTTACTTATTATTTACAATCAATTTATTAATTTGTTAAAAGAAAGATGTAAATATAAACAATAAAATGCTTTCTTTGATGATTCATGCAGGTTATGAAGGTAGCGATTATTGCAGAAAAAAATTACATAACACGTACGCCAACGTGGGTTATGTATTTTTCTGCAATGTCATCGCCTTCATATCCCGCATGAATCACCAAAGACAGCATTTTATTGTTTAAATGAACTTTTAAAAATAAGAAGGCATTCTAGATAGATTTTTTTTCTTTTAAATCAACTATCCACATTTTTTGTTGTTGTGACAATACAGCGAGGCAACCAAAGCTGATTTTTTTACCGGTAATTTTATAAGAAGCTAAGTGTTGATAACTAATAAAAGAAAATAATTCATCATCATATTGCTTGAGAATTTCAAAAACAGTTATTTATTTTAAACTTTCTTAAAACTATAAAGATACTTTAAAAGTAATATCGGCAAATAAATTACGATAAAATGTCAGTGCAAAAAGTTAATCAAAAGGAATAAAATTGTCTCTTTTTGAAAATAAACACTTGTATATGTTATTTAAATAATACTTTAAAATTGTGGAAACATAGGCATCGAATTTGACCATCTTTGTCCCTGCATTTTTAAACATGTCTGCCAATTAGCTTCTTGGCAGCGTTAATTACTTTGTAATATTTAAAGGTTGGGGAAAAATTCATTGTTTGTTTGCTTCAAATATCCTTTAATATTTATCTATTATATATTTTCTCATTTTTGCTATACATTTTGCATTTGGAAGTATAGAGCGCAGGTCTGCTCAATTACGATTTTAACAAATGTTTTTCTTCAGTTAATTATACACATTATAAGTAAATATGGTACTTAAGCAGCTTGCACTCGATGTTTCCCAGTCGAAAAACCATCGGAAAACACCCATATTTTGCTACAAAACATCAATTTATCACAAGTAATAGCTTTCCAAAAAGCTTGCCTGACTAAACATATTTATTTCATTACAAGAACTTGGTTCTATGAATTTTAATCTGTCTTTGATTTGTAGTTCATTCTTTTTGCAGTCTTCCAAATGCGTCTCTAAAGTTGGACTGTTTCAAAGTATATTTACTAAGGGGTTTTTTTTTTTTTACTTTAAATGAATTTTACATATTATTTATTTTGAACCTAAAATATTTTGTGTACATGTAATTTTCTCCTAAAACTTTTTTTGCCGCCAACAAAATAAAAATATAGCAATTAAATTAAACTTAATTACGAACACAATACAATTGTTAGAATAATGCTCATGGATTATTCCACTATAGTGGCGCGTAAAATTATGGACTGCTCCTAAGATTTTGACAATATGGCGCGGAATAGAATTAATCCTGTGCCTCCTTTTATGCAGATTGGAATTGCCCACCGAGTTAGTAACAACTTTTTTTTGTTATATATTAATTTTACTTTACTTTAGCAAGAATCAATGATAACTATGCACTAATTATTTACATTGAGTAAAACACGGAAGTTAGTAATACACCCCTTTTACAATGAATGAGATCCCTCAAAGCACAGTTAACGACCATGCCCGCTTCGTTTCTCTAATGAATATTAAGCTAACGTAACAATACTTAGTAAATACTTTAATACAAACTGGCAATTTTGTTTAGAAATGATAACCGAACACAATTATAGTTTACATATTCTATGACCCCCCCCCCCCCCCCCTTCACCGTTCAAATGTAGGGGCCTTTCTATTGGATTGCACACGTGTACAGTGAACTTGCTCAATGCTGCTTTTTACATCCAATACAACAATTTTGTTTTTCTTTTAAACAAAAAAAAAAATAATATCAACCGATGCATGTTTAATGTGCGGGCCTTTAATTGCCCCCCCTTCCCTTCAACGGTTCAAACAGTGCTATCTATTTTTAAGCATGACAAGGTTAGCTTTTTAAAAAGCTAAGAAAGTCAGCGGAATTTTACTTTTAGGGCAAAAGTAAAAAATACTAGGTAAATAGTTTCCAGAACAATATAATAAAATGCGGGTGCACATTTAGTTTGCAGCCTTATTTTTATGGCTGTACATGTAGGTGACGAGATAAGCGTGTAGCGGTGTACATGCAATGTATGACTGCACATCTTAATACTTATAGTTGTAATTTTGTTGACATAGCTCTCTGATTTTTATGGTTTGATGGCAAACTACTTCCAATATAATTACTTTTCAATCTCTCTAAGAGAGTTGGGAAGATATAGGCGGACTCCGGACTGTGGCTGCAGACGATTCCCAATGACAGTCTTCCAATACATTGATGCACAGTTTGACCTAGAAACTGACCAGTTTCATAACGTCTTCGAATATTTCTAACACGAACTGTCTAATTTCTTCCCAAAATTCCAATTTACGCAAGCGCAATTGAAGTTTCATCCTAACTTAATATAGTCAGCCCGAATTAAACACATGCACAGTGAACCTCTTTTTTGCTTTAAACACTTGCTCACTATTGCTTAATTGTTACATCCATTACAACGTTTTCATTAATTGCGAATTTGAAGGTCGTCACATTATTAATATGCATTAATAAATCTTTTTTCAATGAAAAACGATATTGCTAGCTTCCATTGTAGATTGCACTGTTTCGGATGTTGTAACTTTTAAACCTTAGATATGCCCGACGTCATGACGTCAGGCAAAAATATGGCAATCTTCATGACGTCATTTCTACATTATGATGTCACTGTGGTGATAACCTTTTACACCCTTATATTCAATATTATTTTAACTATCTTCCACCTTATTTTTAAAGCTTTTTATAACACTTTAATTCTAGGGGCGAAAAATGCATAATACCGCACATAGTCCTTTGCTTAGTTATATAAAGAAAAACATAGGTAATCACAGATTACAAAGCTCACCGAGACGAGGCATCAACTTTATGAGGCATCACCTTTATAAAACCACCTTTATCATATTATATGAAAATCATAGTTAATGATCTTGGATATTCATGGATACTGTTTTGACACAATATTGTATATCATATGTAAAAAAAATTGTATGATAATCATATGTTCATTTCATACAATATTATAAGATGCATTGTTTATCAATACAAAAATATAAAAAATGATATTGCATCCAATGATACTTACAATATATATCATTTATTACAATATAATACTGTAATAAATATTGATGCAATATGATATTGTAACATATAATATGACATTGTATCGTGTTATACATTATTGTATTTAATCACATAATACAATATCATAATACCTAATATAAATACAATATAGCATTATTTGATACTATATCATATCACATAATACATCACAATATTGTAACATATAATATTATATTGTATAATATAGAATAATATTGTATTGTATGATATATTGTATCATATTTAATACACACTATTGTATCATATGATACAATATAATTTGATATAGTAATATATTATATAATACAATATTATACAATATCATTTTATACAATATCATATCATATGATACAATATCATATTATAATAAAATATCTTATAATATCATGTAATACAATTTCATGTATTATATAACAATATATTATATAAACCAATATCATATTATACAATATTGTATCATATGATACGATATAATTATAATATACAATATCGTATCATATGATACAATATCATATATTGCAATATAATATGAAACAATATCATTCGATAAAATAATATATTATAAAATATCATATTCTACAATATTGTATAATAATATACAATACTATACATAACAATATCATAATACAATATCATATTATAATGTACAAAAAAATTGATACAATATCATATTGTATCATATAACTTTTTACATTATAATGTATGATATTACATTGTATCATATAAAACAATAGTGTATCATATCATAAAATACTATATCATAGGAATCATGTTATATCATTTAACAACAAACATATCTATCAAGCAGGTTTGAGTGAGGTAGGAGAATTTTTAGCATCCTTGATAATGGAGATCAGGCTCTGCATCTGAAGCTACCTCTGCAATTCATTTATATTATAGTTAAATCAATTATTCAAGCTATTATCTATAAAACATGTAACCTGTTCCAAAAAACTAAACCTCATCCAGCATCTGAAACCTATGGCTCAGATTCAGCATTCAAGCCTGTCAGATGCATCAGTATCATGAGATGCATCATCCATGCAAGTTTGGTGATGTAAGGGCCAGTAATAACTAAGATATAATCATCAAGGGGCACCTGCTCTAAAAACTTTAACCAGCTCTTAAAACCTTAACCTCATCCAGCATCCGAAACCTATGGCTCAGATTCAGCATTCATGCCTGTCAGGTGCATCAGTATC
>WFKH01011925.1:47897408-47939312 GCA_016163765.1 Magallana hongkongensis
TCTCAGCCTCTGCAAGTATTAGTTTGTTACGTGTCTCTTGAACATCAAAAGACATTCATAGTTAAATACTAAGCGGCAGCATAAACTTTATATTATCACTGAACAAACTTCAAAAAGTAACCAGTAGGCCTACCCCATGAATGATGGAATAGAGTAGATTTCTTGAAATTGATTCAGAATTTTCCCATAAACATCGAATGCATGCGAAAAATGGGGAAGGGGAGGGGGGCTGGTGGTATTGTTTGTTATGATGAGATGTATTCACATGGGCTTATAAATTCATATATTTGATTAAAAGAAATGTTGTTAACAAGGAACAGTGTTGCTATTTCCATCTGGGAGTTTTTCCCTGCACTAACTCTCATCGTAATTTATACCAGGACATGGCTAAGCACTCCGCTATTTACTTTGTGAAACATGTTTTATTAAAAACGATGTTATTATTTTTGGTTTAACATATTCATCGCTTGAAAAATGCATTGGTATTTAAATGAATACAGATTTTAAATTTCCCTCATGTTGAAAAAATTATTAAAAATGGCGGCTCTTCAGACCGGAAATGCCGAGTTTTGATAAAGATAGACATTTATATGACCTGGATAATATGGCTTTACTTGTGGAAGACCATTTCAATTCAGGGTAAGTCCGATATACAAACAAGTCATTTTAAACAGAATGTTAAATAAATCATTTGTGTTTGCTCATTTCAATTTTCAGATTATTATTATGTACTTGGAAATGAATCCTATTTTGAATATTTCTAGAATTTTCATAAGAAGTGCATGATTTAATTATCTATTTATAAAAGTCTATGCAGGCATGATGTATATCTAATGATCACTGATGATATACATCTATAATCAAATTATGGCCGAAATTTTTATTTTTTATCATTGTTTTGCAGAAAAATCCCAACTAAGTCCAGCAGACTGTACACCAGATTGAAGACACATCATTAATACAAGATTAAAAGAAGGCAATAAAATTTGAAACATGATACTGTTTGACAATTTTCAATATATGTAGCATAAATTGTAATTAAATATCAGTAACAATGAAAAAAATTTACAGCAGTTGCCATTATATTCTCTGATTTACAATAATTTAACTAAAAAATATACAATATATATTTGGTAAAATCTGTATAATTATCTTATTTTTAAATACTTGATAAACACAGACACTTACTTTTTTAATCTTGTATTAATGATGTGTCAATGTAAGAACATGTAGTAAGAAATTGCCATAATAAAACATTCTTTTTTATACATTTTAGGAACAGGTTCAAGAAACAGATCCGGTTGTTTGCTGAAAAATTACTGCAGGTCATTGATATCTAAAACCAGGACTGTTTTGAAAATCACTAGCATGTTAGGAACCTAAATCATGTTTTAGAAGAGTTGTGGTCAATTTTTGGTTTACATAAAATAATGTTTTTCAAACTTTCTTTTCAAATTTAGTAAGAACATTTGACATAAATGTAATCTTAAATGCTTTTATGTTAGATTATTGCTTTAAATCATTTCCAAAACTTACAAATAAGGTCTGTAATAGTTTGTGATGGTGTATGATTTCACTTGTTGAGTGATTTCTATCTCCTTGCAAAGGCTTGGGGATAGAAATCACATAACTTAATTATTTGATAAAAACCATTTACTGTCACAAACCATGAGAGATTCTCTTTATCAAATGTTTTAATCATGTTTTATTACTTCTTGAATAGAATTTTCCATGCAATACTTTCGAATGCCATTTCAAAAGAAAAACTTAAAATCCCTTGTGACATTGTCACAGTGTAATGTCAACAATATATTATCCAGTGATATCCACAAAATATTGAGCTTACAATCTGATAATTATTTAAACAATCAAGTGCTTTATTTGGTAATTTATGTGGGATATGAATGTGGCGACATTGCAGAAAAAATACGTAACCTGCATTAGTGGGTTAGGTATTCTTAGTTCTTAATTTATTGTAGGTTTTGACCAATCGATAAAAGGGGCGTGTAGATTTCAGTCTTGCTGTTTTTATAGAGCTATGAATTAACTATAAATTTCCATAAGAAATGGAGGAAAACATGCTCGGTAGATGAAAATATAATTCGATAAACTCTATAACATATTGATTGACAAAAACAATGACTTATTGTGTACTTTTGCTCACATGAACAGATATGATTTTAAATTCCTATTCAAGAGCAAAAACAATTTGATGAAAAGTTCTTTGTGTCAACATAGGGGACTTTTTTTTTCATCTGTATAAAACCTGTACCTGGTTTTGTATTTACCTGAAGTTTATGATAAATATTTTGAGCCTACATCTGTAAATTTTCTGTGTAACTTTTCTGTACCTAAATGATAACTTTTCTGTACCTAAATGATAACTATTTTGTACCTATATGATAACTTTTTTGTACCTAAATCTATAACTTTTCTGTAACTAAATGATAACTTTTCTGTAACTATATGTATAACTTTTTTGTACCTTAATCTATAACTTTTCTGTAACTAAATGATAACTTTTCTGTAACTATATGTATAACTTTTTTGTACCTAAATGATAACTTTTTTGTAACTATATGATAACTTTTTTGTACCTACATCTATAACTTTTCTGTACCTAAATGATAACTTTTCTGTAACTATATGTATAACTTTTTTGTACCTAAATGATAACTTTTCTGTAACTATATGTATAACTTTTTTGTACCTAAATGATAACTTTTCTGTAACTAAAATTTGTAACTTTTCTGTACCTAAATGATAACTTTATTATAACTTTTTAATAACTTTTTTATACCTATTTTTATTTTAAGGAAAAAATAAATTTTCAATAGTTACACTTTAGTTATGACTTTTTTGTACTTAAGCAAAAAGTTACAATATAGGTATAACTTTTTGATGCTAATTTGGAACCATAGTTGATCAGATGGTTCCAAATTGTGCTAACTTAGTTATGACTTTTTTGTAACTTTTTTAAGGGTTCATAGGTATAACTTTTTAGTGCTTTTTTTTTGGTATGGGTATTTCTATGTTAAACTTTGAACCCCTCTTGGGGCCCCAGTATTAGTCCGGTGGTCACAGCTTTATTAATTTTAGAATCTACATTATTTAAGGATACTTGCAAAGTAACCTCACACATTGAATCATTGTAGTTCTCCAGAAGAAGACTTTTAAACATTTTTCCTCTATATTTCTATGTTAAACTTTGAACCCTTTAGACCTAGGGTCACAGCTTTAATAATTTAGAATCTACATTATTTGAGGATGCTTACATAGTAATCTGACAAATTAAAGCATTGTAGTTCTCGAGAAGATTTTCAAACATGTTTCCTCCATGGGGCCCCAGTTTTTGTCAGGGGGCCACGACTTTTACAATGTAGAATCTTCCCTATATACACAAGCTTTTGTGTAAATATTGCCATTTCTGGTGCATTGTAGTTCTTGAAAAGATGATTTTTAAACATTTTTCCTATGTATATCTATGTTAAACTTTGAACCCTGCCTAGGGCCGCAGTTTTGGTCTGGGGGTCACGATTATAACAATGTAGAATCTTCACTATATATACAAGCTTTTGTGTAAATATTGGCATTTCTGGTGCAGTGGTTCTTGAGAAGAAGATTTTTAAAAAATTTTAATTCCTATGCATTTCTATGTTAAACTTTGAACCCTGCTTTGGGCCCCAGTGTTTGTCTGGGGGCCACGATTTTTACAATTTAGAATCTTCACTATATATACAAGCTTTTGTGTAAATATTGGCATTTCTGGTGCAGTGGTTCTTGAGAAGAAGATTTTTAAAGACACACAACCTATACTCACTGTTTCGCAATTATCTCCCCTTTAAAAAGGGTTTAGCCCTTTATTTCAAAAATTAAAATCCCCTTTTCATAAGGAAGCTTTGTACCAAGTTTGGTTAAATTTGGCCCAGTGGTTTTAGAGAAGAAGTCAAAAATGCGAAAATTTTACAGACGGACAGACAGACAGACGACGGACAACAGGTGATCAGAAAAGCTTACTTGAACCTTTGGTTCAGGTGAGCTAAAAACTATTTGACCATTTATTCGCCGATTATTACTGTTGATGCTAACTTAATTCATTTTTAAAATCTTTTCTTCGTCGCTTCTGGTCTCGATTTACAGCAGGTTTTGTAATTTTTTACGACCTATTTTGTGCAGGTCTGATCTGAGAAACTATCAGAGATATGACAATGAAATTTTCAGGATAGGTATACTATAGTTTGAAGTTGTGCACTATTTAGTTGTTTTACGCCAGTGGCGCCTTAACTTGGAGCTTGCCTAGGCACGAAAATTTAGTACGAATTTTGAATCAAAATTTTCCTACATTTTGATCTGTATCTTTTTTATCAGTTGATATTTTGTTAAGACATAAATAACAAAAGTGGTAGAACATTAAAAGTTCTTTCCAACAAAATCAAGAAAAAGGGACTGACCCCTTTAACTAGGGGCCAAGAGACTGACTCGTAAAGTCTATTACAAATAACATAAAAACGATCAAGATTTTGTAATGTATTATAAAAGGAAAGTTGTTGATCGTAACAATATCTGTTTGAAAAAATCATTGCCACGCCCACTGATGTCGTAATTAGAGATTTTTATTCATTATCTGAAAGTTGGGCGAGGGGGTAATTCTGAAATTGTATTGATATTTCATGGTATCATTTAAAAAAGAAATCGCATGGAAGACTTGCTCGTTACTCGTAACGAGATCACATCTAGTATTTATATTATTAACAGTCATTGTATGATCAATTATCAAAATAGTCATTGATGAAATGTATTGGACTATTTGTTACAATATTGATTTTCAGTGTTATAACAGACAAAGATATTGGAAAATGTAAATATATTAAAAGTTACAAAAGATTTCATACCATTTTTTCAATCATCTTGATTGGTTGAAAATCACCCTTCAATTCATATTCTTGAGCAACTTTCAAGATAACATTGGCACCATAGACACACTGTTCGAGAATTCTGTACTGGTTGAATTGTCTCAATCTCTCTTTGATCCAGTCTTTGTTGTTTGGCATTGATATGTACATAAGCTGCTGTTCTAGATTGTCATTTGGAATGTTTTTGAAATGTTGTTGGAATTCTTTAAAAGTAATGTCTCCTGAGGTAATTTTTCTTCCAAGACTGACCCAACTTTGATAAGCATTTTGCCACACATTTTCAATTACTTCATTCACTGTTAATGGTCCATTTTTCTTCGCTCCCTCCTTCTGGCCTTGCTTTATCCATATGTTAAGAAACAGCATACCTTCTGACAACCTAAAACATATTTCAAGGAACTTAATTTTTGTGTATCCTTAAATGTTAAGAATTTCCAATCATTTTAAATGTCCTTGACACCCCATGACTTTTACTTTTGATGACAGTACCTCTCAACATGGCAATTTCAAATAAATGTAGATATGAAACTGTTCATATCACCAAAAAAACTATGTGTGTATATAATGTTATGAATTATAGTATTTGATCATATTAATATAAAATATGTGATACAATATAGTATCATATCATATCACAAAATACATCACACTATTGTAACATATGATATGATATAGTATGATATTGTATTGTATGATATTGCATCATGTATGATGCATAATATTATATTGTACGATAAATAGTTGCTGAGAAATCTTTGACGAAAATTTGTCTAAAAATTTTGGCTAAAAATAAACAGTCATTATTTATCAGGAAGTTGAAGTCTGATTGGTACAAAAACATATCCCACGATATGGCATGCCTCAACAAATAGTGTGTTAAAATTTCAAGCATTTGCGGTAAATAGTTGCTGAGAAATCTGAAGAACATTTGTTTGAAAATTTTGGCTAAAAATAAACAGTCATAATTTATCAGGAAGTTGAAGTCTGATTGGTACAAAAACATATCCCACGATATGGCATGCCTCATCAAATAGTGTGTTAAAATTTCAAGCATTTGCGGTAAATAGTTGCTGAGAAATCTGAAGAAAATTTATTTGAAAATTTTGGCTTAAAATAAACAAAGTCGTCATTAAACAGAAGGTTGACGTCCGATTGGTACAAAAATATATCCCACGATATGGCATGCCTAATCAAATAGTGTGTTAACATTTCAAGCATCTGCGATAAATAGTTGCTGAGATAAATGCGACAGAAATTTTTGTTATGGACGGACAGACAGACACACACGGGTAAAACATTATACCCCCTTCTCCTTAGGATCGGGGGTATAAAAACATCTTTCAAGCAAGTTTGAGTGAAGTAGGAGCATCCTTGATAATGGAGATCGTGCTCTGCAACTGAAGCTTCCTCTGCAATTCATTTATATTATAGTTAAATCAAGTTGAACTATGCAAATTTGAAATAGTACTATCATCTATTAAACATGTGACCTGTTCCAAAAAATTTAAGCTCATCCAGCATCTAAAACCTATGGCTCAGATTCAGCATTCAATGCATCAGTATCATAAGATGCACCATCCATGCAAGTTTGGTGAAGTTAAGACCAGTAATACCAAAGATATAATCATCAGAGGACACCTGCTCCAAAAACTTTAACCAGCTCTAAAAACCTTAACCTCCTCCAGCATCTGAAACCTATGGCTCAGATTTAGCATTCAAGCCTGTCAGGTTCATCAGTATCATAAGATGCACCATTCATGCAAGTTTGGTGAAGTTAGGACAAGTAGTTACTTAGAAATGGCTATCAAAGGGCACCTGCTCCAAAAACTTTAACCTGCTCCAAAAACCTTAACCTTCCCAGCATCTGAAATTCCTTGCCCAGATTCAGCATTCAAGTCTATAGGTTGGTCCAGATGCATCATCCATGCAAGTTTGGTGAAGATAGAACAAGTAATAACTTAGATACAGGACCTGCAACAAAAACTTTAACCAGGTCCGGATGCCGATGCCGACGCCGGGGGTATAGCATAAGCTCCCCCGTCTTCGTCTCGGTGAGCTAAAAATGGAACTTCAATGAGCAAAACAATTATTTATCAAAATAAGCGATCTTCATGACATCATTGAAGTGATAACCTTTACATATTTTTTCATCATTTTTAACAAACTTAAATCCCCTTCACCAAATAATGCTTTGTGCCAAGTTTAGTGCTGAAACGAATATTCGCGAATGAATAGTAAATTAATAATTTTCGAATGGATATTTAGCATTCGAATATTCAGTCACATGTGTAACGCTCGTATGCAGTGCTGTAAACTAATGTGTCATTTCCTTACAATAAAAAAAAGAAGCTGTGTTTGGGAACATTTTACTCTAAATGAAAGTAAAGACAATCATGTCATTTGTAAACTCAGTCCAGTTAGTACAAGTAGCATTATTTAGAAAGGCACATTCAACCTAATCAATCATCCATCAGCCTCATGATATTTGTTAATTAATCATAAATTCATAATTCTGATCTATGACTGCCATACTTGATTACATTGAATTTAAAAGCAGGGTTTACATCATGTGGAGACAAACATTTCAGATGTTAATATGACAAATGTGGCAAAAATACTGAAATAATTTGTTAAATATGTTTGAGCGAGTGCAAGTTGCGGAGTGATAATATTGAAAGGTACATTGTAAGGATTTTTAAAGATACTTCAATGAAAATTTTTCGAAATCGAGATCGTTATAGGTTTTATCAAATACTATAATCAAATATTGCAGAAAGCATTGGATTGATTAAAAGTATCGGTCTTAGGAATCAGGACTGCAGTATATTAAAGAAGTAATAAATCTATGGATTGTTGTTCATTGAGATGTTATTTTTTTTAATATTGTTTATATAAAAACAAAATGCACCCCTAATTTAATAGATACTTCATATGCATTAAGCCAAACTGACATGTTTATGCAGTCTATGCATGCAATTACAGAGTCAAATAAGCTATCAAACATAAATACTTTTTTGTAGATGATGTCTACCAATATTCGAATAGGAATAGAATAGCAGTCCCAAATATTTGAATATTGCTTTTTGGTATTCGTTTCAGCACTTGCCAAGTTTAGTTGAAAATGTAAAAAGTGTACAAATGGACAGAAGGATGGAAAACAGGGGACCAGAAAAGCTCACTTGAATCCCCTTCACCCAATAATGCTTTGTGCCAAGTTTAATTGAAAATGTAAGAAGTTTACAGATGGACAGATGGTGGACAACAGTTGACCAGAAAAGCTCACTTGAACCATGGTTTCAGGTGAGCTAAAATGGTGAATTCCCTTAACCCATGGATCCTCAATTTGTGCCAATTTAGTTCGGTTCGAATAGCCCCAAGTTTCTCAAGAAAAAGTTGGAAATACAGGTGACTCTCGATGGCTCTAAGTCCATGGGACCAAGGAAAAACGCTGAGTGATCAAGAGTTCGAGTTTTCAAGAGCTTGGAATTTTCCAGGTTGACCGATGGGGTTTTAAATTTAAGTCTTACTGGATATTATGATTAAGCCATTTAATTTAGTGCTATCCTTACGCATGTGCTTTAACAACGTTTTCTTTTTCAGTTAAATATACAGGTCTGGATGTATTCCAAACTAAACAGAAACAAATATTGAATAAAGTCATGATATTTGTTTATTTAATGTATCATATTGATTGCTCGACAGTACTACTGGACTGTGAGACGACTTGCCATATTTAACAGATAACTGAGTATCACCAGCTGTAAGAACCGGGTTGTTCAGCAATGATCGTTAAATGACAACAAGTTTAACTTTTTTGAAAAGCTTACCGTCTTTAGAGCAAACTCTAAACAGCAATAAGTTAACAAAGAAAAGTGACACCTGAATAAACATACCCTTACACATGGCATGCATATAATGCCTGCAGCCAATTAAATGACCAAATTTAGGCTTTAATTATGTAACGCTTGCATACCCATGGCCACTTTGAGGTATCGAGAGTAAAAAACAATAGACTATGAATAATGGGACCGCAGTTTGACTTCGAGGGATCAAGGATCATTGTCATTGATTACCAAAGAGCCAATTCTACAGCGGTAGTGTTTGGAATCAAGGGCAGACTATCAAATCTAAAGATAGTACAAGTAATGGCATAGACTAGACTTTATTAGTTTGTTAAAAATTTGCTTGGATACAATTTTTCAGAAAAATTTCGATTACTGATACATAATAAATTATAGAGTTTGATGGCGTTAATTATATCTTAAAACAACATGATTCATATGGGGTTTTCCATCTATAGCTCAGAATTCTTGTGGGAAATATTAGAAAAAATGTGCATAATTATTTGAATACAGCCACGAAACTTCTTGCCATCCAAATTGCATAATTTTAATGTAAATAATATAATCAATAAAATTAACTCCAGTCAGTACTTTGATTGGTTCATGTGGACTGAAAGAGCCAGGCTTTAATATAAGAAACAAGAGGCCCATGGGCCACATCGCTCACCTGAACAACAGTTCCTTGTAACATTCTATTTCATAGCATATGCTATTTCTGTTTTAAACTTTGAACCCCTTTCTGGGGCCCCAATATTGGTCCATGGTTTATGGTTGGCTTTAACAATTTAGAATCTACACTATTTGAGGATCCTTACATAGTAATCCCACAATCTGTAGCATTGTAGTTCTCAAGAAAAAATTTTAAGGTTTATTAGTACAAAACAGTATCCGAAAAACAAACACTTCAGAAATCCTCGCACAAGTCAAACGTTTACGAGATACAAATAAATGACGTATGTCACGTTCTACGTGTCTTATTATGACGTCACGCCGTGCAAAAACTGTACAAAAAATACTTTGTAACAAATTGCGGGAGGGGGGTTTAAACTTCTTTTTAAAAATATCTAATGGTGAATTGTCTTGGTATTTACATAATATTATCTACATATTCCAAAAATTTATATGATAGTTTTTCGTGGAATTTGAATGATAGGAATTTAAATAAAAACGGTATTTAGTATGGCGAATAGCTCCAAAATAGGGCCTTCTTGCATATACTTTGGACTGATTTAATTGGTACAAAAATTTAGTCTCTTGGTTAATAGATATTTGCCCCCCAAAAAATATTTCGAAATTCTTTTTTTTTTTTTATATCAATTCATGTATTCTGATGAGCCTAGCCCTTTTCTAACAAGGTGTCGGAAGCCATAGTTGTGACCTAGATTATGAGAAAACTAATGGTAAAATTTTTTTAAAACTTTGTACATGTATACAGTTCAATATGATTAACATTTGGTGCAATAAAAAAAAATGAATTATGGGAAAAATTTACGCTATCTGTTTTGTACTACCTTAAAACATTTTCCATGTTAAAATTTAAACCTGTCTTTGGGCCCCAGTATTAGTTCGGTGATCACAGCTTTATTAATTTAGAATCTACATTATTTAAAGATGCTTGCAAAATAATCTCACAAATTGAAGCATTGTAGTTCTCCAGAAGAAGAAGATTTTAAAACATTTTCCCCTCTGTTTCTTTGTTAAACTTTGAACCTCTTCTGGGGCCCCAGTATTAGATCAAGGGTCACGGCTTTTATAATTTAGAATCTACACTATTTGAGGATGCTTACGTAGCAATCTGACAAATTGAAGCATTGTAGTTCTCGAGAAGAAGATTTTTTAACATTCTCCATATATATTTCTACATTAAACTTTGAACCCGTCTTAGGTCCCCAGTATTATTCCAAGGGTCACTATTTTAAAAATATTGAATCTACATTATCCAAGGTTGCATGCATAGTAATCTCACAAACTGTAGCATTGTAGTTCTTGAGAAGAAGATTCTTAAACATTTTTCATATTAACTTCTATGTTAAACTTTGAACCCCTCATGGGGCCCCAGTATTAGTTCGGGGGTTACGGCTTTTACAATTTAGAATCTACAATAGCCACGGATGCTTGCATAGTAATCCCACAAACTGCTGCTCTGTAGTTCTTGAGAAAAAGATTTTCAAACATGTTTTCTACATATTTTTATGTTAACTTTGAACCCCGCCTGGTGCCCCAGTATTAGTCTGGGGGTCACGGCTTCCACAATTTAGAATTTTCACAATTTGAGGATGCTTGAATAATAATCACACAAACTCTAGCATTGTAGTTCTTGAGAAGAATATTTTTAAACACTTTCCATATATACTTCTATGTTAAACTTTAAACCCCTTCTGGGGCCCCAGTGTTGGTTCGGGGTCATGGCTTTTACAATTTAGAATCTACACTATTTGAAGATCCTTGCATAGTAATCTCATAAACTGTAACATTGTAGTTCTGAGAAGAAGATCCCTATATACTTCTATGTTGAACTTTAAACCCCACCTGCGGCCCCAGTTTTGGCCCAAGGTTCACAATTTTTACAATTTTGAATCTTCACTATATATACAAGCTTTTGTGTAAATATTGGCATTACTGGTGCAGTGGTTCTTGAGATGAAGACTTTTAAACATTTTTCCTACGTATTTCTATGTTAAACTTTGAACCCCGCCTGGGGCCCTAGTTATGATCCGGGGGTCACGATTTTTACAATTTAGAATTTTTCACTATATATACAAGCTTTTGTGTAAATATTGGCATTTCTGGTGCAGTGGTTATTGAGAAGAAGATTCTTAAACATTTTTTTCTACGTTATCTATGTTAAACTTTGAACCCCGCCTAGGGCCCCAGTTTTGATCCGGGGTCACGATTTTTACAATTTAGAATTTTCACTATATATACAAGCTTGTGTGTAAATATTAGCATTTCTGGTGCAGTGGTTCTTGAGAAGAAGATTTTTAAACATTTTTCCTACGTATTTCTATGTTAAACTTTGAACCCCTCCTGGGGCCCCCGTTTTGATCTGGGGGTCACGATTTTTACAATTTAGAACAGGCCTCTCGATTCTCTTTAATAAACTTTTTCCCAAAATTGAGTGTGTTTTTCCCAATTTGAGATTGCCTAAAATTAATTATGTTAAAAAGAAAATCATACTTATTCTAAATACTAGTTAAGCAGTCATAAAAACATTGTAAAGATATGCAACACTACTGCGCTGTAAACTTTTTTTTTTTTTTTTTTTTTTTTTTTGGTGATCGGTAACTTAGCTAGAATTTCCTTAGACAGAGACAGTGTAATTTTAAAAAAAAAACGATGTTTATTACTTTTAATCCTGATATTACAGTTAGTTGATAAGCTGTTAATAGTTTATAATTTTGCAATAAATGTTAAGATTATTATAAAAATGTTTGTCTAAACAGATCCTCTACAAAACGATAGTAAGTGGGTCAAAGGGTTGGACTAATACCACAAATACACAGAAATACAGAGACTGATTTCATAAATATTGTCATTAAGCTAACACAATCAAGAAACATTTATTTGTAAAAGGTATAAATACAAAAATAGATTGAATTTTACATTAATGCAAATAAGATAAATTTTTTAAAAATTCTTAAAAACTGTTAATTTTTATCTTTACCATTTGACATATAGTAATTACACAAAAACCTTTTGGGAAATTTTACATATTCATTAACAAAGGAGTATATATGGTTTGAGCCTAAAATGGCCCCCTTAAATGAACATCGTCCTTTTACTGTAATTCTTTGTTTTATTTGTACAGACATACATTCGAAGTTTTTTCATAATTTTCATTTTGATTTAAGTGCCCACACAGTGAATATACTTTTTTTCCTACTCATTATTACACACATGTTCCGAGTTTTAAAAAATATTTTCTTTTCAGTTAATTTTTTTAAAAATCCTATCAATCTATCCGAGTTTTTTTGTTCAGGGGACTGTACATAGAGCAGGGGAAAAAATTCCCTATTTCTATCAAAATGTCGCATTTTTCCCAGTTCATTGGCCCCGGCCCCAGTACCAAAAATGGGTGTGAGAGGCCTGTAGAATCTTCACTATATATACTTGCTTTTGTGTAAATATTGGCATTTCTGGTGCAGTGGTTCTTGAGAAGAAGATTTTTAAAGACACACACCCTATACTCACTGTTTCGCAATTATCTCCACTTTAAAAAGGGTTTAGCCCTTCTATACTACTATATTAAAATAATAGACTCGAATTTTTGGTCTTTAATACCGATAAATCGGAAGAGTACTGTCTTTTGTTTTATATATTTTAAACATTGTTATGTTGGTACATGGAGATTACCAATTTGTTTTTATTTTTTCTCAATCAAGCTTCGCTAATTAATAATCAACGAAAATTCCTCAAAAAATTCCGGAAATCATCTGGATTTTTTTATTTTACAATCTTGCGCATGCGTATTACATTCACGCTGAATCACGGGATGCTCTTTAGTTTATGTTTCCACAATATCACATTTGTATGGATAAACTCAGATACGATAATACAAATACGTGTAAATTTTCATTGGAAATTTGCTATATATTCTGTTCATCAAAGAAAATAGGGAAGATAACTCAAACACAGTGCAATTACTATGTCAACATGGTGTGTAAATTTAAAACGACTGAATAAAAAACGTTGCATGGTGAAAAAGTGTAATATGAATTAAATTTTTAGATGAAAGGTATTTACAGCCTCAAAATGGTTGTTATGAATAATTTGACTGGTATATTCAATGCAACTTCATTAATTTTCTCCAAAATCGTCTCGGAGTGATTCTGCAATTTTCTGCTACATTACAAGTATATGGGATGCATTCTAATTGGGGTGAGGGCCTGTCCCGAGACACAGTTAGATTATTCTAACAAAGGAGAGTGTAGTGAAATTAATGCTATTATTGTAGGCTTAAAGCTTTGTTATGTAAATGTCAACAATACACTGTGTCGATATATATCTATTTCGTAAATGTCCAATAGCATATGCAATCTCAACCCGTGCACGCACGGGTCAAAATCTAGTTATTTTAACAATTTAAAATCCCCTTCCCATAAGGATGCTTTGTACCAAGTTTGGTTAAATTTGGCCCAGTGCTTTTAGAGAAGAAGTCAAAAATGTGAAAAGTTTACAGACGGACGGACGGACGACGGACAACACATGATCAGAAAAGCTCACTTGAACCTTCGGTTCAGGTGAGCTAAAAATAAGGTAAATAGGTGAGAAGAACAGACGGAGAAATTATCAACAATAAAATTAAGTACTTTTTCAGCTTCTGTATAACTCCAACAACATCTGGTGGTAGCTCAAAAGCAGTCAAAACTGGCTCATAGGCATTCACATCTGACACTTTCTCCAAAATTCCAGGCTTACAAACTTCACTTATTTCCAATGTATCCATCTTTGTAAATGCTTGCAAATTTTGGTCAATTCTGGCTAGATCAACTGGAAAAGTATGAGAAAATTGTTGTTTACTAGTATTTTAATATTAAACATAGGTGATATATGATTACAGAGCTCACCAAGATTAAAATCATAGTTATTGATCTTAATCAACATATTGTATATTATTGTGTGGTTTGACACAATAATGTATAATACCATATGTTACAATATAGCATGGCTCAAAGGAGACTTCTGGACAAAGTCGCTAAATGGTGACCTACTTTGAATTTAACTGGCCATTTTCAAATTAAGGTTGCCAGTAGTAAAATTTAATGTAGCATTTAGATATGTGCATATTTTCTTTCATTAAAAATGCTGTAGAAAATAATAAAAGAAGTGTATAGTTGGAAATGTTTTTTAATTGCACATTTCACGTCTGACAAAAAATAATTATAATTTCCGTCCATCCAATCGTATTGGTCATAAATGGCACATCACTATCATGATTATAATAATTTCTGGCACTAGAAGTTTTCTTTTAGTCTGATTCTTGGGAGACACACCAACTAAATCTGCAAAACTGTACGTTGTTTTGAGTTGATATGTAGAGAATCTCATATGAATTTCTTTTACATCGGCTTTACAAAATCATTAAAGTCTTTCAAACATTACTTTACATGTTTGTCACACACAGTTTCTATAAGACTGATATAACTCACATTGTTTAAATAGTCGTTTTTAACCTGGTGTAAAATTTTCAAAAATAATCCAGGCAGATATTTTGGTTGCCAAATGGAGACTGGCTTATCATTAACGTCACAAAATCTGAACTTAATAGCAAATGCAACCTATTTAGTCGCACTTTGAGCCCTGTATTGTATCATATTGTATGTAAAGAGGTATAGCGCACTTAATATTAATACAATTTGGCCTAAAATATAGCACTTTTACAAACATCAGACATTTTCAATATTATACAATATTTAGTTTAAATATAATATATAATAATATATAATATAATATTTTAAAAATGATAAAATATCTTATTATTACTTATTAGATTTGTTACTGACTAACTACAGAAATATATTGGGTTGATCAATCTCATAGATGGCTAGGTGAAGCCAAGCCGTCTATGAGGTTGATCAACCCAATATATTTCTGTAGTTAGTCAGTAACAAACTTAATAAGTGTTTTGTTTTCCCGAGGACTATCAAGTGACACATTTATTCACAAAAAGCGATGATCTACGCAAACCCATGTATAACAAGTTGCCTAACATCTCGTCCAATTTAACTCTTTTAAGCCCTTCATAATTATCAATCTCACCTTTCAAATACTCTTTGAAAATCTTCACTTCACTAATGTTTACTTACAATGTTTTGTTGCCATTCAATTTTAAACGTTTTCTCCCTTTCCTCTCAGAGATTTGAGCAAATCTCGACGCTGCCATTTTGTTCTGCTCTATACACATAATATGACGTCAATATTCAAAGGGCAACTACTCTAATTTTAAAGAATTTCAAAGGGCAACTACTCCAAATATTTTTTAAAGAACTTACGGCATGCGGTTTCTGTATTAAATAATATGAAATGTCGAAATGAGTAGGCGAAGCGTCGGCCAAGGACGGCCATATTGCCTAATATTAATTCTCACCGAACAAACATAGAGATATATGAGGCAGTCACGTGCTATGTTTAAACCAATGAAAGTGTGACATTTCAGTCCGAGGGTTATAATTACAGGTTATAAAGACCGAGTAACATGCACCTGACAATGTGATTTTTTTACAATACATCTTGACAATGTGATTTTTTACAATAGTATTATATGTTCACAGGTGTAGTTCAAATATCTTACTACTATCAGATTACTATAATTTTTATTTAAATAGAGAAGCTTACCAATTAAAATTAATTTTTTTTTTAAATGTGACCAATCTGTATAATTACATATTACTATCTGCTACTCGACTGTATGAAATACTGCTATGCCAAACCGTATATCCGGTAATTTTCACGATAATCTACTTTACGTTTTTTTTTCGCGATCACTTTCAAATCACAAAATATCAAATGGGCAAAAATTTATTCGGTATTGACGCAAATAAAAGAAAGTTACATATTTTCTCCATTTTCGCAAATTTTGTGACACACGAAAAAAAAGGATATACGGTATTTTATGTTGTGTGTTTCCATAAACAGATAAAAGTAAAATTAATTTAATTTTTTTTCTTATAATATAATGCTCAAATATCTTTCCACTAGAATGTTGAATTTTTTATTTATTTTTTATTTATTTTTTATTTCAGTGAATATAGCAAAACATTAGCCCCACAAAATAATGTCCTGCCATACAGTATATCAAGATTCTATTATCATAATGCATTAATAACATTATAAATTGTAGCAATGCAGTTCTTCAAAAAAATACTTTTTTCAGAGAATTTTTCCATCCATTCTTATAAACTGATTTGTGACCTCCTCCAGAGACCTTAGTATTAGTTTTGGGGTGGTGGTTTGGATATTTCAAAAATCTAAAATGTATACCTAGTATATTAATCATTGAACCTCGATCTCTTTGGGGCCAAAGTATTGTTCAAAGGTTGAAAAAAAAATGAAAAACTTCAATTTATCAGGATGCTTGCTTAGTTTTATTATATTTTTTTTACATTTCAGTATCTGGGAAAATGGAAAAGATGTGTTGTAACACAAACTTCAATGTGCAAGTCTTGAGCAGAATTAATGCTTGTTGGCATGGTGATTATGAACCAAAAGGCCACTCAGACAACTACAAAACTGCAGCTAGCTTAGATAGGGGAAGACAGACATGATGGTTTCTACTGAAATTGCTATTTGATGCCAACAATTTCTAAAGAATATAGACTAAGCATTACCATGGAAATGTTGGCATAGATGAACTAATTCTCCAATATCAGCACAAACATCCTTGAACGTCTTTATTTCTTTGCATCTAAGTTTCAAAGTTTGAAAGACCAATTCCTTGTCCAAGACAGCTGCTTTGTCGCATTTCCAAATGATGTTGTTCAAATCATAAAACACTTCTTTGCTTTTGTCAATGAACAAAACTTCTCCAATTTTTATTTTTCCAAACAGCAAATTGTTCAGCATCAGTTGAATTACAGATGTTGCTTGTGTAAAATGCAGTTGACATTCTTCAGATAAAACCATGGATTTCTCCTTTTGATCTAAAAAGTATTTCATGAATGTTTAAGCAATCTGACATGAGCCCTGGGGTAAATTTTTATACTTATTATTTATGCAGGTGGAGAAAAAATGGTACTGCATTACATGTATATCATGTTATATTATATACTGACAGTGTATGATTTAGTACAACTACAATATTGCTAGCAACCTCTCTTTAAAATTTATATTTCATTGTGGAGCTATTGTTTATTTCTGTATGTCACTATAGTTTGAGTTAATGAAACAGTCACAGCACAAAATACTATTAGACTAGTGCTGTATATTGTTCAAGGAAAGAGGAACCATAACCCCTTTTTTTACTTCAGAATTACATTTTGTTGTTATACCTATAAATACTAATTTGAATTCTCCATTATACTTACAAAACCTGTCTAAGAACTGAACAAATGGTCTCCAGGACAGGGTGAAAATGAAAATATCCCAGGATTTTGATGCTGATAGATGGTTTTTTTCCCATGACCTCTCAAACAGCCTAGATAACATTGATCCATACTTGGCTGATCCTTTCCCTGACAAAGCTCTTTCTTCACAGACATGGCCCCTCTCCAAAGCCTTCATGAGAACAAGAGACAACACTTATTATCATTAATGCTGGCTAAAAATCTTCTCTTTTTTTTTGGCAATTGGAATTCTGTCAAAGTTGAAGAGCAGCCAAAATGCTTTTTGGCATCACTAGTACAGAGGGTTCATTTAATTTGGTAGCATTTAATCTGTTATTTCAGTGAATCTCATATAATATTGAAACAATAAACCAATTCTTATATATCCCTTTATTTTTTTTATTAAATAAATCTGATAGGAGTTTTTGTTGTACAGTAAAAAAAAAATCCCATGTTTGATAACATTTCACACCCTTCTCTTTCTTCTAATTGTCCCCCACCCCCAGACACCCCTCAGAGGTCATGATATTTTCTTACATCCACTCACCTACTGCACATTACAAATTTGCATATAATATAAAATGTACTATACTTTGTATTCTGATGAGTTGTAAAGCTCAGGGACAATAAATTGAATTTAAAAAAAAATAATAACAGATACACAAACTTTGATATACACAGATAGATACACACAATCCATTCATATTAATTAGATTTTAATGGAGATATTTCTCATTTGATAAAAATGTGTCAGCTCTTCACTGTATGCATGTTATTTAGCATGTGTTTTAAAATGTGTAAAACTTTTTAAAAACAAAAACCAGCAATATGTACCACTTCATTGATTGAATTATAATCTTGCATTTAGTGATGGTCTTATGTGTGTCCACTGTCCAATATGGGCCCAGTGTGGGAATTGACAGATATTATGGAACACTTGTTACTTTATTAGTGTACAACAATTATGTGAGTAATTAAGTAAATAGCATGTATTATGCTAATCAAATAAAAAATATTACAAGTTGCTACTACTTAAAATTATTCAGCAATCACTTCTGTTGGTACTGGTGATCAGATCCC
The DNA here is from genome assembly GCA_016163765.1 of Magallana hongkongensis. Classification (NCBI taxonomy): domain Eukaryota; kingdom Metazoa; phylum Mollusca; class Bivalvia; order Ostreida; family Ostreidae; genus Magallana; species Magallana hongkongensis. The sequence continues at coordinate 47,916,285 of WFKH01011925.1, forward strand.
TTTTTTCTCACTGTCATATTTTCATACTAGGACCTTTTCTCTTATATATGGATTAAAAAAATACATAATTGAAAATAATGTATTTATTCAATATTTTCCTTTTATATAGCTGTGTATGAGCTAGAGGAGATAACCATGATGTGATCTGTTACACCTCTCTGAGAATCACATTGTAATTTTTGAAGTCCAGTAATCATACACAAAGTTTAACATTTTAAAAGCATCATCAAATTATTATCGTATTACCATGCACTTGCAGAGTAAGGTTTGTTTTGTGGACAGTACATTATGTTTCTTGCATTGTACATTTTGATTTGTGATTTTGCGGATTGGTTTGTTTCTTGCATGGTATGGTTTGTTTTGAAGGTGTAGTAGCACGTTTCAGGGTCTGTAATTTGTTTAATGCATTCAATTTCATAGATCGAATCAAAACATTTTGAGTTACTTAAAGGTGTAAATACACACAATTACAGTACCCGCAACATTATTCTTTACAATCCTATCCTATCGTAACGTGTATCAATACTATCGTATTGTGCGTGTATACTGTTCTATCTTGCGTAAATCCTATCCTATCAGGTTTATCGTTCAATTTTACCAGTTTTTCCGTTTATCCTATAGTGTTAATTGTTTCGTACCTGTCATAACAATTTATTTTCAAAGTCACAAGCCGTTCAATGCGCCGTATGCAATAATTTATAGAACAAAAAATGTAAAATCCTTTCCAGCATTCTATATTGATACTAATTTCTTAACTCTTTAGATCAACATTAAACAATATTGCATGTAAATCATATCTGTTAAGCAGTGAAAATGAAAAATTTAATATAAACTATCCTAGTTCTTCGGAACAAAGTAACATATTTACCTGTATATCGAATAATATTAAATCGTACGCAGAGTTTATACCTGCGTAAACATTAACTTGTATATAATATTATTTGTTTTTTATGCATCATTTTAAACAGAAACAAAAGTATTTATGATATACAGGTAACTCTCGATAACTCGAAGTCCATGGGACCGAGGAAAAACTTCGAGGTATCAAGAGTTCGAGTTTTCAAGAGTTCGGAGTTTTCCGGGTTGACCGACGGGTTTTAAAATTAGTCTTACTGGATGTTTTGATTAAGCCATTTATTAAGTGCTTACCTTTAGGCACGTGCTTAAACAATTTTTTCTTTTCAGTTAAATATACAGACCTGGATGTTTTAAAAAATAAATAGAAACAAATATTGAATAAATTCATGATACACTGTAATTATTTATTTTATGCATCATATTGTGATCAGATTGCTCAGTACTACTGGACTGCGAGACGACATGTCGTAAATTAGATAATTGAAGATCACCCATTGTTCCCACTTTAAGGGTCCTTCACCAGCTGTAAGAACTTGTTCAGCAATAATCATTAAAATGACAATGATGCTGATAAGCATAATTTCTACAGTTTTATAATTCTAAAATTTTTACCATGGCTCAAAATTATCGTTCCGTCTCAATTAATTTATCATTTTCACTGTGCCTTCAAATTATCGTCAAACGGTCGGTGTTAATTATAGATTAGGTACTGGTATGGTTAATCATCAAACAATTATCACCTGGCAGGACAAGTGTTGCCTGAATAAACAACCCATGACACGGGTACCGCGTCTAATGCCTGGAGCCATTTAAATGACCAAGTACCGGTAGGTGTTCATTAGGTAATGCTTGGATATACACAGCCACTTCGAGGTATCGAGAGTAAAAAACTATAGATTATGAATAACGGGACTGCAGTTTGACTTCGAGGGATCAAGGGTTTCGAGAGATCAAGAGTTCGAGAAATCAAGAGTAAATTTGCTTAGTTATATAGGGAAAAAAATCAGGACCCTAGACTCACTTCGAGCGATCAAGAACTTCAAGCGATTGAAGTTCGTGCCATCTCGAGTTACCTGTATTTCATATATATTTAGAAAAGAGTTGTATCTTAATTAAATTTGCTAATTTCCGTGTTATTTAATCTCAGGATAAAATGTTCTCAACGATCGGCTGGGGTGTGCGGTAATGAAAACAATGTTAACAAATCGTATGCGGAGTGTATATCTGTGTAAACATTTATTTCATTTGAAGGTAATATACTTTGTTTTTAATGCATCATTTTTATACAGAAAGAAATGCATTTTTAATAGATATCATATTTATTTAGATCAAAATTGTATTTTAATTGAACCCACTTTTTTCCGTGTGATTTGATCTCGGGCTGAAATGTTTGCGTCGATCAGCTTGGGTGTTCGGTAATGAAAACAATGTTATTTTTATACATTCTATAAATAATGCAACAATGATTAACAACTCGGCATTTGTTAATAATAAGAAATTCCACGTATATCTTGATTCGTACGTGTTCTTTCTCAAATTCTGCCATCATCAGGTTAATCGTAAAGATCCTTTAACGCGACAATATGTTTATCATGAACATCGTTTATCCTTTCCTATCGTTTATCAATCCTATCGTACTGTGCATGTATACTGTTCTATCGTGCGTTAATCCTAACCTATTGTGCGTGAATCCTATCCTATCGTTTATCTTGTAAAAATAACATTGCGGGTACTGTAACAAGGTGCACAAAAGTATGCACAACAAGAGGCCCAGGGGCCACATCGCTCACCTGAGCAACAATAGCCTTAACTCTGATCAAATTAGCATTACAGTATCAAAATCAAAATATCTTGACAACTAAGTACAGTAGATCATGCTCAAAAAATTTAAAACATCTGCCGATTTTTATCCACATATTTTTATGGTAAATACATAGCCCCTTTTGTTGTTGTACCTGTAAGAAGATTTTTCTCTATTCCTATATAACCCCCCCCCCCACCCACTTTGTGGCCCCACTTTTCTCTAGGGAATCATGGTTTGATCAAACTTTAATCTGCACAACCCATGCTTTTACACAAGTTGTTACTTTTTGGACTGAAAACTTTCCCAGAATATTTTTAAAGATTTTCTCTATATATTCCTATGTAAAATTCATCCCCCATTGTGGCCCCACCCTACCCCCGGGGACCATGATGTAAACAAACTTGAATCTACACTATCTGAGGATGCCTTCACAAAAGTTTGATCTTTTCTGACCTAATAGTTTTTAAGGACAAGATTTTTCAAGATTTTCTCTATATATTCTTATGTAAAAATTCACCCCTCCATAGTGGCCCCACCCTAACCCCCAAGGACCATTATTTAAACAAACTTGAATCTATACTATAGACTGAGGATGCTTCCGCTCAAATTGGAGCTTTTCCGGCCTAATAGTTTTTGAGAAGAAGATTTTTAAAGATTTTCTCTATACATACCTATGTAAAAATTCATCCTCCATTGTGGCCCCACCCTACCCCCGGGGACCATGATTTGAACAAACTTGAATCTACACTACCTGAGGATGCTTCCATACAAGTTACAGAATTTCTGGCCTAATAGTTTTTGAGAAGATTTTTGAAAAATACCTACAAATTTTAAATAATTCTAAATTATCTCCCCTTTAAAGAGGGTGTGGCCCTTCATTTGAACAAACTTGAATCCCCTTTACCCAGTGATGCTTTGTGCCAAGTTTGGTTGAAATCTGCCCAGTGGTTCTGGAGAAGAAGATGAAAATGTGAAAAGTTTACAACGCCAACGCCGCCAACGCCAACAACGCCAACGCCGACAGACAACGGACAAATTTTGATCAGAAAAGCTCATTTGAGCTTTCAGCTCAGGTGAGCTAATAAAAAAGTTCACACATCACTTTTTAATATAAAATATGGAAACATGAACATACCTCAAATGCTATATTCCCAAGAATCTCTTGTATAGCTGGTTTGAATAGTTGATCAGCATCATTGCAATAAAGAGATATAAGATGCTCCTTGACCAGTGATTGCTTTAAATGAATAAATTTAAAATTAAAAAAATAACCAAATAGGATTGTAATAGCTTTAACAATGACTTAAATACATGCATCAACATTTCAAAATCAATATGTATCCACAAAATGGCAAATGATCTTGTCCATCTCTATTATGTATGGAGAGCAGAATCAATACATCTACAATTGATCTATAACTTTTAATTACATACATCTAAAACGTTTAATTATCTACATCTGTAACTTTTCTGTAACCTTTCTGAACCTGCATCATAACTTTTTTGTACCTGTAAATGATAACTTTTCTGTACCAACATTAATAACTTTTGTACCTACATTTGTAACTTTTTTGTACCTACATCTGTAACTTTTTGTACTTGCATCTGTAACTTTTTGATAACTTTTCTGTACCTACCATATTGTTTCATAAATACCTACATAATTTACTGAAATTCCATGCAGTGGTTAAATAGGAGTTGCACTTACAAACTGTTTATTATTATATTCAATTTATGGCCGAAATTCTACGTTCAAAACGGCCAACATTCCCAGAGAAGTAATGTAATCAGAATTTCCTTGTAATTTGTAAATCTACACATTGTGTCCTAAATGCCCACAAAGTTTCACTATAAATTATATGTAGCGGTTAAAGAGGAGTTGCGTTTACAAACTGTTAATTACTATATTCAACATGGAACCAAACTTCTAAGTTCAAATAGGGTCGAAATTTCCAGAAAAATAAAGGCATCGGAATTTCTTGGTAATGCGCACAGGGTAAAAAAATGAAATGAAAATGAAATTTGCTTTAACCATGCTCTAGTATCACTAATATAACTTAAATCTAAAGGTCATGATAACAAGAGGCCAATAATTAGGCCTTAACGGTCACCTGAGTACCATATAGCACAAACACAAACTTGTCGAGGAGTCTTATGTATGCATTTAATTAAGTTTCATTCTGTCAGGAGTAAACAAATTATAATATTGTAATGATGACCACCTCCCTGCCTGAAATCTTTCAAAAAGGACTATGAAACCTATAATTTTTAGTGAAAAACTTATAATAATAGAGTGCATGACCTGATATTAAAAGGTGCAAGACTCTGATAGAATATAATTTTCCCATATTTGTTAACTTTGAAGATAGGTTTTATGTGACTGTATATGTTTTCATAGATAAACTAAAACAAGGTGGCTAGTACAGAGGGTTCCGCTTAATCTGATAGTCAATTTGTCAGAGAAAAATTATCAGATTAACCGATTATTAGATTAACCGATTTAGCGTTTTTGTGGTTTTTGATTTTGGTATAGAATAAAATATATAACTTGTTTCAAGACATAATTTATCAATGAAAAGATATAATCTGTATGTCAATAGTTTGAAATGAAATTATTTACCTTGCATTAGCTACGAAATAGCAGTTTAATCTTTATTTTGTTTGTAAATGCTCAAAAGAAAATGTTTCTCATTACGATGATTTCAAAGTGGCCACCATTTTGACAGGAAGTAATAAGAGGAAATGGCTAATATTTCAGAATTTCCTCGATGTCACATGTTCCAAAACAAATCACTAAAAAGATTCAGAAATTCCATGTTTAACTGATTCTTAATGGTGCAAGCCCTGCTCATATTAACACATACAATAGGTAAATAAACAAACAATATAATGTGTACACAGGTAAGGTCAGTCTTGTGTGCGGTCATCCGGAACAACTATCGATGTCGGTAGCTTTCATCTTACAAAGAAGGGAGCAATCTGTGTGCGTTGAAGTGTAACTAATGCCGTGTAGAGAGTAACTGTGTACACAAGAGGGGTGTCAACCAATTAAACAAAGGAATATACAGGTGTAAGAGGGTGGGAAATTATTATTACATGGTCACAAACCTATCAGATTAACCGAAAATGACATTTTTTCCTATCAGATTATCAGGAGAAAATATAAAGGGATATATAAGAAATGGTTCGGTGTTTTGATATTATATCAGATTAACCGAATTATTGGATTAACCGCTATCAGATTAAGTGGAACCCTCTGTATACATATTTTATTTAAAACAACCTCTCATCTCCCATCCCCATGGGCAGACAGAAACTCTCCTGTGGGCATTTAACCAAAAAAAACCAACTTCATAATTCTCTCATATCTCATGTTCCAGCTTTTGAATATTCAACCCATTAATGAATATCATCACCATCTGGTATATTTACCACAATCATTTTACATGTATTGCATGTATTGCTTATCAGTGACTTAGGTTAGCCAATTACTACATCATAACCATGCATTCAGTTTCTTTCCCACATGTGTGGGAGTACAGAAGAAGATTTTCTAAGATTTAATACATTTTCACTATATTGGCCCCGCCCTAGGGCCTGAACCCTTGTCCCAGGTGCCATGAATTTCACAATTTTGGTAGAGGGCTTCATGGACATCATAACCATGTATTTAGTTTTTAACAAATATATAAAGAAGAAGATTTTCTAAGATTTAAAACATTTTTACTATATTGGCCTCACCCTAGAGCCTGAACCCCTGACCCAGGGACCATGAATTTCACAATTTTGGTAGAGGGCTTCATGGACATCATAACCATGCATTTAGTTTTTAACAAATTTATAGGGGAGTAAAGAAGAAGATTTTCAAAGATTAAATACATTTTTACTATATGGTCATATTGGCCCACCCTGGAGCCTGAACCCCTGACCCATGGGCCATGAATTTAACAATTTTGGTAGAGGGCTTCATGGACATCATAACCATGCATTCAGTTTTTTCTTCACATGTGTGGAAGTAGAGAAGAAGATTTTTGAAAATTTGGTTTGTTTTTTTTTTTGCATATTTGACCCCACCTGTGGTGCCCCGGGGGTGGTAGAGCCATGAATTTCACAATTTTGATTCCTCTTACCATAGAGATGCTTCACACCAACAAGAGGCCAATAGGCCTTAACGGTCACCTGAGTACCATAGCCCATACACAAAATTGTCGAGGAGTCTCATAAATGCATTTAATTGAGTTTCATTATGGAGTAGAAGATTATAATAATGTAATGACATCCACCTCCCTGCCTGAAATCTTTCGAAAAGGACTCTTAACCCTATAGTTTAGCACAAAACTTGGAGCTCTTAACAGTATATGACATACTATAGAAGAGGTGCCCAGATTCCATTCAATTTGTTTATCCCACGTATGTTAACTTACAAAATAGGTTTTATGTTTATATGTTTTCATAGATAAACTAAAACAAGGTGGCTTGTATACCTACTTATTACTTTACTATTAACAAGTCTATTTGTTTATTTTAAAAAATTTAAAAACTGTTTTTGTTTCAAATGATAAAATATTTGCATAACTATTTTGATCATACAACTTTATAATTACATTTTATTTAATGATTAATTACTAAATATGAACAAGCCAAGGAAGATAACTCCATTATGAAGAAGCAAGGGAAGATAACTCCATTAACTGTTATAATCCTCTTCCCTGAACTCTTTTCAAATGCTTTCACAATATCTTATCAATAACTTTGATGGACAGCTTCATTATTTTTCTTTTCTAAACATATAAATCAACTCATTTCTTCCATTGAAATTCCTGAGCAGAATAAAATAATAAGACAAATACATACCCCCCCCCCCCTTCCCTGCCATAACCCTTGCCTTACATGCATGTGACATGAAATATTATTAAAGATGACAGGATAATTTTTTTTCTAAATATGCAGTTAGTTTTTATTCTGTGTTCTGTGTCTGTAGAGAAGAAGATTTTTTAAAACATTATATGCATTAACACTATATGGCCATATTGCTCCCCCCCCCACCCCACCCCTACGACCTGAACCCCTGACCAGGAGCCATGAATTTCACAATTTAGATAGAGGAGTTTGTGAACATCATAACCATGCACTCAGTTTTTTCCTCACATAAGTGGGAGTAAAGAAGAAGATTCTCTAAGATTTAATACATTTTCACTATATGGCTAGATTGGCCCCACCCTAAGGCCTAAAGCCCTGTCCCAGGGGTCATGAATTTCACAGTTTAGGTAGAGGAGTCCGTGGACATCATAACCATGCACTCAGTTTTATTCAAATATATATGGGAGAAGAGAAGAAGATTTTTTCAGATTTAATACATTTTCACTATATGGCCAAAGTGGCCCCACACCTGGCACCACAGGGGTGGTAGAGCCATAAATTTCACAATTTAGATTCTTCTTACCATAGAGATGCTTCATACCAAAAATGGTAACAATTGGCCTTATAGTTTTTAAGAAGAAGTTAAAAATGTAAAATTGTTAACGCACGACGCACGATGACGGACGAAGACCAATTGCATTAGGTCACCTGAGGGACTCAGGTGACCTAAAAATGGTAACCATTGGCCAAGTAGTTTTCAAGAAGAAGTTAAAAATGTAAAATGTTCATGCACGACGACGGACGAAAACAGATAGCAATAGGTCACCTGAGTTTACTCAGGTAACCTTAAAATTAATGAAAAATTCCAAAGGCTATGAAGGGAGGTTTTTAGGTAAGAACAATTTGAATTTACCCTATCCTAATATACTGCTCTTGGTTGCTCTTGGTTGTGAAACACATGTAGCACAGTTGTGTAGATGTGAATGCTAATAAAAGCTAGCAAAATTGTGAATTGCTGAAGAAATCACATTTTGATAAACATTCTTAATCCCCAGTCCCTAATATATCTTTTTTTAATCCAAAAATCCTGTATGATGTCCATTGTTTCAAAAAACTGATAAAAAGTGGGGGAGGGGGGTGTATTACGTAAATAAGAACAAAATTTTATCCTATTTTTACACACTTATTTTCTTTGTGTCCCTCTATTCTATTGTATAAATAGACATTGTTAAAATAGATCAATCATTTGTAAGACTTGATCAATATTGACAATAAACGAAATTTAAATGTTTCTTTTTAATTGTTTATTAAATAGTTATAAAAGAAAAGTTAATATTAATTTTTACTGTTGTTCTTGTTTTAGATAAGATTTACAGGCATGATTACTTTTAAGCACTTGAAATAAATTATCAACACAAACACATCTGTGATTTTTCAAAAATCTTGTTTGAAAATTTCTTTGTTTTTTGGGGTGCATATTATACATAGGAACAGTGGTTTTTCAGCATTTTATACCCAACTTTGGGGGTGCATATTATACGCAAGTCTTTACGGTAAATTAAACTTGTTGTTAATTTGTGATATTTTCCTTAGCTACTGTTCTTTTTTAAAATGTACTTTATTTATTTTACAACGATTGATAAACAAGTTTTACAACCTATATATTATTATCTCTTGTTGGCACGGATGTTAGCGCTACTGTTCTGCCAAAATTATAGTCCTTGTTAGATTACAAACTTTGTTAACTATTTCTAAACCACGTTGAATATTCGAAGGAATTAAGGGAAATAAATTTGATCTTTGGTTACATCGCGAAAAACACATGAACAATGGACATTTGTAAGTTTAGCTGCAATAATGTAGCCCTCTCCCTTTTTTTTTTTTTTTTTTTTTTTTTTTTTGGGAGAGGCCGGGCTACAACTCCATAGGATCTCCATAATGGTGCAAGTGCGGGAGTGATTCACTCCCGCAACGATTTCGGCTCAAATCGTATATAAATGAAAATAACATTTGCATTTCTCACCTGAACTCAAACATTGTAGTTCTGTATGGCATAAATTAATCCAAAAATATCAAGTATATTCCATATATCGGTTGTTTTTCGTGTATGTCAACAACACAAGTTGTATTTGTCCGCCATGTTTACTGACCTTGATCGGACAGCCAATGAGAATTCAGGAGCGGATCTTGAACTGAATATAGGAATTCCCCTAATTTAAACATGATTAACGCGGTAAATATGAATTTTCCAATATATACCATAAGATCGCTTATTTACACTGACATTCACGTTATCAAGCCCATCAAAACTCCAAGCGTAATTCCCATAAAATCACACGAGAACTGTCATGGCTGCTGAAAAAGACGACTGGTAAACATGCTGATGTGTTTTATCTGGTTTTGATTTATACACGGTTAGTTTGTTCAACCTGAATTAATAAATCATTTTATCTAAAGGAAGTCAAATATAAAAACGATCTTTTCAGACCGAAGTCAGCCACATGAAAAAATTAATTTTGCACCATTACGAAGGTCGTATGGAATTGTAGCCCTCTCCAGTAAACATCAGATATAAAAAATCGGAGAGGGCTACATTATTGCAGCTATTGTAAGTTATATTCTCTTAGTATTTAAATTCAGATACCATACAAGACTCCTTCCTAAATATTAGTGGTGGCTTGAAATTATGGAATTTTATGGGTTCTCTTCACCTTTAATTAATACTTCCTCAACAAATTATGAAATGTGATCTTTATTCATTATTAAGGAAATCCCACAAAAATTACCTACCAACAAACTTGTAAAAAAACAAACAAATAATCTACAAAAACAGATCAAGGCCTTTGTGCTTGTTTCTAACAATACTTTGTAAGATCTAGCCCCACAGCAATTATGAATGATAGCAGTCATATGAGCTGAACAAATACAAAAATATACCACCGTACAGACATGCTATTTATGTGTATACAGACATGCTATTCAAACTAATGTATAAAAGTATGTAATTATTTACCTCTTTATCCAATTTGTTCTGCAAAATCTGTTTGAATCCATTCATCACTGTATCTTTTATGCTACTGTCAGGAACATCTATTGACAATAACCTATTCCATATCTATAAAAAAAAAAGTAGAAAAGTAGTCAAACTATTATAATTAGCACATGTTTCAATTTTTAAAGACTTAGTCTAAAATACTTAAATTGGATATTTCTAATGTTTAAGGCCACACCAATTTGTAAAATAGTTCTTTGGATTTTCTATTAAAAAAACAGGGGTGAGAGGAAAAAATTATTTCTCAAATATTATTTTTCCATTTTTAGGTTGAAAATTATGAGTATAAGTAATGTTAAATTTAATATTTGAATCAAGTGTCTAAAAATTAAAGATTGGATTGAATCTATTAGATAACAGTTGTATGCAATATATCCTAGCTTATTAGTTTTAGTGTTTGTTGATATTAGTTAGTAATACAATAAAAAAAGAATTTCAGGCTTGAGGACTTTAATTGTAAATTTTCAGCAACATTAACTGATAAGGTCTTTTTGAAGAATTTCCCCTAAAAGTCACTACCTCCAGCCCAGCCTTCACATGGGCCAGACAATTTAAATAACTCTCACAGCATTTTACAACATTGTCATCCCATCTATTGTACTCCATGAGGTTTTCTACAATTGTTATACCCATGAATAATTTTATGAATGAATTTGGAATAAAGTGGCCACTTTATTTGAATTGTGTCATGTGTATTGTCAACATAACAATAAGTGCAATTCAAAAACAAATGAAAACTATTGTGTAAATTTTTATCCACCCTTGTCCATTACATCAAATTATTAAACAGGAGGCCCAGGGGCCACATTGCTCATCTGAGCAACAAAAGCCATAAATCAGCATAAAAATATCAAATTCAAAATATCTATTTTTATAAAAAAAAATCCCCACCCTTTGTGGTCCCAATTTTCTCCAGAAAATCATGGTTTGATCAAACTTTAATCTGCACAACCTGTGCTTTCACAAAAGTTTAAGCTTTTTTGGCTGAATGCTTTCCAGATGACTTTTAAAGATTTTTCTCTAGATCTACCTATGTATAAATTTGACATCCCCCCATTGTGACCCCACCCTACCCCTGGGGACCATGATTTGAACAAACTTGAATCTACACTACCTTAGGATGCATGCTTCCACACAAGTTTAAGCTTTTCTGGCCATATGGTTTATCAGAAAAAGATTTTTTTAAGATTTTCTCTATATATTCCTATGTAAAACTTCATCCCACTCCATTGTGGCCCCACCCTACCCAAGGGGACCATGATTTGAAGAAATCTGAATCTACACTACTTAAGAATACTTCCACACAAATTTGAGCTTTTCTGGCCAAATGGTTTTAGGGAAGAAGATTTTTTTAAATTCTAAATTATTTCCCCTTTAAAGAGGGTGCTTCATTTGAACAACTTGAATCTCCTTCACCCAGTGATGCTTTGTGCCAAGTTTGGTTGAAATTGTCCCAGTGATTCTGGAGAAGAAGAGCAATGACAACAACAATGACAGACAACGGACAAGAAAAGCTCACTTGAGCCTTCCGCTTAGGTGAGCTAAAAGCTGTGTGGTCCTGGGAGTTCATCTCGTTTGCTTGTAATTTTTTCATAGAGAGAAGCTTTGAAAGCACTCATAAGATATTAAAATCTATGTAATGCATCTACATTCAGTTTGTCTTGTTTGGAATGATGTGTTAAACTGCAATTACTGTGAGATCATTAGGTTTCATGTTGGCTCAATTTTCGTGGAATTTGTGGGCACCTCTCATCCACGAATTAAGATCCTACACGATTTGATAAATTAGGGTAGTAAAGTTATATTTCCTTTTGTAGGTATAAGAGAATACACGAAATTACATCCCCACGAACTTGTAAAATTAAAGCAACCCACGAAAATTGGTCCCCATCAATTCATAAACATAGGTAATCACAGATTACAAAGCTCACCGAGACGAGGCATCACCTTTTATAAAAATAATGAAATTAATATATGAATGAATAATGAAATATATGAAAATCATAGTTAATGATCTTGGATATTCATGGATACTGTTTTGACACAATATATCATATATCATATGTTAAAAAATTATATGATAATCATATGTTCATTTCATATGGTATTATAAGATACAATGTTTATCAATACAATTGTATAAAATATGATATTGCATCCTATGATACTTACAATATATATCATATAATACAATATAATACTGTAATAAATAATGATGCAATATGATATTGTAACATTTGATATAACATTGTATCATGTTATACATAATTGTATTTGATCACATAATACAATATCATAATATATAATATATGATACAATATAGTATTGTATGACACAATATCATATATATCACATAATACATCACAATATTGTAACATATGATATTATATTGTATAATATAGTATGATATTATATTGTATGATATTGTATCATATTTGATATATAATATGATATTGTATCATATGATACAATATTTTTGATACAACATTGTATTATATCATATGATACAATATCATGTGATGTAGTAATATATTATATAATAAAATATCATGATACAATATTGTATCATATGATACAATATTACATAGTACAATATAATCATATAATACAATTTCATGTGATATTATAATTATATACACCAATATCATATTATACAATATCGCATCATCTTATACAATATTATATATTGCAATAGCATATGAAACAATATCATGTGATAAAATAAAATACAATATCATACATAGTTACATACAATACATAACAATATCATGATTCAATATCAAATCATAATGTACAAAAACATTGATACAGTATCTTATGTATCATATAACTTTTTACAATATAATATGATATAATATTGTATTATATAAAACAAAAGTGTATCATATCATACAATACTATATCATAGGAATCATGTTATATCATTTAACAACAAACACATCTACAGACCCTGAAACGTGCTACTACACCTCTAAAACGAATCGTACAGTTCCGTGCAAGAAAGGAACCGTACCGTTCACAAAGCGAACCATACCGTTCAAAAAACAAACTGTACCGTTCACAAACCGAACTGTACCGTTCACAAAACGAATCGTACCGTGCAAAAAGTGTGCAAGATAATTTATGCAAGACCCGCCCTAAAATGGCCAAAAAAGCGCACCGTACCGTGCAATAAGCGTGCAACTTCCACATACAGCTTATTGACTAATGTTGTTCGATGAATACGGATGGAGATTATCGCTGCCACGGTAAGTTCAATATTTTGCTAGATTTTTTATATACAGGATTAAATAACATGTACTTAAATTTCATGCTGTTATTTTTATTAAAACCGTAACAAAAATGGTTTTATTAAATTTCCTTTCTTAGACCTTAATCATTTCTTTGGTTTTCGACTAAACTTTCATCGCTGATTTCGTAAACATTGTAAAATATTAATGTTCACACAATGTGTGGTAATACTATTTTGATTATTTTTATGAACTGTTTTAAACATTGTGTACATACTGGACTTTACATAGCATTAAGTGATTCTCATGAGAGAGAGAGAGAGAGAGAGAGAGAGAGAGAGAGAGAGAGAGAGAGAACCTGTTTGTTAATTAAAATACTTAAATTTAAGTTTTATCACTGAAATTTATTACAGTCTAGACTGTCTTATGTGACCATCCAAGGGACCAATAAAACAAGTCACATAAGACAGGGGTCACATAATGCAGACCAAGACTAACTTCACAATCTTTTTAGCTACCTTTTGGCTATCAATAATACTTGGTACCAAATACAGGTGTAGTTAATTTATATATCTTTTACCTATAAACTAGTCTTCGCTAGACTTAAATTTAAATTTCATCATCTTTAAAAAAGATTTTAAATTTTGTACAGAATCACTTATTATATAAATAAAGGGGAGAATATTAGTAAAGTTAACTCAGTATGTTTTTGTCTCCACCAATTGGACTATAATAGCGGTAAGTTTTCATTGTTTTGTATTAATGACTGGCAAATAAAATGATGTTAACTACATTTCTGCATCATAACAATCTATGATGTTTTCTTTATGATGTTTCCATTTACCAAGTAACAATAAACAACTTTAACCATGCATAGTTTTACACACGTTTTCATATCTATTAATCTGACCCTAAACTTGTGTTTAAAATACACGTATGACATCGGCCTCATACCGTAATCCGCCATGTTTGTTTATTTGACTAGGCACACTCCCAATTTTTTCTTTACACGTGTTAATTAGGCCACACCAATTTAATTTCTTGTTCTTCGGACAAATGACCTAAAAAAGTAGGGGCGGGCGAGCGATTTGATAATTATAATATTATTATTTTGTTTTGTCATAATTTCCAGGCGGTACATAAAATAGGTGGAGCGAGCGATTATATATTTTTTTTGGGGGAAGTTTATAGTATGCCGGTCCCCACTTCGCGTGACGAGTAGTCTCCCACGACGTTGCTATGCAATTGGTAAATAGTCGCCATTTTAGCGCTCGCTTCAGAGCCAGAGTTGGATTTTATTTCCCCTGTGATTAGGGTTAGGTTTAAGAGTTTTATGACAGAATTAAATTATTTAGCATTTTTTATGAGACTTTTTTGACTTTGGGCTAATTCTTGTGATTTTTGCTTTCAAAAGGCGCTACATGCGCCTTTTGAAACCAAAAAATTACAAGAATCAGGCTAATGTCGAAGCATACCTCGAATTTGATGTCGAGAAAAAGAAACTGAATTAAAATAGATCTGCTTATTTTACAGGAAATCTTCAAAACGTTTGAGTGTTACATTTCTTTCATTAAAATGTTATGTTTCTACCATCAAAATGTTACGTTGAGGATTTTTAAGCGATAGATCTAGTTCCTATGAGGTAGGGCAGGCTACGCATAAACGTAGGTTCATCAAACGCAAGAGGAATGCAATTTTACTGTCATGAAATTCAATTTCCTTTTAAATTCTAATTAAAGTAGTTTTGTTGAATTTTTGTTGAAGCTTTCTATACACACTGTAACACATAGGTAATAATTCACCCTACCTGACAAACTTTTCTTACTCTCAAACCCTCTTCATCATAGTTGCCACAGATATTCCCATCCAAATTGTTTGCACAAATAATCCAATTAACATGTCATTAAAATCCTTAATACATGTATCAGTTACAATAAGCACTTTAAATTTTTCAGATTAAAACCATTTAGACGAAAATCAGCTGTTTTCTGTATATTTATCACAAGAGCTTCAATGATGTCAATATGAATATTCATGAGATTGAAGCGCACGAGATGATTTTCCCAACTACATATTTTTGTGTAATTATTAGACGTTTGTTTTATTTCATTTTTAATTTCTAATTTAAAAAACTGTGTTTAAAAACCAGTTTTTTAAACCCAGTTTTTAACGAGGAATTCATATTTTAGCTTTAATTTGCGTTTTTTTTTTGGATTAAGCGATTTTTTACGATCGCTCACGCGATCGTCTATATATAAGAGACCGCCTTCGGCGGCATATATATTGGCGCCATATTTATGCGGACCGGCATACTAGAAGTGTTCCTTTTTTTTTTTTTTACATTTGTAGAGTAAAAAGGACTAAAAATCTATATAAAGTTAAATAATCATGTAAAATGTGAAACATTAAATGATTTCCATTCATCTACACTCAATTATTGTAGATCAACAATATATATACAACCTAAATTAATTATCGAGATCGACAGGTTTTTTCTTCACTGAATTCAAATGCAAATATTGTTTGTTACATACATGACTTTATATGATAATTTTGCATTTTTTGGCTTGGCTTTAATGTAAAGTATTGTGGATTATTGTGATATACAAAATCAGTCTAAATAAATATAGGATGAGAAGAAACTATTTATTCAAAAAGTTTATAGATGTATTAAGTTAGTCTTTCATGTTTGTGTGATCACAACTAAAAAAATAATAAAATCCAAAACATTGAACAAATTTACAATACAGAAAGTCTTTGACTGATTCACAATGAATACAAATAGGAGGAAGGTAATGTCTCATTGAAGAAGCAAGTTTCCACATCTCAAGAACAGGTTAAAGCTCTTCAAACCATTAAAACGAAGCTTTGAATTCTTTGTTCCTGGAACAATGGAAACAGCAGAAGTGAAGTTAATCTTCCTCTTTTATATGTTGATGAAGAGCTTTTTAATAAAATATACCATATTCATAGTAGTCATAAATATTGTTACACAGTAACAATATGATCAAGTATTGACCCATCCATGCTGTCATCCTCATTTCGATTAACAAGTCTCTCGAAGAGTTTAAGTAAGTCGATAAGACATCGAAAGTCGTATTTATGGCATTGCTTGTAGTAGAAAACATCATCGTTTTCTGTTGTTTTTCACTTTGAGATTTAAAAACAGCGTATGTTGTTCAAGATAATCAACGTTTATTCTCTTACTACTAAGGATTTGTAAATTTCCCGTGATTTCTAAACGCAGATGAGACCGAGAATATAAAGTAAAAAATAAATTGGAGCGGGAAACGGAACGAAATTTTCCGGACACGGGAAATTTAAAATAATATTATTTTTGCACTTATGTTAAATTACGAGCACACGGGTCCGACGAACAAGAAATCTGATTGGTGTAGCCTTATACAAATTCTTTATAAATATCGATGTGTTGATTCAACTTAAAACATGTACATGACCAGATGAGTTTGGCTGAGACGTCCGTTTACCAAGTAACAGTAAACAGTTTAACAACAGATGTTTATAGAATTTCATTTACTATCGGGCTGCCATGTTTGTTTATACAGGGTGCGACAAAAGTCGTCATTAGAGATATAGCTGGAGTCTTGAAAAAACTCACGTATGGGGGTTAATGATAGTAACCATAATAACTGATTATCAAAACAAACACTTCTAATTGTTCTCAGCTTGGGACGCCATTTTAATTTGTTTTAAGTCACTTAAAACAGTCTACACAGCATTTTGGGACTAAAAAATGACGGTCGCTTGTCACGTAAGGCAGGGGGTCACTTAATGCAGGGATTTTATATAGGAAATTACGTTGGGCGGTCTAAATATGGTCGCATAAGACAGAGAGTCGCTTAATACAGAGAGTCGCTAAGGCAGTCTAGACTGTATTTCACTTTAGGTTTCTATAGTCGGTCATTTGAGTGGGATTTTATTTCAGGACTCCATGTGCTTTGCCTGTCAATCAGTTTAAGTAAAACAGTTCAGATCACACCACGTGCCGCGTGCTACTTGGCTCCTCCTACATAGCTAGAAGAAGATTATCAAATGAAAACGTTTTAGTTTTATGTTTTCTTAAATCTATATTTAAAAGTGTTCCTACTTGAAATTTTTCAACAATCATTTCCTTCCGACTTCATGATTGTAACTCATGTACTGGCAATCATAGTCCCTTTCCCTCACTGCCCTCTTTTTTGTTACTAGTTAACAATATACATTTATCATTTTTAACATTCATTTGTTGATTACCGGGTATTTTCCAGTGTCTTGTTTACAATGAGTATGTGAGTAAACAGGTAAATCAAATATATAAACAGGTTAGCCAGCATTTGTAAAAAAGTCAGCTAAATTGCATGCACACAGTAAAAAGCAGACCAAAATGATAAATATCGCCATTAAAAGCTATTGACTTATTGTGTGTATCCAATTGTGTACAAATCGTAAGAAATATGTTACATGTACATGGATAGTTTAACGGAATAACAAAAACTAATAGTCATATTTTGACTATAATACACGCGATGTTATTTCAGGTAAGAGAAGTTACATGTAGGTGTGATCTGTGTATACAAACAAGTGCAGAAAATCATAAAATCAATATTTAAATGAATAAAAATCCGTGTCGAAAAACTTTATAACTGTTGATTTCAAGATTTCTAAACAAAAATTCATAAAATTCATACAGAAATAGAACAATGCTTTTAAAAAAAAAACAACTAGCAGAAAATCGAGACAAGATAAAGGAAACTAAAGATATATCGGAATAAAGTCGGGGCAATTTTTCATAGCAATTTTAAATGGAAATATTTAATGACTTCAATACAAGTACATGTATAGAAATAGAACGATGCTTGTTAGAATTATCGACAGATCGTTGAATTAACAAATATATATCTGATTAAATCAAACAGTTCCTTTAATCTATTGTAATAATTACATTTATTTAAAATTAAATACAAATAACAACAGACCAATAAAAATTAAAACTACCCTCTGCTTCCTGGTTTTCAATGAGTTTACGTTTCACGAAACGTATCAAAAAAGGGGAAACGGGTGGAAGTTCTGATTTTAATTAGATTGAAACACATATGTAATATATCATATAAATAAAGAAAAAATGCTTGTCATTATTACCACCTTGCTGAAGTCAATCAGGCAAAAACTAAACTAAATTATATCGAGAAAAATCAGAGATTTAGGCCACGCCTACCTCATTAATAAAGCATGCAAACCGTTCACAAAGCATGCGGCCATTTTTAGCAAAGCGCACCGTTCACAAAACGAACCGTACCGTTCACAAAGCGAACTGTACCGTTCACAAAACGAACCGTACTGTTCACAAAGTGAACCGTACCACTCAAAAAGCGTACCGAACCGAACCGTGCAACTGGTGTAGTAGCACGTTTCAGGGTCTGTATCAAGCAGGTTTGAGGCAGGATATTTTTTTAGCATCCTTGATAATGGCGATCAGGCTCTGCATCTGAATCTACCTCTGCGACTCATTTTTATTACAGCTACATGTAAATCAACTATGCAAGTTTGAAATAGTACTATTATCTA
Source organism: Magallana hongkongensis (assembly GCA_016163765.1). Classification (NCBI taxonomy): domain Eukaryota; kingdom Metazoa; phylum Mollusca; class Bivalvia; order Ostreida; family Ostreidae; genus Magallana; species Magallana hongkongensis. Next base: position 47,935,654 of record WFKH01011925.1, read on the forward strand.
TTAAACATGTGACCTGTTCCAAAATAACTAAACCTCATCCAGCATCCGAAACCTATGGCTCAGATTAAGCATTCAAGCCCATCAGGTGCATCAGTATCATAAGACGTATCATCCATGCAAGTTTGGTGAAGTAAGGACCAGTAATTACTAAGATATAATCATCAGAGGGCATCTGCTCAAAAAACTTAAACCAGCTCTTTAAACCTTAACCTCCTTCAGCATCTGAAACCTATGTCTCAGATTCAGCATTCAAGTCTGTCTGGTGCATCAGAATCATAAGACGCACCATCCATGCAAGTTTGGAGAAGTTAAGACCAGTAATAACTAAGATATAATCATCGGAGGGCACCTGCTCAAAAAACTTTAACCAGCTCTAAAAACCTTAATCTCCTCCAGCATCCGAAACCTATGGCTCAGATTCAGCATTCAAGCCTGTCTGGTGCATCAGTATCATAAGACGCACCATCCATACAAGTTTGGTGAAGTTAGGACCAGTAGTACCGGTAACTTAGAAATTGCTATCAAAGGGCACCTGCACCAAAAACTTTAACCTGCTCCAAAAACCTTAACCTCCTCCAGCATCTAAAATTCATGGTCCAGATTCAGCATCCAAGTCTGTCAAGTCCATAAGTAGGTCTAGATGCATCATCCATGCAAGTTTGGCGAAGATAGGACAAGTAATAACTTAGATACTGGCCTGCAACAAAAACTTTAACCAGGTCCGGACGCTGACGCAGACGCCGTGGGTGTAGCATCAGCTCCCCCCAACTTCGTCTCGGTGAGCTAAAAATGTGGGGGTTACAAGAGTAAGAGGAATCTCAGATTATTTCTACTTTAGCTCCAGGGGCCAAAGATTGTAAACTTTTGGTAAGAAGAGACCTGCAGGCCTTTAATAGTCAATCTTTAACAATATTCACAGTTTCATTCATAATGCACACAACACACAAAACACATATAGCTTATTTCTACAAGTATAAGGCCTCATAAAATTAATTTTTAGATTCTCATCTCTGCCTGCCCCAATGTATTTTATTTTATTTTGAAAAATAAAATTGTGTGGAAAAAAAATTTTCGGAAAAAAAATTGGGCTCGGTACACAAAAAATTCAAAACCTTTTTAATGGCTGCTTAACATATGGATTATCGTTTCATTCAAGTCATGTTTGTTATCATAAGGATACAAATGTCTTCATGCATTAACAGATAAGTCGAAATTAAATGGAATTAAAAGATTACAAATGGGTTTGTGTACTTATATTAGCATTAACAAATTAAAGTAATAGAGCAGTTGTTATTTCTAGAACATAAACAGTGAAAAAATGTTTTTAAAAAATAATAAATAAAATCTGCTTACCTGCCCCATATTTTTTGCAAATCAGGATGAGAATCTAAATATTAATTTTATGCAAAGATATTAAAGTAGATATACTTATTTAATTCAATATTGCCAAGTGACAATTTACCATGTTGTTATCAAGATGGAGTTGTTAAAATTGTTATGGATGGCAAACTGCAATTACCCTAAGTAAAATACATGTTCAATATACGAGGGTTGTTCGGAAATTATTGAGACAACTTGAATATTTCCCCTTTAAGTGACGGATTTTGGTGAAAATTGACATAAACATTGAAAAATCCACAACAAATAATTAAACAAATTAATATTAAAAGACTATCAAATATTTTGTTTATGACGGTAGATAAACAAGTCGGCGGTCGGGGTACCCGGCGCAGGCATGAACTCGGAGATTAAAAAACTTAAACATCTACTTTTAAGTGTCATAGACTTACAGTTAATGGTAAAAGAGATCAAATTTAATATGTTCATTTTGCTATTTGTTGCGACTAACTTTTGAACAAGTTTCACTAATGTTCAAGTTGAAATCGGATATGGAACAAATATATTTACCAAGCTATAGAAATCTGACAATGACTTTACATTGAATTTTGACGTCAAGACAGCGCAGCGAATATACATCAAACTGGTAGAAATCTCAGAATAAGACCTTGTATGCCCACGCAATTGCTTAAACAAAAACTATACGAGGACAAGGGATAAAGAGTTTCATTTCATCATATTTTTTTCACTGATTGTTCAACTAGAATTAGGACAAAGGGACTATATATGAAGTACTTTTTACACACCAACTGTTGTCAACAGTCCTGAAATATGTACAAAATGACTGCAGGAGACATTTACAGTAATATGACTTAAGGGGAAAAAATCACTCGATTTTTTTTCCACAAAAAATCAAGAATGAGAGAAAATGTCAATGATGACATTTTGAAATAAAAAACAAAAGATGAGAAATAAAGAATAATTCTTATTTCCGTTCGTTTGTAAGGTGTTTAGAACACAGGAGCAGTGAGAAGCGTTAAAATAATGTTGCGGTTGCGCCAGGTCACTGGACGAAGGCACATTGATCCGCTTACCAGGAATGAACTAATCATGCCATGGACAAGAAACTTTTCACATTGATAAACTTTATCCTGATTTACGTTTTGGTAAAATTTCAAGGGTTTATCTTTTTCCTAAAAGAATAAGAGAAAATTTCTCAATAATTTCCATACAACCCTCGTATGGTCATATTTATCACCACCCCCATACCTGATAAAAAGCCTCAACTTCTGTCCCATGGCCTGGGCAGTGAATTTCACAATTTAACATCAGGACATTATGAACATACTAATAAAAATGCATGACTTTTATTCTCCCACATTAGTGACAGTACAGAAAAATATTAAATCAATACATTTTCACTATGCCATATTTGCCCCGTCCTAGGGTTTGAACCCCTAACCTGGAAGCCATGAATTTCACAATTTAGGCTTTTTAGGGGTGGTAGAGCCACGAAATTCACAATTTCGATTCCTCCTACCATAGAGATGCTTCACACCAAAAATGGTAACAATTGGCCTTGTAGTTTTCAAGAGGAAGTTAAAAATGTAAAATTGTTAACGCACGATGGATGATTCACAACCATGGACGATGGCCAATTGCAATAGGTCACCTGAGTGACTCAGATTGCCTAAAAATATTTAAGAACTGTAAAAGTTTTAGTTAAACAAGAGGCCCATGGGGCCACATCGCTCACCTGAGCAACAATGGCTTTATATGGGTGTTCAAAGGATATTGTGCCATATGGCCTCTCGGTAGAATAACAAAAAAAGAATACCAAAAAGTATCCCAATTTTACACTTACATGTATTTTTATACACCTATTATTTGACATTGTACCTTTATGAATTACCATTTTTACCAAAACAAGATCCTATGCAAGATATAAAACAAAATTTTTGGTAGGGGTTCACTGTTAACTTCCTCCCCCCCCCCCCCCCCCCCCCACTTTATAAAGCGATCAAAATATATGAGAGCATGTATATACATTTTCTACTTCAACTACTAACTAGTTATTGTATTTTATTAAAAAAAAAAAGCCTATATGTGAAAGAAGAAAAGTGTACCTCAATGCACTCAAATTAAAAACATTCAAATTTTATTGGTCTTCCGCAATATAAACGATTGTTGTTTACCAGGCGTAAACTCGTGTGACGTTTTATAACCTTACTCACTTGATCGATGAATACACTCGAATGAAAAATGTTGTCATGCGATATGTTAAAGAGCTATTATAATCAAGGCATATGCGTCGGAACCGG
>WFKH01011925.1:47976414-47989409 GCA_016163765.1 Magallana hongkongensis
CATCCCCCCATTGTGGCCCCACCCTACCCCCGGGGACCATGATTTGAACAAACTTGAATCTACACTACCTGAGGATGCTTCCATACAAGTTACAGCTTTTCTGGCCTAATAGTTTTTGAGAAGAAGATTTTTGAAAAATACCAACAAATTTTCAATTATTCTAAATTATCTCCCCTTTAAAGATGATGTGGCCCTTCATTTGAACGAACTTGAATCCCCTTTACCCAGTGATGCTTTGTGCCAAGTTTGGTTGAAATCTGCCCAGTGGTTCTGGAGAAGAAGATGAAAATGTGAAAAGATGACAATGATAACACCAACGCCAATGCCATATAGACAACAGACAACTTTTGATCAGAAAAGCTCACTTCAGCTTTCAGCTCAGGTGAGCTAAAAACAAAAAACCAGCTTTAAAAGCCATCATGAGTTACTCACTTCTCCTGTTCCAGCTTTTGAATATTCAACCTTCATTGAAGATTAATCACCATCTGGCATTTATATACCAATATCATTTTACATAATCAGTGATTTTAGTTAGCCAATTATTACTTTATTTTTAACAAGTCTATTTGTTCAGTTAGAAAATTCAAAAACTTTTTGTTTCAAATGATAAAAATACTTGCATGACTCTTTTGATAATACAACTTCTTTATAATTACATGATATTCAATGATTAATGACTAAATATAAACAAGCAAAGGAAGATAACTCCATTATGAAGAAGCAAGGAAAGATAACTCTATTAATTGTTACCCCCCCCCCCTTGAACTCTTTCCAAATGCTTTCACTATTTCTTAACTTTGATAGACAGCTCCATTCCTACTCTTTTCTATATTTGTGAATTTACTCATTTCTTTCATTGAAATTCCTGAGCAGAATAAAACAAGATATCTGTGAGCCAATGCTCACTAGTGATACCCTCGCTCTGATGTTAATATGCAAAATAAGCAAAGTCGACATTTAACAGAAAGCTGGCATCCGATTGGTTCAAAAATATATCCCACAATATGGCATGCCTAAACAAATAGTGTGTTAAAATTTCAAGCATCTGCGATAAATAGCTGCTGAGAAATCTTTGACGAAAATTTGTTTGAAAATTTTGGCTAAAAATAAACAAAGTCGTCATTTAACAGGAAGTTGACGTCTGATTGGTACAAAAATACATCCCGCGATATGGCATGCCTTAACGAAAACTGTGTAAATATTTCAAGCATCTGCGATAAATAGCTGCTGAGAAATCTTTGACGAAAATTTGTTTGATAATTTTGGCTAAAAATAAACAAAGTCATTATTTAACAGGAAGTTGATGTCCGATTGATACAAAAATATATCCCACAATATGGCATGCCTAAACAATAATGTGTGTTAAAATTTCAAGCATCTGCGATAAAAAGTTGCTGAGAAATCTTTGACGAAAATTTGTTTGAAAATTTTGATTAAAAAATAAGCAAAGTCGTCATTTTACAGGAAGTTGACGTCCGATTGGTACAAAAATATATCCCACGACATGGCATACCTGAACAAATAGTGTGTTAAAATTTCAAGCATCTGCGATAAATAGATGGCGAGATAAATGCGACAGAAATTTTTCTTACGGACGGACAGACAGACACACAAGGGAAAAACAGTATACCCCCTTCTCCTTCGGAGCGGGGGTATAATAATAAGACAAATATATAAACACCCCCCCCCCCTAGCTATAACCCTTGCCTTACATGTAGGTGACGTGAAATATTACTAAAGATGACAGATCAATATTTTTTTTCTAAATATGCAGTCAGTTTTTTATCTGTGTTAGTAGACGTTTTTTAAACATTATATATATTAACACTAAATGACCATTTTGGTCACACCCTGCATTAAGAACCCCTACCCTACACACTATATAAGTGTTTTGGCCCCACCCTAGATTCAAATCCCTACATTGGGAGACATGCAATTTAAAATTTTGATAGACAGCTTTATTTTCGTTCTTTATATGCAGTCAGTCAGTTTTTATTCACTATTAGCTGAAGTAAAGAAGATGATTTTTAAACATTAAATGCATTAACACTATATGACTATTTTGGCCCCGCCCTAGAGTCTGGGCTGCGTTTTACAACAGAACTTACGACTTACGACCAAATTAATGAATGCTAATTAAACACAAACTAATCAATGTTTCATTATCATGGCTGTAAAATATTATCATGGACATCAGAGAAGTTGTATAAATATGGTTCTGTCTAAGTTTCGTTCTTTAAATATCATTCCATGAGACTGAAAATATTTACGACTCTGTCGTAAGTTCTTTTGTAACTCTACCTCGGGGGACATGAAATTTAAAATTTTGGTAGAGGGCTTCCTGGTCTACAAAATCATGAATTCAGTTTTCCTTACAGGTGTGTGGGAGAAGAGAAAATAATTTTTTAATATTGTATGCATTAACACTAAACATTCATTTTGCCCCCGCCCTAGAGTCAAAACCCATACTCCAGGTGACATGAAATTTAAAATTTTAGTAGAGGACTTTCTAGTTAACATAATTATGAAGTCAGTTTTTCTTACAGATGTGTAATAGAAGAGAAGAAGATTTTAAAACATTATATTCATAACACTATATGCCCATATTGCCCACCCCACCCCCCCCCCCCCCCCCCCAGGTTCTGAACCCCTGACCTAGGGGCCATGAATTTCAAAATTTAGGTAGAGGAGTTAGTTGACATCATAACCATGCATTCAGTTTTTTGCCCACATGTGTGGGAGTAAAGAAGAAGATTTTCTAAGATTTAATACATTTTCACTATATGGACATACTAACCCCGCCCTAGGGCCTAAACCCCTGACCCAGGGGCCATGAATTTCACAATTTTGGTAGGGGGCATCATGGACATCATAACCATGCATTCAGTTTTTACCAATTGCAAATAGATATGGTAGTAGAGAAGATTTTCTAAGATTCAATACATTTTTATTATATAACCATATTGGCCCCACCCTAGAGCCTGAACCCCTAACCCAGGGACCATAAATTTCACAATTTTGGTAGAGGGCTTCATGGACATCATAACCATGTATTTAGTTTTTAAAAAATATATATGGGAGTAGAGAAGAAGATTTTCTAAGATTTTATTCATTTTTACTATATGGTCATATTGGCCCCACCCTCGAGTCTGAACCCCTGCCCCAGGGGCCATGAATTTCACAATTTTGGTAGAGGGCTTCATAGACATCATAACCTTGCAATCAGTTTTTTCCTCACATGTGTGGGAGTAAAGAAGAAGATTTTTGAAAATTTCACCTCTTTTTTGCATATTTGGCCCCACCTGTGGCACCCCGGGGATGGTAGAGCCATGAATTTCACAAATTAGATTCCTCTTACCATAGAGATGCTTCACACCAAAAATGGTAACAATTGGCCTTGTAGTTTTTAAGATGAAGTTAAAAATGTAAAATTGTTAATGCACGACGCACGACGACAGACGAAAAGAGATAGCAATAGTAAACTCAGGTGACCTATACAAAAATTCCCTATTTATTTTTATGTTAAACATTGACCCCCCCCCCCCCCTTGGGGCCCCCGTTTTAGTCCAGGGGTCACTATTTTCTCAAGAAGAAGATTTTTAAACATTTTCCAATATATTTCTATGTTAAACTTTGAACCCCTCTTGGGGCCCCAGTATTGGTCTGGGGGTCATGATTTTAACATTTAAAAATCTACATCATTTGAGGATGCTTGCATAGTAATCTCACAAATGGTAGCATTCTAGTTCTTGAGAAGAAGATTTTTAAACATTTTCCCTACATGTTTTTATGTTAAACTTTGAACCCCTCTTGGGGGCCCCAGTTTTAGTCCAGGGTCACGATTTTAACAATTAAAATCTTCACTATATAAACAAGCTTTGGTGTAAATATTGGCATTTTTGGTGCAGTGGTTCTTGAGAAGAAGATTCTTAAAGACATGCACCCTATTTTCACTGTTTCGCAATTATCTCCCCTTTAAAGAGGGTTGTACCCTTTATTTAACAATTTAAAATCCTCTTTCCATATGAATGCTTGTACCAAGTTTGGTTAAATTTGGCGCGGTGGTTTTAGAGCAGAAGTCAACAAGAAGCCCATGGGCCACATCGCTCACCAGAGGAACATAAGGTATGATAAAATCAGGTTAATGGAGTCATAATACAAACTATCTGGACAATGTAGTATAATACATGTAGATCCTGTATAAATAAAAATCTATTTTTTCCACTGGATATTCTTATGTTTATTATCATTAGTCTCTTTTCTAACAGGATGATTTTATAGATATATAACATGTTGAGCATTGCAGCTCTCAAAAAGATCCTGAACAATTGTTTATATATGGGATATAAACCTACATCAAACTCTGAATCCCTTGTGAGACCCAATCGTCCAGGAATCATCCAGAAGCCAAAGTCTAAACAATATTAAATAATCACCTGGCTGATTAGTTTCTGAGAAGAAGATTTTTAAAGATTTGCTCTATATATTCTTATGTAAAAATTCCACCCCCATTGTGGCACCACTCTACCCCCAGGAATCATGATTTTTAAAACTTTGAATCTACCCTAACTGAGGATGCTTCCAAACAAGTTTCAGCTTTCCTGGCTTATTAGTTTCTGAGAAAACAATTTTTAAAGATTCACTCTATATATTCCTATGTCGAAATTCGATCCCAAATTGTGGCCCCACTCTACCCTTGAGGGTCATGATTTTTACAACTTTAAATACACTACCTGAGGATGCTTCCACACAAGTTTCAGCTTTCCTGGCTGATTAGTTTCTGAGAAGAAGATTTTTGAAGATTTACCCTATATATTCCTATGTAAAAAGTCGCCCCCCCCCCCCCCCATTGTGACCCCACCCTACCCATGGGGGTCAATATTTTTACAACTTTGAATCTTCACTACCTGGGGATGCTTCCACACAAGTTTAAGCTTTCCTGGCCAAATGGTTTCTTAGAAGAAGATTTTTAAAGATTTACTCTATATATTCCTATGTAAAAAGTCGACCCACCCATTGTGGCCCTGCCCTACCCTCGGGAGTCATGATTTTCACAACTCTGAATTAACAATACCTTAGAATGCTTCCACATAAGTTTCAGCTTTCCTGGCCAAATGGTATTTGAGAAGAAGATTTTTAAAGATTTACTCTATATATTCCTATGTTAAAAATCGACCCTCCATTGTAGCCCCACCCTACCCCCGGGGGTCATGATTTTCACAACTTTGAATCTTCACTACCTGAGGATGCTTCCACATAAGTTTCAGCTTTCCTGGCTTTACAGTTTTTGAGAAGATTTTTAAAGATTTACTCTATATATTCCTATGTAAAAAGACAACCCCCAATTGTGGCCCCATCCTAACCCTGGGGGTCATGATTTTTACAACTTTGAATCTACACTACCTGAGGATGCTTCTTCACAAGTTTTAGCTTTCCTGACCAAATGGTTCTTGAGAAGAAGATTTTTGAAAATTTCTTGAAAATTTTCATTATTCCTAATTATTTCCCCTTGTAAGAGGGCTTGGTCCTTAATTTTCATAACTTTAAATCCCCTTAGGCTAAGGATGCTTTGTGCCAAGTTTAGTTGAAATTGGCCCAGTGGTTCTTGAGAAGATGTTGAAAATGTGAAAAACTTACAGATGGATGGACAGACAGACAGACAGACAGACGGACGACAGACAAAATGTGATCAGAATAGCTCACTTGAGCTTTCAACTCATGTGAGCTAAAAATGTGAAAAGTTTACAGATGGACAGATGGACGGCCGGACGCCGGACAAAGTGATCAGAAAAGCTCTATTGAGCTTTCAGCTCAGGTGAGCTAAAAACAGGACTGACTGATGGATGGGTCAGAATCATTCATTATTCTCCTCTCAACTTGTTGCATGGGGTATAATACTTTCTCTAACTAGATAAATCATATAAACCACAAAGCTATGTAAAACTTTTCAATTTTCTTTGATTCATTTATCACATTTCATTTTTAGGAGATTTTTACTTACTCATTCAACTGCAAAACCTGATCCCCACTTGAAGAAAAACTTTGATCAGTTGTAGTCTGAACATTATTTTGCAAAAATATTCATGTTATTTCTAAAATGATACCTTTCCAATATACTCTCTGAAATTTTTTTCCAATGACCACTTCTTACAGCTCAAGAACACATTCTTCCTTAGACCTTCAAACAGCATGTCTACTTGTCTTATTATATCTGCACCTGAAGTATTCCATCCATTTACGAAAAAATATCTCCATCTTGGGAAGAAATATCTTGCAACATAATCTGTATTCTTTTCAATTTTCTTTTCATATGAATCCCAGCCAACAACAAACTTAAGTGTCTGGAGTACACTTTTCTCTGGCAATGGATTTAACATTCCATCATATTGAACCCATACATCTGAAATGATAATTTATATTTGACAATGCAGAACAAAACAATACAAGAGGCCTTCAGACCTTAACGGTCACCTGAGAATCATAGCCCATACACAAACTTGTCGAGGAGTCTCATATATGCATTTAATTAAGTTTCATTCTGGAGTAGAAAATTATAATATTGTAATGACGACCACCTCCCTTCCTGGAATCTTTCAAAAAGGACTATAAAACAGTCATCATATAATACAGTGCATGACCTGATATTGAAAAGGTGCCAGACTCTGATAGAAAATAATTTTCCCATATTTGTTAACTTTCAAGAAAGGTTTAATACATAAACTAAAACAAGATGGCTAGTATACATGTTTTATTTAAAACAACCTCTCATCCCCCATCCCCAGGAGCAGACAGAAACTCTCCCTGTGGGCATTTAAACAAATAAAACCAGCTTTGAAAGCTATACTGTGTTACTCACTTCTCCTGTCCCAGCTTTTGAATATTCAACCTTAAGGTAACTCCAGTGTCTTTCGGATCCGGTTCTTTTTTTACACGGCATGCTAAATTTCCGGTTATAATTTTGGCACACAACAAGTGTTTTAAAATAATTATGGTTTGGTCAAAAAGTGGAAAATTTGTTAAAATATTGCATCTCCGTCGTTTAGAGGGATCGGAGAAAGCAAGGAAAGCAGCGTATTATAAAAAGGTAAATGAGTGTGTAATATATTTGTACGTATTGTATAAATTCTCCTCCAACAGCATGTAGCTTGACGACCTCATGTGTCCTCCGGAACAAGGAGAGGATAAGTAAGTACTTGTGTAATTAAAACTACATAACACTGATTGGTGTTTAATCTACAGATAAATATGTTTAAAAAAACTGGGATAGAAAGTATTTGACAGAAAGGGGAAGGGGGTACTACTGCACTCAAATGTATGAGTTTTTTTGGCAGTCTCGACCTTAATTTTATATGTACCGTATATACTCGCCTATAAGTATTGTTCGCCTATAAGTCGGTTGCCCTTTTTCAGATATATTCTGAAGATTTTGCCATTGACCCTCCTATAAGTCGGGTCACTTTTTCTGTATTAGTCAGTCTACAGATTCTCAATCAAATTAGCACATTTTATCAAGCATATTAACTATACAGGTGAATCTCGATAACTTGAACTTCAGGGGACCATGATTAAACTTCGAGAGATCAAGAGTTCGAGAGATCAAAAGTTTTTAAAAAATCCAGAAATTTTTGTTCCGGTCATTTTGGTTCTAAAATTATAGTAGCCGGAAGTTTATATTTATAACATGGAAGGATAGTCTAACATGTTTTCATTCGTAGTTTTTGCTCCTTTACTTCAATTCTAACAATACAGAACTTAGTTGTGTGTTTATTAAGTGGGTTTTTACATTTTTTTTCACTTTAAAAACTTTTAAGCATTTTATGTTTTCTTCCTCACAGAATATTTTAAATAAAGAGCGGTTTAATTTACCGTTAATTTCACAAGTTGTTAAAACTAACAGACAAGTTACAAATTACCTATCTAACCTTTGAAGGAAGCAAGGGGTAGTGTTAGTGTAATCAACCAATTAACACGACCACGCTAGCCCCAGGCGTTCACTCGATCATCAAGGTAAGGTCCACGCGGAGCTATAATTTTACGCTTGATCGGTCGCGTGTGTACACAGCCACCACTTCGAGTAATCAAGAGTGAAAAACAATGAAATATGTATAACGGGACCCAGGTTTTACTTCGAGAGATCAAAAACTTCGAGAGATCGGAGTTCGAGAGATCTAGAGTAAATTTGCTTTGTTATATAGAGAAAAAAATCGGGACCGTGATTTCACTTCGAGAGATCAAGAACTTCGAGAGATCGAAGTTCGAGCCATCGAGTGTCACCTGTATTCTAGATAAAAAATATTGTTGTTTGACCATTCTGTTATCATTTCTAGATGCAATGCATTTTATTGAAATTTTGTGTTAAGTTATGACTTCTATCTTGTGAATAACGAATTTGGATGCCATTTTTTTTTAATAATACACTAATGAAAACTTGGTATAAGCTCTAGACTATTTAAAATACTACTGAAAATAAAATAATAGTGATTTTATCTCCTGTTGACTGATTAAGATGGTAATTAGCCCCTTTTAAAACTGGTGTGTAAGCTTGTGTTGTTTTAGGTGACATGCCATCGACGGCCACCAATATAGCTATTATCACCTCAGGTGTAAATAATTATAAATAGAAATAATGACAAAACAATATTTTCTTTAAACAGACCATCATATATTCATGTATTTAATTTAAATTATTAAACAGAAATTGCTGTTCTTTGATCCCGATAGATCGCTTTTAGGCGCCATGTTTTTTAATAGTTTTCTGTAAACAGAGTTATCTTTCTTGAGGTTAGTAACTTTCGATTTTGGACGCCATTATTTTTTTAAAACACTCATTTCAACTGGATAATAGCTCAAAAACTATTTTAAAAGCTATTGAAATTAAAATAACAGTGATTTTATCCCCAAATGACTGATTAGGGGTGGTAATTAGCCTCTTAAACTCAGTGCAGGCTTGTGTGTTGTCTTAAGTATTTTTACTTACAGCTATTATCACCTCAGGCATAAATAATTGACTGCTTAAAAAAAAAATATTATCAAATAAACCTTGTTTATATTTTTAAGAAATACAGTTGCAATTTTCAATTCATTTATTAATGAGTTTGTCTTTTTAGTAATTAAAAAATAAACCTGTCAAGTATAGGGTTAGCAAGTCAACATTTGAAAGCAAAATTGCACCAAAAAACGAAGTTTTTACCCAGTGGAAAAACTTTCTTTTTGTATGTCACGTCTATAAGTCGGGTCCCTAGTTTTTATTCAATTTTCTACTCCCAAAATACTGACTTAAAACCAAGTATATACGGTATAATACAGTTTCATTGAGTATATCAATTTAAGTGACTGTTAGATTGTGTCTTTTTGGTACATTTCATTTTTTTCCAAAGTTTGCAAAAAAAAACTTGTAAAATTTACATGTACACATGTTAAAGAGACTATCGAGCAAAAACTAGATGGTCAATTTTGATAAACTATGTTTTTTTGTTAACACAATATGTAACTCTTAATAAATATTCTTTAAAAAATGTATGTAAACTGAATAATTTTTTAGAATTTTTCAAAAATATGCAATTTTGTGATTTTTTTGGGAAGGTTGTAGCAAGAAAAAATGTAATATTCTTTATATTTTCTGTAGAAAATCAATAAAATTTTTATGATTTAATGATAATCAATTGATTTGCTTAAATTATAACCTAACATGATGTATTTTGGTGCATAATTTAATAAAATATGAGATCATGCATCATGGTGTTAAATTTTGGCTGTTAAATTTTTGGACCTTATGAGCTGAAGCTCACTGTAAGAAAACAAACATGCAAAGGTATAAATATTTTGGTCTCTATTTTATAAGTTTATAACTTGTTTTAATTATTAAAATTAAAAAATGTTTGGTTTGACACGGATTTCTAAAACACTGGAGTTATCTTAATTAACATTTAATCACCATCTGGCATTTATACCAAAATCATTTTACATGTACTGCTTATCAGTGATTTTGGTTAGCCATTTATTAAGGTCTTCCATTTCCAACGAAAGACCTTACTATTATTGTGCTGGTTAATATTATTAGGGTCTTCTGTTTCCAATGGAAGACCCTCTTGTTATTCTATTGTTTCTTTTCTTTATTATTAAGGTCTTCCGTGTCCAACGGAAGACCTTGTACTGATTCTGTTGGAAATTCTTCATTATTATTTTTCTTCTTCTTTTTCTTCTAGACGTTTCTTTAAACCTTAATATCTCGCTTGTTTTCCACCCGATTTTATTCAAATTTTCAGGGTCTATTGGAAATGCCAATAGCTCACTATAGCACAAAACATTGTGAAATCGCTAGTTCCGGTTTTGAGTTATTCCCCTTTAAATATTTTTTAGTGGGTCTCGTGTACCTGCAAAGGCTCCGAGTTGATCCGTAGCAAGTAGTTTTAATTTACAAATCTTTAATGTAGACATCTTGAACGTTGTCCTCCCAGTCTTAAATGTTTGATTAACCCACGTATACTTCTTAAAAAATCACATCGAAAATTATGTTTCAAAAAATGCTAAATTTTGCTTACATCTTTGCTCCATAACTTTTTAGTAATAAATATCTCCTAAACACATATACAACAAAAGTTGTGCCAAATATTAAGGGGTTTTTTTTGATACCATAAAAAAGGGGCTAGCCCCTTAAATTATGGGTCTAGATCCCTTAAAAGTGTTTGATTTATAACTCGAAAATGGTAAATTTTTCGATATGGGCATCGCTGCAAAAAATGTTGTTTGTGATCTTATTAATCTCATTAAGCTGTTTTTGTATTCGAGTATTGCATAATATGAGGGCAAACAGTATTACGTGTAGACCAGTATTCGCGCCAATTTGGCAAAGTTAACGAAAGTCTTTGTGCGTACAAATGACATAAAGTTACCACAGAATGTATACCGGTTTATACGGGATGCCTTTATTCATAAGAAAAAGGGTTTTTTTTAAATATACATGCTTTTATTTGAGGACTATAAGTCATTTTTGTTAAATCATAGTATTATTTGAATTCGGAATTATTTTGATTCTTGGAATTTAGGGCTTTTAAGAAAATTGCCCTTAGTTAGACTGTTCATAAGGAAAATTCATGTTAGTTGACTAAGTTAGTTGAAACTAACACATCAAACAATAAAAATTCATGTTACTTGTCTAAGTTAGTCTAACTAAGGGCAATTTTCTTAAAAGCCCTAAATTCCAAGAATCAAAATAATTCCAAATTCAAATAATACTCTGTTTTAAGTTCTCCTAGTGAACAATCCTTTAAAAACGCGAAACAGAAAATAAAACCATTCCATTTCTTTTCTAGTAAAACTCAAATTACGGATTAAAAAAAAACTTCTATGTACTACACTTTAGTTATTATACTGCATGCAATTGAAATCTATCTGTGATCTGAGCTGCGTGTGTGTACCATTATGTAACCTATCTCTCACCCGCGGCCGAGGATATCAATCGCGGCAGGACTACCTAGCGGTCAGCGGTATCTACTGCACAAGATTAGCGTCTGACACATATGGGTTTGCTTAGCAGCAAACATATAGAATTGTTTTTAATTTTTTAATTCATATACATGTAAGGTTTATGCTTCTTAAATTGAATAAAACGTTAGAATGTTAATAAATAAATCGTTCTGTTAATTAATAAAGGCAATGTCATACCCAATCTGAAGCATAATAAGACATAGAACAAATGTGGGTTTTTAAGTAAAAAAATTAACTTCTATTTGATACATTTTAATCATTATACTGCAAGCATTTCAAATCTTACTGGGTTTTGAGCGTAATCCATCCCCGTCCGCGGCCGAGGAGATCGATCGCGGCTGGACTACCTAGCGGTCACATATATGTGTTTATTTAGCAGCAAACACAAGAACTGTTTTAAGTTTATGCGGGCTATAAAAGTTTCTTCAACCTAAATTGATTTAATGAAACGATAGAGTGTAAATAAAGAAAGCGTTCTGTAAATAATAAAAGCGATATTATTCCAAATCAAAAGCATCGTCAGACATATATCAAGGTGAGTTTGTAAGTTTTAAATACTAGTATTGTTAAATTGTACAAATAATGTTTAATGTTTAAGATCAACACAAAATACCCACAAAGATTTATCCTTTAAATGATAATCATCCCTCGCACATGGCTGAGGAGATACCGCGGGAGTGGACAAGTGATCCGCGGTAGTTTCTTGTGCTTCTATCTGATCACAAGTGCATGTTTATTGATAATCTGTACGAACACCACTATTAAATTAGTTGTTTTATTTTCAATTCAACTACATTGGTTTAAGATGTAGCCATAAATTTATCTTACTTGTACAGTTGATTTGGCTTTGGTGTAAACGATAGTGCATAAAATCATATAGAAACTTGACCATCAATGAAATAAAAGTAAGACATCAGTCCAAATCTGAATATGCAATTAAGGCAATTAAGATTAAATACAATACAACGCCGATAGTTTGACCGGTACGTGTTAAATCAACTTATGTTTCAACATAAGATTAATATATTTACCCATGATTATTTCCGTTTATAAACGCTGAAACTTTTTACAGACTTTAAAACTTTTGAGACAATATTATCTATATATTTACTGGTGTGGGAATTAATATTCGATCAACACAAAATCGTGTAAAAGTAAAAGAAGTTTTCTTAAGAGTTGTACAAAAATTTAGCAGGGTGTACAAAGTAAAAGTGAATTTAAAAAATCAAACATTCTCAACGTTCCAATCAAATCAAATTAAAATCAAAGTTCCGTGTTACAATATAACATGTATGCGGTAGGTGCTGGCACGATAAAAGAATTGTGCGGAATTGAGGGAATCAGTGGTTATTTTTCAAAATATTCATATGACTTTTAAACAAGTTTTGTTTTGATTCTAACAGTCACTTGATCACCTTTATATTTCTTCTGTATGATCGTTTGTTTCATTGTAAAAACAAACTCATTGCTGTGCTGCCCATAACCCCCCCCCCCCCCCCCCCCCCCCC
>WFKH01011925.1:48010788-48030316 GCA_016163765.1 Magallana hongkongensis
AATGGAGTTATCTTCCCTTGCTTCTTCATAATGGAGTTATCTTCCTTGGCTTGTTCATATTTAGTAATAAATCATTAAATAGAATGTAATTATAAAGTTGTATGATCAAAATAGTTATGCAAGTATTTTATCATTTGAAACAAAAACAGTTTTTAAATTTTTTAAGATAAACAAATAGACTTGTTAATAGTAAAGTAATAAGTAGTATATAAGCCACCTTGTTTTAGTTTATCTATGAAAACATATAAACATAAAACCTATTTTGTAAGTTAACATATGTGGGATAAATAAATTCAATGGAATCTGGGCACCTCCTCTATAGTATGTCATACACTCTGTTAAGAGCTTCAAGTCTTGTGCTAAACTATAGGGTTATAAAAAGAGTCCTTTCCAAAAGATTTCAGGCAGGGAGGTGGATGTCATTACATTATTATAATCTTCTAATCCATTATGAAACTCAATTAAATGCATTTATGAGACTCCTCGACAATTTTGTGTATGGGCTATGGTACTCAGGTGACCGTTAAGGCCACTTGGCCTCTTGTTTTGTCATGTTTTAGGTTGTGACAGTTTGTTTTGATACTGTTTCCAAGCAAATGAAAAAGGTGTACAATGAAGAAAATGTTCAAGTGTAAGTTACTCGTATATATTTAAATGATATATTTCCTCATTTGAATTTATATAATTAAGTAATATTCATTTTTTTGAAATTTTATTGAAGGACTGAGGATATGCTGAATCATGCCTGGATAAGCTACCACATTGCGGGAGACCTTTTTGACCAAATAGTGCAGAACTATAATTATGAAAACGGTTTATGTGTTAGAACATTTTCCATATTTGTGATGGCCGTAGGTCTGTATGATTTTCTATTTGAGAAAAGGGGAAGTGTAGAAGGACAGAGTACCCAACATAAGAATGAACACAGCCATTTGACAGTGCTTCACAAGCATAGAGATGCCTATATCAAATGGCTAAAAAGTCAATCACAGTATACGCAAACCAAGAAATACTTTCAGGTACATATGTATAAATTAAACATTTTCATCATGGTTAAACAAAATGTTAGTTATAAAATGGTCTTCAAAAAAACAATCTGCCGCCTTTATTGCATATCTTGTTTGAAAGTATACTCTACAGCCTATATAGCAATGCATTGAGTGACCACACTCTCAAACCAGTGTGTATTACAATTACGATTTGCAACAGAGATTAATTCTGATTGGCGCATATTTATAGACCGGCCCTTTTATCAAATGCACGTTGGCATCATGATGCCGAACAAGTGGAAACAAACGTCGGAGAAAGAAAACTTGTAAGTCAGAGTAATTGGAGAACAAACAGAACGTTGAAAACACACAGACTGAGTGTAAATGTGTTAGAAACTATGAAAAGTTCTCTAAAAGCAGGAATATATAGGCGCATATTTTCTGTAACATTATTAAGTTAATTAATTGTAAAGAAATTTGTCAGAAACTGTTAAGTGAATATATGATACATTACTGTTCACAATGTGTGGAAAAATATCTCATGAGTTAAACATGCAGACTCTTGAAATAGATAAATGCAAATTTTTTTCCTCACATAAAGTTAGCTGCAATATGCAGATTCATGGGAAAATTGGGCTGTAACTCTGAAAATCTTTGCAACATCACCACCAGCCTCATAAAATAAAGAAGTATGGTTTGTTTACATGTAAAATGGCATCCAATCTGCATGTGATTTTAACAATTCCAGGTCAGTTAGCATGTTTAAAAGAATGTCTGCAGCAAGTAAAGTGTCATGTAAATAATGTCTGAGGAATTTTAAGTTAAATTAATGTTCCTACAGACTGAGTGAGTTGGGAAATAAGGTTAACCACTGATCAGTCCGAAATTGAACAAGTTTGTGCTTTAAATTGTAAGTTTTGTACATGCATGTGTATATAGAGACATGCACACTTGTAAAAGCTAAGCATGCCATTAATCATGTTGATTGATTGCAGTTCAATAAAATTAAATTTCTCTAATATCTTTAATTGGTATCTATTGTGAAGTCTTTGGAATAACAAAATAAATTTTGCCTCAAATTAAGTTGATGCTTTAAAAAGTGGTTGAATTTATCGATGAGGCACTAATGTAAAATAATTAATAAATTGAGAACATGTATTATGTTTAACACATCAATGGAGAGACAGTGGGGTAATTACACAATAAAAAAAATCAAGAAGAGCGATTATTGAGAGAACTCTTGATCAACCATTGCGATGATTTAGTTTTTGCAGTCCTAAGATAGCTCCCATACCAAAAAAAGTTATACAGAGTCATAACTTTTTTGTAACTAAACTGGTAACTTTTTAGTGCCTCAAATTTGAGGTACAAAAAAGTCATGACTATATTTGTCTTTGTCGTTTTGAAGTATAACTAAAGTGTACCTATATCACACTTAGAAAATTTTCACTATAACTTTTTTGTACCTATTTGGACTTTGTCATTTCTTAGTATAACTAAACTGTGCCTAATTCAGACTTAGAATTTTTCAGTATAACTTTTTTGTAACTAATTTGGACTTTGTCATTTTTAAATGTTTGTTTCACTTTAAATACAATTAACAGACTTAAACTTTTTTTGTACATGAGTATATTGAAGATTTAAAGGGTACCTGCAGTGCCGGTCATTTTTTGATATTATGAAGATCTATGTCAAAAAACATCATCCTGAAAATTTTACTGCGATCGCATAAGTACTTTTCGAGATATTTGGGGAAAACCCAATTTCACACCTGAACGGTTTTTGAATCAAGCCGATTTGGCGCGAGATAAACTGTGACGTCACGGGGTCAACGCCGCTACATGAGAAACAAGAAAATCGTATGAAAACTGTTCGTTTTCTTGCATTGTTTTATCGATATATGAACAGTTGTTTCTGTATTTTTATTTCCTTTTCAACCGAGGATGACTAAATAAAATTTTGTTTGAATTTAAACTCGTATTTTACCGTACAAAAATGCCGAATTCGGAAAATTGTTTGATTGATGAATTAAGTCAAATTTGTAACACACTTTCCATATAAATTCACAGTCTATGTAGCAAAATAACAATCAATCAAAGCACTATTGTTATAAGAAACATATTTTCGTATTTTTCTGGGATGATTTTTCCATGACATTATTAATAATATTGATAATAGTACATATTTTGTAAAAGGTATTATAACGCGGGGTCTATTCCTCGAATGAGACATAAAATTACCACCATGTCGCCCGATTATTCATTTATACTAATTTCAAACCAATAACAATCAAAACAGCATACATATAAAATAAACACAGGATTAATTATAAACGGATCAGGGCGAAAGTCCATGCAAGATGGCTGCATGATGAAGTCTGTCTTGTATTCTTTAAAAATACGATAGTGGAATTTTATTTTAGACTTATTTACATCCTTTGTCATAATTTTAGATTTTATAATGATTTGGAGTCAGTATAACAACTTAATAAAGCTATTTGGAGTATTTAACTGCTGACCATAGAGCTTGAAAGAAAGTTGCACTTTATTAATATTAGATAAGAAATTGAGACTAAATTAATGATCAACGTAATTTCTTCCGAAATAATTACTTAATTACATTTTTAAAAAGATTAAAACGACTGAATGGTAAATTTTGTCATTTTAAATGTGAGTAAATAAGTAACAATCGAGGCATTTATTTTGAACGTTAGCAGTTTAGTGGTTACGTTTTGATAGTCCGATTGACAGACTATACACATGTATTAGCTTATGAACGCCTGATTTTACACAGTCTAATTTATTTTTCGGTTTTGAGTAGCTTATTATACACAAATCAATTTACCAGTCTAGAGGTGTGAAACCCCCCTTTGTTCACCACACACGCATGTGTACTATGTGTATACATACCCCAGATATACACGTGTCTGGACTAGTAGCTCCGTTAGTTTACCTGTTTACCTGTGTCATTGTCTCGGATCATTCGCGTGTGAAGTGACATTATGTAATCAAACTGAATAATGAACATATTCTGCCCATGCAAGTGTTTTAAGATATCGTAATCATCGTTAAAGAGGCGAGAAGGATAGCAAATTTTAAAATCCTTTAAAAATAAATCTGACTGTAACAAATATATACGAATACAAATTTCTAAATTCTAAAAATTCTACAATATTATACTTAAAATAACTTAATATGTCAAAACATCAGACCTATATCAATAATTTTGGCTGTAAAATCGAATTTATTTTGTATAGCTTTGTATGGAAATTTTCCTCCTGTTGACCTCGTGACGTCACTTCCGCTGAAGCCTCGTTATCGCCTAATTCTATTTTCTCTTGATTGGATTTCTCAAATCAGGTAAAAATAGCCACTTTGAAGCGGCGTAACTCCGTTATTTTTGCATCGATTTCGATGCGGTTTTTTGCATTAAATTCTGGTAAATAAATTCTATAACATAAGTTTCACATGGGTTTGGTTGCAGGTACCCTTTAAAAAAACCCACATGCAGACATGCACACACAGTGAGTGTCTGACACACTCTCACACATTTGACCTTATAATCATAACCTAAATTTTACTGCCTGAATTTCAATGCTATTATTAATACCCTTCTTGAAAACTATTGATTGAAGTTTCCTGCAAGTTTGTGTTTTTCAGCTCCCCTTCCCATACCAAAAAAAGTTACAAAAAAGTCATGACTTTTGAAGGCTTAAATAGTTACAAAAAAGTCATACCTAAGTCATGCAACTTTGGAACCACTACTTCTAATCGGTTCCAAAGTTGCATCATTTAGTTATGATTTTTTTGTGCCTCTGTAATTAGGTACAAAGAAGTCATGACTCTATAGAGTTCAACATCACAGAACCTGTATTTGGCTGGTACCAATACTGCATAAGAGTGGGCAGGTACCAAATCAGCCTATTTAAATGCTTCACCATGATAGTGAAAATGTATTAAATCTTGAAAAATCTTAATCTCTACTTCTACAGCAGTGGGAAGTGAACTGTTTCTTTTAAATTTTTTATATCCAGAACTTTTGTTTAAAATTTTTTTTATATCATCCAGAACTTTTGTTTAAAAAACAACCATAAGTGAAGTTAAGAGACACTGAACATGCAATTACAATTCATGGATGAAAAGATAAGACTACAATTTGAATATTATGATTGTTGATGAAGTCATTAAAATATTATGGACTTCTTAATTTCTTTCATTTGGATATGACCATTTATTTGGTTTTTTCAAATCCTTGTGTAATAAGTGATATACATAAGTGGATCCATTTATCAGATTGTGTTTAGAATGGTCCTATTCAGTGATGATAACATAATACC
This sequence comes from Magallana hongkongensis, assembly GCA_016163765.1. Classification (NCBI taxonomy): domain Eukaryota; kingdom Metazoa; phylum Mollusca; class Bivalvia; order Ostreida; family Ostreidae; genus Magallana; species Magallana hongkongensis. The sequence goes on from WFKH01011925.1 coordinate 48,016,114, forward strand.
TACACATGTTTCTTGTGAATGACATTGTTCATTTTGCAACATTCAAAAGAATTGGACTAACTATCGATTAAAAAATTACTCTAGTTGTAGTTTTGGATGAATTCTGCAGATTTAATTATACCCCCACTCCGAAGGAAAAGGGGGTATACTGTTTTACCCTTATGTGTCTGTCTGTCTGTCCATAACAAAAAATTCTGTCTCATTTTTCTCAGCAACTATTCATTGCTGCAAGATGCTTGAAATTTTAACACACTATTTGTTTAGGCATGCCATATCGTGGGATGTATTTTTGTACCAATCGGACTTCAACTTCCTGTTAAATGTCGACTTTGTTTATTTTGCATATTCACATCAGAGCGGGGGTATCAATAGTGAGCATTGGCTCACAGATATCTTGTTACTTTTTTACTACACTTTTGCACATTTTATCGCTGGAAACTATGATAATCTTCTTTGGTCTCAATAAATCCTGTTGCAAGGTTCTACATGTAGCTGAACTAATTTGTGTGACAGGATAACTTCTACATGTAACTTTGTAATGTTATAAGTTAATTTTCAGTTTTGTAATGCTATGTATTTTTTTCAGGCATGGTCATTCATATTTAGAATCCCATTGAAAGAGGGAACAGTCAAGACCTGTGTTTTGTCTGAAGTAAAGCGTGCCTTGAAGCAAGATCTGACAGTTAGATCAGTAAGGCTTATTTCCCTATTAATACAGTAAAAGTACATTGATATGAATATGATTTCTTATTTTGTGAGCAAAGTACAGTAACTGTTACATAGTTATTTAGTTTTCAAATTTAATTTTATCCATTAACCCAAAGGTACTTTATTTTGTCTCAATTCATATTATTTTCTATCTCAGTCTCTCCATTTGTCAAATGTTCATTTAACCCTTATGCTGTTGATCAGGATTTATTTATGAATAAGGTCAACTGGAAAATTAAATTGCACTAACAGTACTAGTAATTATAATTATTAACAATACACATAATAATTATAACTAATATGTTTTAGTTTATGTTTTCCTCTTCATTGTTACCTCAAAGTAATTATTAATCAAATTATTTTGGCCTATATTAGGCAAGTTTTGATTACTTCTGATATGCTGTTTAGTAAACAGATATTTATTGTTGATGTCATACTTGCAGATCAGTGCAGATGACCTTTTTGGCATCTACTGTTCTGGTGATGAATATCCAGCAGAAATACAAGAAGTTTTGACTGAGATTGCTCTTCAGGTAAGGCAGCTTTTGTCTCATACTGTAAACATATTATATTTGGCGTGTACGATATTTGGCGGAAATTAGTTTTTGAACAAGTTGGCGTGGATTTGAATTAGCGTATTCCTGAATGTGACTATTCTTATACATATATACATGGCATTTAGCGATGTACTTGATTTAGCGGAAGCCGGATTCAGCCAAAAACGCTAAGTAGAATACACAGCCAAATTTAATATGTTTACAAGTATAATTATGTACTTCAGGTGAGCTAAAAACAGGGACTGTGATAAATATTGATCTGTTTCTGAATTTCTAATAAGAGAATAAATTTATTTGGAGCTTTACAATATAAAATTCAATATTGATATCCTATATACCAGTATTTCATGTATATGGGTCATAAAACATCATTTGTGTTTTGTAAAATTCCTGTCGTTCCTACTGCTGCGGAATACTCAGTATTAGAACACTAAGGACTATATCTAACGTCTCACTCAATCATGATAATAACAGTTCACATTGAAGTTTTACTTTTTAGCTCACCTGATCTGAAAGCTCAATTGAGCTTTTCTTATCACTTTTTTATGGAGGGAAATCATGTTCAAAAATCCAGACCTGTATACTTGTAAATCTGAAAATGTAATCGTATTGATTTGTAAGTCTGAGTATGAATGTGTGTATTAATGATTGTGTAATCTACTAAACTCAGGCACCAACACTTTAGAGTTGACTTTACAGTCTCTTAATCGTCCTGTCAATTGATGCACAGTTTGCAGTTTGATTGTTTTTGTTAGTTAATGACCCTTCAACTTTGCACATTTTCAGTCTGTAGTTTTTGAATTTGTTTCTTCATGCTCTGAATTAGCACATCTGACATGATACAAATTGACAAATGTAAAGTCTACAAGTTTGTCGAATTTCGATATGACCATATATGGATATAGTGACATCACTAATGGAAAAGGCTAGCTGCAGGAAAAGGCATGCCGTAATCGCCGGAATGAGGATGGGATAAACAAAATTATAATCATAGATTTCATTATATTATTGATTAATTATATTATTCAGGCAGTTATGTACATATATTATCAAAAAATTAATAAAATCACCATTTGATCATATATTCACTGCAAACATTTCAACAATCTTGGCTCTTCAGGCAGGTATTACCTGCCTGAAGAGCCAGTAATGACAGAAATATATATATATATTTCTTATGCAGAGAAATTCTGTCATTTATTTTATAAACGTAAAGGTTATATAATTTTACTACCAAGGTGATTGAAAATGGATGCAGTTTGAATGACACAATACTCAACAGTAAAGGTGTGGACCGGTATGGACTCATTCTTTCCAAATACTTTGAGACAGCATGGGAAAAGAAGAATACAGAGGGAAAACAGTCCTTTCTGCAATTCACCCTGTCCTGGCCTTCATTTTTCCACTTCCTCAACATGTTTTGTAAGTTTTAAAGACACAAAGAAATATATTGTCCTCTGAAGTTTAAAAATGAAAGACTTTTATATCCTCAGTAAGGTCAATCTGCAAAACTGTGACTGTCTCTGCAGGAGGGAAAGAGTGTTAATTTTCTTCCACAAATTAATCTTATTTCTCATTTTTGTTTGATTAATAAAACGTTTTTTTTTTAATAATATATTCCACGAAGACCTACAAGACAAGAAATCCAAGCTCCTTTCCAAGGACAGTGGTTGTTTGCTGACAAAAGCTGCCCAGGAAGTCTGGACAGCTTATGAGGATCTACTGAGTGGACAGATTACTGTGGAGAATTTCAGACTCATTCAAAAAAACAAGGACAACTTTTTTAAGATCATCAAAATCATGATTGAAAGAGACAAGAAAGATGTTGTCTTTAGTGAAACATGTACCACACAGCTTATTAACATCAGAGACAAAGAAATCAGTCATTTTGAAAGAATTCTTTGTGATGTAAGGATTTTCACAGACATGTGCCATCATTTTGAAGGTATAATAATTAACTACAGAACTATACACAGATTTCAGATTGAGAAACATTATCATATTACTGGTACAAGAAAACCATTGCGCCTCTGGTCCCAGTGGACATATCTTTATTAGAACAAGCAAAAATCTTTGCTGGGAGTTATTTTACAAAAGAGAAAGAGTACACAACATTGTAAACAGAATATTTATAATTAACAATCACATTCATAGCAATTAATTTATTTTGACCCAATTTTCTTGTAAATAATACCTTTTGTCCATAACTCACTTGTTAAAAAAAGTTTCTATAGTATATAGACTTAAAAAACTATATAATATTTATTTATCTTTTGATCTCTTCTAAAGAGTTTTCTAAGCTCTTGTAAACCCATGATCAAATTCACTTGTATTGGTTCTGATGGTATTTTTTTGGTCAAATTGTGTGCAATATACATTGTATTTTGTTTCAAATTTTTGTAGTAGACACACTTGCCTTTGATGAAGCCTTATCAACATTTCAAGATCTTACAAGACATAAAATTGGAAGTCTCTGCAAGCCTATGTCCTTAAGTAAAGTTGAGGATGTTGAGGCTTACATGCCAGTGATCTCTGCTTTCACAGTAGAAGATGAGATCCTAGATATCATTCCTCAGCTGCATGAGTGAGTTTTTCATTTTGCCAGAGAGAGAGAGAGAGAGAGAAAGAGAGAGAGGGGAGGAGAGATTTGAGTTCACTCCACAAGGGATTTAGATTTCTAGAAACACATCTTTCTTATCACTGACAAAAATTTGTTGGTCCATTATACTTTGATAAGGATAACCATTTATATTGTCTCCTTATAAATAATGGATCGACATAAAAGTGATCAATTCATAAATATTGAATGATTTAATAACTGGACTAACTGTTTTTAATTTTGGTGTACTGGTACTTGTTAAAGAGTTGATGTTAAAAAACTAAGTGCTCATTAAAGCAATTCTATTTGAAGATGTAGAAATGGGATTCTTTTTATGAAACTGTGGGAGAGAAGAGGTAAGAAATGTGTAGATGACAAAGGAGGTGTGCCTTTGGCAGCAAATGAAGTGATTTCCCAGGTGTGGGAACCAGTTTACGAAAATCTGCAGGCTATCACAAAAAGGATTCAAGATGCCACAATGCTCTTTTCCGAGTTTCAAAAGCATTTTGGAAGTATGCCTGATGAACATTTGATCAAGGAACTTGGGCATTTGTCTGCTGGTGGAGACAAAGAATGGATTGAAAAAAGAATGGAACAAATTCGGCAGCAAAGAATGGTTAAGCAGTGTGTAAATGGAGCCCATGTCATAATGAATGTTGTAGAAACTTATGGCTTAGAAGGAGACTTCCAACAAATGAATTTGGTTGTTGAAATGGTATGTGTGTTATACTGAATTTTAAATGATAGTGATTAACACATTAAATAGTGCCATTAAGTTAACTCTTGAGTCTGTTGATTTTCCTATTCTTATAAAAAGTCTTAATACTGTATAAACAAAGATTTGATTTATTTATTTGTGATGAAATAGGCTAGAGGGAAGGATATAGCTATGAACAAACTTGACGAAGACCTTATAAAAGCAACTGTAAGTCTGAAAGGAATGACAGAGAAACGAGTCAACTGTCTCGAGGTCTTCATGGATTGCAAGCCATTGGTGGAATGGGTGAGAGAGTCAATGAAAAGTATGTTCAACAATTTGCCATACTTCTTCAGAAAATTACTGTTAGTGATAATGTTTTAATCATAAATGTAAACCACTATTTTGATTTTTTTTAACTTCATACATAAGAGATAAATCTACTATCATATGATTGTTTCCTGACACTGTTGTGAAGTGTTAAGTTTCAAAGTATTAATTTCTCCTTCATATTGAATTTGGCATCAATGGTTGCTACAATTCTGAGGATTTTAGTAATTTTTAGATTTCTTTTTAGAAATTACTCTTTGAATTTGTAGATCTTCAGGAGTTGAAGGTGTTTGTGGATTTGGCCAGCATATCAGCAGGAGAGGGTGCTATGGAAGTCGCAAAGGTCAAATGTCTCCATGCAGCCACAACTGGATATGCACCATTGATTTTTAATTTGGATAAAGCTTGTGGTTCTAAAATCTTTCTTGAAAAATGTGAGCTTGTGTGGAAAGAATTGGATTCAGATCCCAATCTTCCCCAAAAATTGGTAAGTGAAAGACAAAATTAACAAGATAACTTAAGATACCTCATTACACCTAGACTTATACTTTTTAAGACACTATATCACAAGATGGCGATTTAAATGTTTTATTAAACTGATTGTATCAATCGATTTGGATCATGTATATTGTCATAGCTCAGTGGTTAAAGTTATATGCCTATGAACTGCAGATCATGAGTTCGAATCCACCTGGAGTTTTTGTTCTTGTCTATTGAATTAAATTTTTGAAAATAATATGTTTTACGGTGCTACCGTTTGTGGCGAGCGCAGCAAGAATTACACATACCTTGCATCATTGTCAACTTAGTGTTATTTAGTTATCAACGAACGTCAAAGAAGTTTTAAGAGAGAGAGAGAGAGAGAGAGAGAGAGAGATATTTTATTATATAATATTTATAAGTTAAAAAAATTCTTACAAAATACATAGACTTGCTACCCTAAAACCGTTCTTTACTTTTGGAGAGAATTGATAAGTCTGTAAAATATAATTTGTGTTTAATTTGGTCAAAAGTGTTAACGATAAATACAGTATTTATTTATTTTTTTGTACCGTATTTTTTTCCTGGTTCATAATTTTTAAAAAAATTTGTTTATTTTTGCATTCTAATTACATACATTATCCGTGCCCCCGGTCCCTGTTTGTAGGTGTGTAATTTCCCATTTTCAAATTTAATGGTTTGACTATATGCAATATCTGCCTAACTTTTTAACTGTTTATTTTTTCTCCTTATTCTTTTTTATTTAGTTCAAAATGTCCCGTTTCCTCCCTACTCATACTTACTGTACATGCATGCAAAATTAGCTTAAAATTGGATCGATATGACAGTAAAGTATGGCTCTTGCTAGTATATATATAATCTCTCTATCAAAAAAAATTAAAAACAAATCATATGTCAATGAGGCAGGTATCGCAGTCTATACTGAAATAGCTAGTACACGCATTACAGATGTTTGATCCATCCCTAAATTTATCGCGGGAAATATAGCGCGAGATTACTGTGACGTCATACGTTAAATTCCATAATCATTTGTTTACGTATCTCAACTCAATACGATGGAATGGAAGCATGTAAAAAATCTCTTGGGTTTCACCGAAGCTATTGCGGTACTCAAAACGTGTCTTCAAACCACAAGGCACCGCAAATTACGTCAGTTAAATGTCAGCCATTTTTGGCATAGCACCACGGGTGAAAACATTAGAGAGCATTATGGGACCGAGACAAAAAAATTTCCTTCAAGTTGATGAATCTGTAGGTTTAGCTCGTTCTTTTTCCCGTGTGCACTGGTTCTTAGAGCTCGCTACGCTCGCTATAAATTTTTCATCCAAAATTGCACATTTTTTCGCCTATTTAACTGATATACTTATTATCCATTATGATACCGTATCATAATCAAGTAATTTTCTCCTGATTTGAGAAACTATTTCATGGTGTGATGAGCCACCTTAACATTATCATAATATAATAGCTACTTTTTTTGTTTTTAAGGAGCATTTTGAATTGAATTTTCAATTATATCTGTGATTTTGAATAAAAACTTAAATATATAATATTATACAGAGGGTTCCGCTTAATCTGATAGTCAATTTGTCAGAGAAAAATTATCAGATTAACCGATTATTAGATTAACCGATTTAGCGTTTTTGTGGTCTTTGATTTTGGTATAAAATAAAATATAACTTTTTTCAAGACATAATTTATCAATGAAAAGATAATATGTTTTACGGTGCGACCGTTGGGGCGAGCGCAGCATGTGATCAAACAATGAATTATGATAAATCAATAAAAATAAAATTAACAACGTAAATAAATTTGATTGCAAAAAAAATAAAACATACCTATTTTTTCAGTAAATTTCCATTATCCATGCATAGTTTATAAGATTTCATATGTTATAAGATTTGTTATTTATTTATTTATAAGTAGAACAATAGTTTAATCTCAGATGAGATAAAATGTTGTTGAATAATAAAGATTTTAATATAAATGTTCATTGCACTGTATCTCCTCTTTTAAAGTAATTGTAACGTCAGTTCATCCCCTTTTTTGCAGTCGACATTTTTTCTTATCAATTATTATTATTTTTTAATTTACGCTTAAAAATATTTGCTTATCATATTAAAGGGACATGGAGTTGCCCCCCCCCCCCCCCCACTTGGGATTGGGAGCATGTAATAAATGGAAGTGAAAATAAAGAAACCATTGAACTGCTAAAGAGCTGAATGATTAGAATTTTCTTGATTTTGAGAATTATCTTTTTTTTTCTTTTTGCTTGTAAAGATTTTTTGGATGAGGCTGCCATCTACCCCCCCCTTTTAAAAAAACCGATGCTACGTGTACGTTCCTGGAAATTACCGTAATTATAGTGAATAAAATAAATGTGAGCATTCATCCAAATGAGTGCAAGTTACAACTGTTTCCTATATCTGAAGAAATGTCCTCATTCTTTAGCTTTGCAAGATTTTGAGAGGATTTTGGTAATTTCAGCAGATTTACAATCACTTCAGTTAGAGTAATTTCCCCTTATTGTGACGTCAAAGTTCACGTTGGTTAAATGTCGTCTGACTCTTTAAAACTCCCCTGAGAAATAAAAGTAAGCGAAGTATACTGTTTTATTTATTTAAAAAGCATGATGTTCTTAAAATTACACATCTTATATGCTTCTCAAAAGTTTTACTTTGATTCTCGCGAGAACGTGAGGAGTTGGAAACCATTGGTACTATGAATTGTGGGTCAAAATTTACTGATGCCGAAAAAATCTACCGGATCAATGTGCACACCTTTGTGACGTCACTCGATTTTTTTTTTTTATTGAGAGTGTACTGAGGTGAACTTTAGAGGTAACATTGACTGTATGTCGTATACATCGTTATTGTTTTGATTGTCTTGCTGATTCTCGTGAGAGTGTGAAGTGATAAAAATTGCCATGATTACATGGAACTACTGGGACGATTAAAACAATGCATTACTGGTCCGATTTACTGACGCCAAAAAAATCCGTTGAATGAATGTGCAACTGGTCCGAATTTTCTATTCACACACGCCTTGCCGTTAGAGCTCGCTTCGCGCCGGCGCTGCGCGCCGGCGAGCTGCGCTCGCTATAATCTGTATGTCAATAGTTTGAAATGAAATAATTTACCTTGCATTAGCAATTAAATAGCATTTTAGTCTTTATTTTGTTTGTAAATGCTCAAAAGAAAATGTTTCTCTTTATTACGATGGTTTCAAAGTGGCCGCCATTTTGACAGGAAGTAATAAGAGGAAATGGCTAAAACAGTCCCTCTTTTCACCTGAACAATTTATTTTAATTCTTTTAGTGTTATATAAATGCTCTTAAATAATAAATTATGCATGATAAAAAATTATTTCAATTTTATTTATTAAGTTTTCAACCCCGATGTAAAATTGAAAGTAATCAGAATTTCCTCGATGTCACATGTTCCAAAGCCAGTCACTTTTGATTCAGAAATTACATGTTTAAATAATTCTTAATGGTGCAAGCCCAGCATGAAATTAACACTTGCAAGTGGTAAATAAACAAACAAGAAAATGTGTACACAGGTAAGGTCAGCCCTGTGTGCGATCATCCGGAACAACTATCGATGTCGGTAGCTTTCATCTTACGAAGAAGGGAGCCACCCGTGTGAAGTGTAACTAATGCCCTGTAAAGAGTCACTGTGTACACAAGAGGGGTGTCAACCAATTAAACAAAGGAATATACAGGTGTAAGATGGTGGGAAATCATTATTACACGGTCACAATCCTATCAGATTAACCGAAAATGACATTTTTTCCTATCAGATTATCAGGAAAAATTATAAAGGGATATATAAGAAATGGTTCGGTGTTTTGATATTATATCAGAGTAACCGAATTATTCGATTAACCGCTATCAGATTAAGTGGAACCCTCTGTATATAATATAGATTGACACCAAGAGACAGTTGGAATGGCTGAACAGTGTGAAATCTGCCCAGGGTTCGGTAGAAGTGACATCCATGAGACAAGCAGAAGCCATCAATTCTGTTGGAATTTATGTGGTGGGAAAAATAGATCCAAACTTGACCATTGACAAACCAGTAAGTTTTGGTGAATTTTGAGGTTTGAGAACTTCTAGTTAAAGGAAGTGTGTTACAGGGCTAAATGTAAAAAAATATCCAATTAAAAAGGCACTTAATTCAAATGTGCACAGGAAAAGTCTTTTATGTGGGTTCAAAGTTTATTGATAAATTATATAGATAAAATATCTGAAAATCATCAAGGTACATGATCCTTTTGTAGTTCTAAAATTAGGTTAAAAATTTATAAAATGTTAAAAGTTATTATTCAAATTACTTCATAATGTAGGAATGTCATGATCATTTTATTTATATGAATTTAATCAATGTTTTGTACATAAAAGGGATGTTTTTTATGGGGTTTTTGTTGAGGGAATGAGTGCATGCTTGCTCCAGTACCATTTCTTATTATGATATATATAGATAAATTTATGAACAAAAACATTACCTAGATCAATGATAAAATTAATGAATTTAAAAAGTTTACTATGCATATTTACTATTGAGGAATGCTCAAAAAGATAAAATAAGGACCATTTACTATAGTGAAATTCTGATAGGAACATGAATTACTGTATACAGGGTTATTTTTGCCCTGTGTTATTTTTCCCCTGTTTCACTAGCAAATGGTTTCACCCCATCTTGAATTTGCCCAGGCAAAGTTGTGTTGAAAGAGATAATTTGGAACACTGGAATTTGCAAAGTCTTAAATTCACCCACTGACAATGAGGGCCAAAGGGAGAAAATAAAATGGGGGCGAATATTTCCCTGTATAAAGTATTCACTACACTACTAGGCTTAATTCTGTCAAACAATTCATTGGCAAAAGTTAATTTTTTTTTTTGCTTATCAGTCTTTGGAAGATGTACTCCAACTGCATGTTCAAGAAGACACTGAAGGATCCCGACTCAGAAAAAAGTACAAACACAAAGAGCTGCAGGAATTACAAAGCAAGCTCATGCTGGTGGCCGGCAAGGCAGAGATGGGCAAGGATGATGTAGACCGATTCACCATTGTAAGATATTGGTTGTTTCTATAAACCGTACACTTCTCTTTATATCTGATTAAGTTAGAAATTAATATGAAGTGCAGGAGATCAGGGTTGGAACCCTCTAACCGTCAGTGATAATTTTAAATACTCAGCTGTTCTTTCATCATATGCTTCCATGCATTGACTGCTGTATGTCCTGAATGAAAAAAAAATGATTAAATTTTCAATGAATGTCCATTTCCTTGCATTTTTAGCAGAACCATAATAGAATTTTACTTGAGACACTGATAGCCAATATAATAAGGATGTACAAGTTCCATAAGGCTATGATATCTGACAGATTCATTAATAGATGTCAAAATTATGCTAGTTCCATCATTTGATTTTGTGTATGAAGGGTTATTGTTACATGTAACCTGACTTGAAATTTTATAAAACTGCCATATGAAAAATGAGGGCTTTTTTTATATAACATCACCATGGACATACCTGTGATATAATAATGATGGAATTAGTCCAATTCAGAAAGCTCTTGTGATTTTTTTTATTTCTATATTTGTAGGTATATGATGCAATAGTAAGACTGTGTAATGTCTACATTAAACTTGTGTCATCTGGATGTGTACTGTTTTCAAACTGGCAAGCTAAATTTCTGTGTGATCCTGATCGAAAAGTTTGTGCCTTTATAAAATTTGGCAGCGGCAATGGATGCACTCAGTTGAAAGGTGGAAGAAATGAAGAGGATGATGTCAGTACCATTATTCCTAGACTGGCAAAGTTCATGGAAGTGTGTCTGGAAAAATGGCTAAAATACATTGACGACAAAAGGGATGAGTATCAACATCTGAACTTCTTTACTATTGACCAAATGGTCATTTTACAAAAGGAACTGGTTTTAATGGGAGGAGAGATTGAACCATCTGATCTCATTTATCCATTGTTATCCATTGTAAAACATGACTGTACCAAAATGGATTTGATTGGTGCTTTGAGAAAGGCCAAAAGTGATGTATCTCAAAAAGAGGCTGAGCAGGAAGTTGAAATGGAAGACAATGAAGAGGAAGGAGAAGATGTCAACCCTGATGAAGAAGACAATACCAAGGCCATAGCTGTTGCAAAATTCATTGCAGAAATTGTAAATTCTGGTTATTCAGATAAATTGGCAAGAGAGGCCCTGAAAAGTGGACTTGATCCAGAGAACATTGAGGAAGGTAAATACAGGAAATACTCACAAAATACAGTCAAGGAAAAAACTCAGGGATCAGAAATAAATTTACATAATATAATGTATTCTCATAATTAAGGGAAATTGGCATATACAGGTCAAACATATATTTACTGGTGTATATATACATGTATCATATGTCACATGGTATGGCCAAGTGACATTTGAACTGTTGTTTTCACATCAGATAAACAACAGCATTTTAAAGTTGGGAAAGGCCAACTTGAATTTTGCAACTTTTAAATAAATTACATTGACTGGTGTGAGGTACATTTTAATAAATCTTCTTTCACATATAGTAATGAATTAGATCTTGATAAAATACATTGATCAGTCAAAACTTTTGTATTTTAAGTACTTGAAAATAGAGAGCTGAGTTCTTAGTACAAGATATTGTATTTAAACAGTATACCCTGAAAGGTCTATCTTCTAATTGTGATTATAAAAGAGGTGTTCTTTGAGGTTACATTTATTAAGGAATTGGTACGGGCTAAATTAAAATCCCAAAATTTACTGGGGTCATTATTTCATATATAATGTATTGACAGGAATTGTGTGGTGCATGGAGCATGAGGACCTGGCAGTGACTGATATGGAGACAGAGGTCAGCGAGGACCAAGTTGAGGTCAAGGTCGAGGAGTTTGAGGGCTGGACAAAACCTGGGATGTCCATCTCTGACATCACACAGAACATCCTGTCTGGACTCCAGTATGACAGTATTAAGTTAACTTAACTTTTCATTAATCATGTTATGTGAAATATAATATCAAAACTCAATCCCTATGCTTTAACAAAGAATGCTTTTAATTATGAGGTCAAAAGATTAGATTTCAAGGTCATGAATTGATAAATTCTGTCTGGTTGTAACACTTTCATAATCACACTTTTTATACCCCGACCAGCTCCGAAGGAGTTAAATGTCGATTTTCCGTATTTTTTATATTTACCTCAGAGCGGGGTTCACTAGTGAGCATTAACTCTCAGATATCTTTTTGTAATCAATTTTATACCATAACTCCTGATGACACCTATTGATTTTGAGGTCAAAATCTGATTAATATTTGTATCATTTATATGATAATTTTCATTCTTTTTCAGCTTTTATAATGAGACTTTATGTAAAGACTCATTTTAAAAAGAATCCTTTTATTTTAGGTCAAAATGTCAATTTGAAGGTCATGGACTCATGATCATTGAGTCAAAATGCTGTAAACTTATATTTGGGTGCAAGAAAAATATTGCAAGATATATTCACAACAAAGTTTTCGCCGCAATAATTTAAAAGTGTTTTTAATTTATTAATTCTTTTCTAGTATGTTAAATATCCTTTATAAAACCCCAATCACAAAAATTAGTTGATAAAAACCAGTTTAGCACTAGTAAATCATAGAATAAAGTTATTGTGAAAAGTTGATTTACACAAAAGTTTGAGACTTGTTTTCAAATTGACATTTTTTGTGTTTTAAAATAAAACAAGATACTAGTGATATTTGAGGAAAATCAAATGTCATAAGCTGTGGTTATTGTAGAGCTGAAGAGGACACTTTGTTTCTGAAATTGGAACAGCTGTGGAGTGAGTTTCTGTCCTCCATCTCCTCCAGTGTGTCGGATTATCTCAGTGTGGAACATCTCGGGATCATTCTGAGAAGACTCGCTGAGACTGGTCAGTAAGATTAAGGAGGAAGCTTCAATTGATTTGCAAAAATTTTTTATAACTCATTTTAAGTGGTCAAATGAGCTTTAATTTTAATTTTAGACTTGTTACCCTTGCAATACAAGATGTAAAAGTTCACTTAAATATTCAAGAGATCATTTAATTTGGTATTTTTTATATTTTTTTTTTCAGAAACATTTACAGTGAACAGACCATTAATACCAGGGTTTGAGAGAGGTGCTCCTAATCTGCTGCTCTGTCCTCAAGGTATAAAGGAAATACATGTAGCTTGTATGCTTTTACTTTACAACTACAATGTATATTCTATATTTTCTAATTTGGTGTAATTTTTAGACGGAGGCTCTATGAGCCTCCTCTATTGCTACCGGTCAGCTTGCATGTGACGTCGATAATGAACTTTGTGGATTCGACGGACACCACCTAGCGGCAAAATGTGCAATATTCGCTTAGGATTCATATTTCAATGTTATTATTGAAATAAATATCTTATTTGCAATTACAAAATATACAATAAATAGAACTATACATATGGCAATTAATAAACATAATTTCTCTCGTAAATTTTGGTCCATGCGTCAAATTCCCAGTAAGTATGAATATGCATGAGTTTAAGAATATTGATGATGTTTGGGGTTCACAAGCAATATGGCGTGTAATCGTATAGTGGCTATTTATACTTTTTATACAGACTCCTGTCCGTGACTTCAAATAATGAGGATTCCCCAAGAACCATCTAGTGTTGACCGAAATATTGAATAATTATGAGATTCAACAGATAAACGTGGCGTGGTTCTTTGTCTGTATTGTATATTACTTGCGCATTATCAATTAATCTCCCGCTGAGACATATCTTTCTATGCAT
>WFKH01011925.1:48030416-48048082 GCA_016163765.1 Magallana hongkongensis
CATCGATCCAATTAACATGATTATACAACAAGTTGAACCACTGCTATGTGAAGCTTGAATATTCCCCCAATTAAGTACTGTCAACCGTGATCGTACTATGGCATATTTTCGTTTAGTGTTACTTTACTTAATTTTCACGATTACTTTCATTAATTTTGACTATAATCAGTAAAGCGTTTCGCATGTATACTAAACCTACAATAAGGATAATGAAACAAATAAATGAAACATTCAGATGTCACCCTTTAATGCAAAAAAAACCCCCACAGACAGTGGGTGCATAGGTAGAGTACCCAGGCCACGTGCAGTGAGGCTTGATTAATCCTGCATGTCTGGCCAGCGCTGTCGATTTCAAAGTATTCAAAGTTGGGAAGTCAGTGTGTTTTCACGAGCTGATAAGAGTATTGCGCGTGAAAAAAGTGTAAAAACATTTGACAGAATGAACATATTTTATTTTAAAAGTGAATTACGGAGGTATTACAAGATCTACCGGTATATTATTTTTAAAATTAGCTTTAAAGAGACATTAAAGCTAATTCTCCTCATCTTGGTTATTTCCCTTTTTAAACACAGTTAGATAAAAGAATAGGAGTCGTGCATGTACTGAATGATTGAATCTTTTTACTTCAATAATAAGCTTGCATTTGCGTGTTAAAGACTTTTCCGGAATTCAAACTTTATATCTTTAAAAGATTGTTTACACCACAAGTCAAATCTGTAGAAATTCGTAATCTTTTCACCCCCTTGCAGAAAGTCACGCTGAAATGTATACAATCGATGCGCTAAGCTGTTAATCAAAAGGCCGAGCCAGCAATATTTACTGTTTGGACCGTCTGAAATCATTAATTTAACGGTTACCGTAAATTAAGAATTTTCAAATTTTACAAAGCATTATTTTAAAATTCATGTAAGTTATGGGAAAACTGTCATTTCATGGTATTTGCACAAAATGAGCTGTAGCGTCTCTTTAACATAAATATTTCATCTCCATAATTTTTGGAAACGCTTAGAAATATATTTGATCACTTTCTACAATCGAATCATACATTCTGCCAAAGAAAAAGAACGACAACTTTGCGAAATTGAGATCATGCATGTATTACCTAACGTTAGGGGTTTTCAGGCAGGAAAGAATCTTTCCATATGAAAAAAGTTCGCTGTTCAAGAGTTTTTATTGATTATTTATCATAAATTTTAGTTCATATCGTGAATCATTAATTATAATCGTAACTAACAAAATATTTTTCTGTTTTGTAAAGTATTTATTTTTGCATATTCCATAAAAGAGCACGAATATGTAAGCCAAGTAGTTTCTATCCTGTAGTATTTAGTATTGCAAACTCTTAATTAATACTTCAAACCTTCTATACCTTAAATTTGAAGAAAAAAAAAGCCATATATTTTTGGGAGTTGATTTTATTCAACCCTCCTATGTAGTTACTCTGGCAAACCGGAAGTGAATCTGTGTTTGGAGCTAGGCACAAATCATCGCCACTGACAAGACTTAGTTCTCGAAAATAATCGATACATTCTATGTAATGTATTCTGAAGCAATGTTTCAAGGAACCTTACTCATAAATACTTTGAAAATAGTCAGATTTAAATGGTACGAGCAATTTAGATAATTTTTGTAGTATGTGTTCCTACGCCAGAGTTCAATATAGTCTCGTTCAACCAGACGCTCGGCTGTGTCTGTAAATCTCCGACAAGCAGAGAGTCGCTCTTGCTTGTCGGAGATTAACGGAGACAACCAAGCGTCTGGTTAAACGAGACTAGATTTAAATATTGCTTGGATCCATACAATTTTCGAGAAATATTTTAATTACTGATACATAGTTTGATGGAATTAATTCTGTCTTTAAATATTACACAACATGATTCATATGGTGTTTTCCTGGAATTTTTAAATGTTTGATGGAATTAATTCTATCTTTAAATATTACATAACATGATGCATATGGTGTTTCCCGGAATTCTTAAAATTGTCGGAAAAGCCCGACAATTCATATTATAAAAATGTGCGTAATTCAAATACGGATGAGAAACTACTTGTCATGCAAAATTACATATCGTTGATTTTTAGATAAATAATAATCGATAAAATCAACTCCCCTCAGTACTTCAATACTTTAATTATTAGTTTAATCTCCTCCGTCTATCAGTACTTTCAGTACTTTGATTTATATTTCGTGCTGAAGTGTGTGTATTTCTATAAACCTTGCAGATGAGATTCTGAACACTGTA
Source organism: Magallana hongkongensis (assembly GCA_016163765.1). Classification (NCBI taxonomy): domain Eukaryota; kingdom Metazoa; phylum Mollusca; class Bivalvia; order Ostreida; family Ostreidae; genus Magallana; species Magallana hongkongensis. The sequence continues at coordinate 48,032,661 of WFKH01011925.1, forward strand.
CTCACAATATACAGCCATGATTCAGATCAGCCGCTTCCTCAGTCGGATGAGATCCTTATGTGTACTCCACATACCACCCTGGATGAGGTTCAAAAATAATTTTTTATATACATGTATTTGTGAAAAGAGTTTTCTGAAATAGATTTCTTATTCCATGCAATTTAAATTTAAGTAATGCAAAGGATAAATTTTCTTCAAATTAAATGCCAGATTTACAGTGCCTTGTTATTACATGTAATGCTTCTTTTGAGGAATTTGTTACCTTTGCCCAAAACTGTATGACTTTAATATCTATCCACAATGTGGTAATCTGCTGCTGCTTTGTTGCTGTAGGTGGAGATATTCTGGAGGAGAGCAGTGTTTGACACCACTGACAGAATCCACTGTCTTGTCAGTGGGGATCTGTTGGACTATGATGTCAGTGACAGGGGCGAGAGGAGACTGGACTACCACATGCAGAGAGCAACAGAAAGAGGTACGTCTAATACATGGGAAAATTTCAGATTGGATCTTAGTTTGTTCTATTTACTGTAGCAATTGTTTTCATAACATTAAAGATACATGATAACCAGGTTATTTTATGTATTATAATTCTATATAGCAGTATATACATAATGATGAAATTTAATATCTAATTACTGTAAACTAACTTTTATTCAAGATGAATTTATTTCGCGACTAACTTCTAATGAACTGGTTCGCAACAAGTAATGTTCGCTGCCAAGCCTTATCCAGACCTATCTTGTTATAATAACTATATGACAAAGACTGGTTCGCAGCGAGAAATATTTGCGACGATGAGGCCCTCACGAACCTTGTGAAAATTTCTTGCATGCAAATAAGTTTGTTTACAGTATTAAGAATTGCATTGAATATTGTTCTTATATAAATAAGCACTTTAATCATGCTTTAACTATAATGGTGGTGATTTGTAGATATCCCCTACAAGCTGGTGGTGGTTTGTAGTACAGAGAGGGAGAACCACTCTAGAATCGTGGCAGCCCTGGACAAGTACAGACGTCCTCCCATACCACTTCCCTCACATGAAAAGACAGTGGAATACATCAAAGAGAAGCTGACCTTTAACGTCAAAAAACCTCGTGTAAAGCCATCAGCTGAGGCTGACAATGAGAAGTAAGTGTTGCAGCTTAAGTTTACAGATAAAGTGTAATATGAAAAAGGCTAAGGGTAGGTTTACAGAAAGAGAGAGAGAGAGAGAGAGAGAGAGAGAGAGATTGCCAACAATGGAAAGTAAGTGTAGCAAACACAACTTACAATGGTTGAAACAGTAAAAAGGCTGGAAAATGAAAATGTAAAGGAATATTTCAAATTAAAGAAATTTGTTGTTCTCTGTAGCTAGTTATCTTTTTTACTGCTGGGGTATATTGAAAACTTATTTAAAATACACATCATATTTGTCAGATATTTTGTGACTGCATACAGACATGATGTACTTTGATTGCAACCTTATTGTACATTCTAGTTGCACAGTCCGAGTGGTGAAGTCCAGGCGAGCTGGAGTTGGTAAAACACTTCACAAGAAAAGGTTGGCTGAAAAACTGGAAAGTCTCCACTCTGGTGTTGTCAGAACTAACAAAGCAGTGGTGTCCATTCCACTCCATGAGAGGGAGATCAACATTGACAGCATAATGTCTGTCCTTCTACATAACACACTGCATCCTGGGAAAGTAGAACCAAGATTGTTTCACATTGATTTGTCTCACGAGGTAAGGTTTTTCTCCTCTAAGATATACTAAGTATTTATTTTGCCTTTCTATGGATGAAATTAAGGAAGCTGGGTGGTCAACAACTACCCATCAGATCTATTGTAATTTTTAGCTCACCTGAGCTGAAAGCTCAAGTGAGCTTTTCTGATCAAAATTTGTCCGTTGTCTGTCGTCGTTGGCGTCGGCGTTGGCGTTGTTGTAAACTTTTCACATTTTCATCTTCTTCTCCAGAACCACTGGGCAGATTTCAACCAAACTTGGCACAAAGCATCACTGAGCGAAGGGGATTCAAGTTTGTTCAAATGAAGGGCCACACCCTCTTTAAAGGGGAGAAAATTTAGAATTATTGAAAATTTGTTGGTATTTTTCAAAAATCTTCTTCTCAAAAACTATTAGGCCAGAAAAGCTGTAACTTGTATGGAAGCATCCTTTGGTAGTGTAGATTCAAGTTTGTTCAAATCATGGTCCCTGGGGGTAGGGGTGGGCCACAATTGGGGGATGAATTTTAACATAAGAATGTATAGAGAAAATATTTAAAAATCTTCTTCCCAACAACTATTAGGCCAGAAAAGCTGTAACTTTTATGGAAGCATCCTCAGATAGTGTATATTCAAATTTGTTCAAATCATGGTCCCCGGGGGTAGGGTGGGGTCACAATGGGGGGATGGATTTTTACATAAGAATGAATAGTGAAAATCTTTAAAAATCTTCTTGTCAAAAACTAATTGGCAAGAAAAGCTTAAACTTGTGTGGAGGCATCCTCAGGTAGTGTAGATTCAAGTTTGTTAAAAAATCTTCTTCTTAAAAACTATTAGGCCAGGAAAGCTCAAATTGGAGTGGAAGCATCCTCAGATAGTGTAAATTCAAGTTTGTTTAAATCATGGTCCCCAGGGGTAGGGTGGGGCCAGAATGGGGGATGAATTTTAACATAGGAATATATAGAGAAAATCTTTAAAAATCTTCTTCTCAAAAACTATTAGGCCAGAAAAGCTCAAATTGGAGTGGAAGCATCCTCAGATAGTGTAGATTCAAGTTTGTTTAAATGATGGTCCCCGGGGGTAGGGTGGGGCCACAATGGGGGATGAATTTTTACATAGGAATATACAGTCGCACCTGCTGTTACGGCCACCTTTAATCAGCGGCCACTCGCCATGAGCGGCCAGTTTCAATCCCGCCCGTTTAGTTTTTCACTATATTTTAACTGATCTAAGCAGCCACCTGTCTAATGCGGCCAGCGGCCAGTGTTTTTAGGTCCCGTGGTTTCAACATGCCTGTTTTCAACGGCCATTTTGTCTGTTTTGTCACATGACTTCTGACTCTGACATGTGACCCCGTATCTAAAGAAGCCAAACTTCGACAGTTGATAATGAGTTAATGACAAATAATTAAGTGTTTAATTTGAAGTCTGCTGAGATTTAAGGAGATAATTGATTATAACACCTGTTTTGTGTTGTTTATATATCTACATGTACTTAATATATACTTCATTACAAAGTTATTAAATGGCCAGTATTGCGCTTAACAGCTTAACATGTACAGCAATTTGCCGATAATACGCACATTTTTCTAGAAAATTTCTTTGAGAGAATTAAAGGGGTGCCTATTATACACTCCAATGGAATTTTGACACTTTTTAAAGAGGTTAAACATTGCCTATCGTAGTTCAGTACATATCCTTAGTACGGAAACGCTACTTCTGATTGTTTACCGCATTTAATCAATTGAAAATTATTGTTTGGGCGTATTTAGCAGAAAATGTTTTGCTCTTAATCCTTTGATAGATAAATTAAATTAAAACGGCCATTTAAAATTAATATAAACTGTTTATTCAGCAGTCCGAGCTGTGCATTCACCATCTCCGTGTACGCCGCCATTACAGATGCTATTAATAAATCTGTGCAATAGAGCCAAAATGAATATACTCGGTGTTTTTTCTTCATTAATTTGAAACCTGGAATAAGAGGCCACCTGTCTTAAGTGGCCAGTTTGTCATTGTCCCACAAGTGGCCGCTTAAAACAGGTGCAACTGTATAGAGAAAATATTTAAAATTCTTCTTCTCAAAAATTGTTAGGCCAGAAAAGCTCAAATTGGAGTGGAAGCATCCTCAGATAGTTTAGATTCAAGTTTGTTTCATCATGGTCCCCAGGGGTAGGGTGGGGCCACAATGGGGGATGAATTTTTACATAAGAATGTATAGAGAAAATCTTTAAAAATCTTCTTCTCAAAAACTATTTGGCCAGAAAAGCTCAAATCGGAGTGGAAGCATCCATAGATAATGTTGATTCAAGTTTGTTTAAATCATGGTCCCCAGGGGTAGGGTGGGGCCAGATTGGGGATGAATTTTACATAGGAAAATATAGAGAAAATCTTTAAAAATCTTCTACTTAAAAAAACTATTAGGCCAGAAATGCTCAAACTTGTGTGGAGGCATCCTCAAAAAGTGTAGATTCAAGTTTGTATAAATCATGGTCCCCGGGGGTAGGGTGGGGCCACAATGGGGGGATGAATTTTTACATACGAATATATAGAGAAAATCTTTAAAAATATTCTGGGAAAGTTTTCAGTTCAAAAAGCAGTAACTTGTGTGAAAGCACTGGTTGTGCAGATTAAAATTTGATCAAACCATGATTCCCTAGAGAAAAGTGGGGCCACAAAGGGGGGGGGGGGGGTTACATAGGAAAAGAAAAAATCTTCTTACAGGTACAACAACAAAAGGGGCTTGGTATTTACCATAAAAATATGGGGATAAAAATCAGCAGATTTTTAAACTTTTTTGAGCAAGATCTACTGTACTTTGTTGTCAAGATATTTTGATTTTGATACTGTAATGCTAATTTGATCAGAGTTAAGGCTATTGTTGCTCAGGTGAGCGATGTGGCCCCTGGGCCTCTTGTTTAGTTTATGGCAGAAAATATCAGATCCATCATTTACTAAAGAAAAAATCAACATATTTTAGCTTTGAAATACAGAGCTCTCTTTTTTCGAAGGATATGAATCTATACTTATAAATTAAGGCATTTTGCAAATAAACTACAAAATGCCTGCACCAGAGTACTTGCTTTCACCTTTGGTATTTCAACACATGTGTGATGATGTCCGTAAGGTATAACTGGATTTTAACTGATAAGTTATTATTGTGAAATTAATCAAAAACCTACTTTCATTTTCGATAAACAAGCCCGAAATAGCAAAAATGAGAGTAAGGTGGTGGACACGCTTTGGCGGATCCAAGTCAGGGATAGTCTCGATCAAATATATATACTTGCAATGAAATAATATTGAATGATAACGTAAAGAGTAAATATATTTACTGTGCGCCTATTTAGAGAATACATAAAAGTTATGATTTGACAAATGTTGAATAAATAAAATGAGTCAATTCGTTTCTTAATAGTGGGTGATATTAGTTTTGATACTCACTCGCTTGCGAAGCACGACCTCTGGTGAGAGAATGGGATAGAACTTTCCAGAACGGGGTAACCAAGAAAGCGGATTGACTAATTAACGAAAAGTGTAGGACGAGTTCATCATGCACCGCGAGCAGATACCTTGGACCGGACTTCGATTAATACAAAAAGTTAATAAATAAAATGGAACAATTATTGCGACTATAGTATTAATGGAAAGAACTTTCTAGAGCGGGGTGCCCAGAAACGGGTTGAGTAATTGATATCATGGCGGAAAGTGTAGGGCGAGTTCACCATAGGGCAGATACTTTGAATCTGACAACTTTGGTTTAAAATATGGATTGCATGCAAATTGATAGTATTGCATAAACTAGCGTGTCTAAATTTCATACATTTTCATACCACGACAGATTGGTTGTAAACCTTTGTTAGACATTAATTTGTAAACATTAATAAACATATTACATGTATTGTATTCTTCGTCTATATGGATATATGATTTATGCATAAAACGGGGAAGTTTGATTGCCCCCCCCCCTCCAGATTGTTTTTAATCTGAAATTCTTATTTGGGACAGTAATAGAAATTATATTGAAAATTGACCTAAAGAACAAAATTTAGAGAGAGATACACTAAATACCTATTATTCACTGGTTTGAAATAAAAACAATAAAAAACAGATTGTTTTTTATTTCAATTTTAAAAAATAAGATAAGGAAAAAATCGGACAAAGTATATATACTGAAAATGAACAAACAAATATGGTTCAACATATTTAGCATTATATCATAATTAATGTGTAAAGTGTTAAAACCCGCGCTTGCGCGGGTTATCATCTAGTGTAGTCTAAAAATAGTTACAACCAACTAACCCTCTTAAAAGTGACATTTGTTATTTAGGGGTCTCTGTCTAAATTTAAAGACATCAGCCGACTAGTGTTTTCTTTTTGTAGGTTACGGGTAAATGAGAGTGACTAATAAATCCAATAAATCGCATTTACTGTAGACTAAGACTTGGTACAATATGTGTGTGATTGAAATTTACAACTAACCTACTTGCAAAAATGACTTCTTGTGGCAATTGCCATTTCTTGTGCCTTTTTGATAAGCAGAAAACCTCAAATGTATTACCTAGGCGTCCATGAAGCCCCCCTCCCCCTCTTTTTTTTTTTTTTTATTATTAAAGCTCTGCTGAATAGGTCATAGAAGTTGTGATTGTTGTTTTGGATCAAGCCTTAACCATGCAGCCATTTGCAATTTAACACTGACACACAATAGTTGGTTTTTAGTGAAACAGCTCAGTTCAAAACAAAAAATGTTCAAAACAGATTGAAATTATATTTAAAAATTATAAATCAATGAGAGTGCAGAATACTGCACCATTTCTAAGGGACATGATTTAAAAATCCATTCATTCCTGTGACTGTCTTCAAATTGCAAACAGATAGTGTCCATTATAGGTCCAGGAAGGTGTGGATTACCTGCTGTTCCAGTTACTGATTCTGGGCTGTCTCACCAACAGCACTGGTCATGTTTGGAGAAAGCTGCCCTATGACCTCTACATAGTGGAGACCATGCCCCTTCTGGCCAGGGACTTCCAGGATCAGGTCTGAGAAAAACTTTCCCAGTTAATATACCTGCTTGTATATCAGAGTTTGGGGATTTACATCTGACAGACAAACTTGTGAACGCCTATTAGGGGTATTTTTGCCTGCTTAATGGGCTTTATTCAAATAGTAGTATATGTAGACTTTTTATTATTCAATTCCTGTCCCCAACCACATGCGGGACCCCCTGAATGGATGTAAAGTATATAGAAAATCTTCTCCCAGATCCCTACAGTGCTATAATTTGTGTTTTTATACTTTCATGTTAAATACAAATGTACTGAAATCTGATTGGTTTAGACGCAGTTGATAATCTGTTCTATTACCCTCAGCATTAGCAACACACTTGTCAACGGGTAACACAACGAATTGTTACATGAGCGTGAATTATGCGCGTACGGTTCCCCGTAGAATTTACGTCCTTTTTATTTAAAAGCATTAAAATTTTCTCTAAAATTAAGACATTCAGTATAATAAAATAAATAGTGCCGACAAGAAGCGGAGGTTGACAATGGTTTTCAAGGGGTGTCAATTTCAACTGTTAACAGTTGAAATTGACACCCCTTGAAAACCATTGTCAACCTCCGCTTCTTGTCGGCACTATTTATATAATATAACAAATTGTTAAATAAGAATTTACCCTTAGTACCGTCAGTTAAAAAGGCACAAACTGAGAAAAATAACCAAAATTATTGTACATGTATTTTGATAGAGAGGCTATATCAAGTGCATGCACAGATGCCTGGACCTTCTGCCAGACGTGACCTGTCGCTCTCCATTAGAAAGTGTCAAGAAATACCAGGGGAATGCTCCAGGTACTAGACATGCAATGAAATATCAAAAGAAATATGCTAACAATTTGTCATATCTTACTTAGATTTCATTTCAACTGATTTATAAAAGAAACATGATTTAATGTTATATCCTTTGATGACAGATATATAGGGTTTTCAGAGTCAAAGGTTAAAGGGGAAGGAAAGTCAAAAACATAATTTATTTATATTAAGGTAGTACAAAACAGATAGCGAAAAATTTTCCCATCATTCATTTTTTTTAAAAATTGCACCAAATGTTAATCATACTAAACTGTATACATATACAAAGTTTTAAAAAAAATTCCACCATTAGTTTTCTCGTAATCTAGGTCACAACTATGGCTTCCGACACCCTGTTAGAAAAGGGCTAGGCTCATCAGAATACATGATTTAAAAGAAAAAAAATTGTCAAAATATTTTTTTTGGCAAATATCCATTAACAAAGAGACTAAGACACGGTAAACGTTAAAAAAGATAATAATCATTGACTTTGATAATTGTTTGTACCAATAAAATCAGTCCAAAGTATATGCAAGAAGGCCCTATTTTGGAGCTATTCGCCATACTAAATACCGTTTTTATTTAAATTCGTATCATTCAAATTCCACGAAAAACTATCATATAAATTGTTGGAATATGTAGATAATATTATGTAAATACCAAAACAATTCCACCACTAGATATTTTTAAAAAGAAGTTTAAACCTCCCTCCCCCACTTTGTTACAAAGTATTATTTGAACAGTTCTTGCACGGCGTGACGTCATAATAAGACGTTTAGAACATGACGTACGTCATTTATTTGTTTCTCGTAAACGTTTGACTTGCGCGAGGATTTCCGAAGTGTTTGTTTTTCGGATACTGTTTTGTACTACCTTAATAAAGTGGTGTAAATTATCACATGTGGCCATGCTGTTTTGAAAATAAACTACGTAATTAAGCTTTAATGAACATTTGAAGTTGGAGAAATCGTATTTACTGGAGGCTGACATGATGTAGAACTCTTTTGTATTAAAAACCAATAAAATTAATTATTTTGACCTCACACCATCTATTCCGGTTTGGTTTACATATACAATGTACACAGTGCTCTAAATAAAACGCTGGTTTATGCCTTTCTGTTACTCAAGTAATCGACTGAACAAAATTGATAATAATATTTAGGTTCACACGTCAATCTAAAGAATAATTACATGTATGCATAAATATATGCATTTTTATAAATAAATGACAGCTGTTATAATCTGCTATCTTTCAAAGTTGAAAATGACCTCGAGTAATTTTTTATTCCAAGTCAAGTTCTTCGCTAACTGAATAAGTATGTTATAATTGTAATCGGGATGTTTAAAATACATTCTCTAAAGTCGGAATTACCATGTTGAAATAACGAAGGCAGACATTTTCTACGATACTTGGCATCTATCGACAATTTCCACAACTACGCGGAGATTTCTCCGACACTAACCTCCGCTTTTAGATTTCAACGAACATGCTCCATTTGACGTTAGATTGTAATTTAGTGGAAAGTCAAAGGTAAAAGAACGGTCTCAAATCGATATTGTTTCAAATTTTCCAGAACTTGTCATTTAGAGCGAATATCATGATTTACTGATGCTATGTTGATAAGACAAACCGGAATAGATGGTGTGACGTCATAGATTAAAGTTCAATGGCAGCTCCCATAGCGGCGGGAAATGTAAATTTAAAAGCGATCGATTTTCTTGATTTATTCATTATTCCGGGTTTTTAAATGAAAATAAATATGATTTACAGTTATAATAGATGATAATTAATTGATTTATTGTACAAAATATTTTTAGTTTCCTTCCCCTTTAATGTGACAGTCAAATGCTAAGTACAGGTATACTGTATAATATATATTTGCAAAGAGAAAAGTACTTAGCCACTTAGCTAAGAACCATGACTTTGTGTGACTTTTCTTTGAAAAAAAAAAAGATTAGAAGATTCAATTTACATTTCCTTCTCTACGGTCAAGGGGACATAAATATGTTTTTAGCTAATTGAGATGATATTAGCCAATTGAGATATAAACTGTACCATTCTGTGATCAGAATACTAGTTTGGAATAAAATGGATTTGATTGGTAAGGTCCTCTATTTTTAGATTATTTATACCTTCATTAATTACAAATGCATCACAATTCTGCAGTTTGTTAATGCACATGGGAACTTTTTTTGCAAGTTGAATGTTGTGAACTTCTCTTCTCTGTTAGACATTGGTGAGAGTGACCTGTTGTTTGATGATGCGGAGTTTAGGAGCTCCATGTTCCAGCGGCCGTTCCAATACCTGTACAGACTGGACATGAACCGAGGCCTGGGGGACGTAAACATGGGGAGGACCGAGGGGAACCGTCTCACCTGTCTACAGACACTGCTCAAGTAAATATGATTATATGCAGACACTGCTCAAATAATTGTTAAATGTTTACAGACACTGATCAAGTAATTATAAATGTCTACAGACACTGCTCAATTAATCATACAGTACAGCTCACGAGTATCCCGACACCCTCCGTGGAAAAAACACGGTGGAAAACGGTCTGTGTCACACCGTGTACACGGTGTGACACCGTGTATGTGTATTGGAAAATTCAAGAAAAAGCACCGTGGCCGCCCGTGTTAGTCCGTGGCCACTGTGTCACTCCGTGGATATCGTTACCTGAGACTTTAATAAAAATAGCGTATGTTTTGAAATAAATAAATTATGGCTAAACAAGGATTGAAATATATATATCATTTTCAAATTTAAAAAAAAGGCGACTTAAGTTACCCGAACCCAGAAAATTGTCGGTGCTTTCAACGTGAAGTTAAATTTTTGTGATCTGAAAACTCGACGTAAATGGGTATACCTTTTAATTCATTTGTTCTTAAATAAATTAAAATAAATTTACCAAATAAATTTATCAATCAGTTGATATATTATCAAAATTCTAATTAATTTAATTCATCGGGTTTTTTTAATCTAGACAGACATGATGTTGTAACTCACGATCAGATTAAAATGTCGTGAGCTTAAACGTCTTATTTTCTGTTATCTGAAAACATCCTTTGAGAGTGCACCTTTTGATTTATTAATCAATTTACAGTTTAACTTTAAACCTATTAAAATATGAGAAATGAAAACATTTCAGATCATGTTTTATAAATACATGTGGATGTGCTGTTGTTAATGACAACCCTATATTACTGGTGATTCGAATGATTTGTACTTCAGCTATTTACAATGCAATAAATAAATAGATAATCACTCTTATATGATAAATTATAGATAAATACATGTACAAACTCTTGGTAAATTAAATTCAAGCATTGAATTAAAAAAAATACACGCATTTCATAAAATAACTTTCAACTTTATTTCCCGTATAGCTGGTAATGGCGTCTTGATTTAACATGAACAAAAAATCACTCGTGCGATACATGTGTACAGAAGCTGATCAGAGACATAGCAGTATCTTTCATCTTGGGTTCTATACACAACAGGTGTTATTGTTTTTCTTTGTTTTTTAGCAGTTGTTGTAATTTACAACTAACTCTGTATATTTGGACGTTTATCCAGGTGTACACGAGATGCCGTTATTCACACCTTTCCATGGACATCTGTTAGGAAACTCATCACAACCTGTCGGGTGTATAGTCTGATTATATCTTATTTCTACTTTGTTAGTTTCATGGTTTTTCTTAATATCTAACAAACAAAAGAGCTGTCTGTAGATATGTACACAAACAACTACACGTAAGACTATTGGCGCGTGGATCCGTAGAACAATTCAGCAACTCTATGCATGTGGGAATTTCACAAAGTATTAACTTGCGATAAAAATCATTTACCGGGTATATGAATGTACGAAAAAAAATACCTGATTAATTAAATAGATGATTGAGATAATAACTTTTTGCAAGTACTTAGAGCAAACACAGTTTTATATACTTTATTTTCAATCTAATATGTGTGATGTGAAATAGCGTCGAAATTTTAACTGATAAAACTTATTACATCGTCTACTGTACAAACTTATAGTCATTGTGTTGAAATCATTGTTAAAACCATGAGTCTAGAATAAATGAATGAAATTAAAACAAACAAAACTTTAATTATTTAAAATTGTTTGCACACAATTACATACATGTACACCCAGAGAGAGAGAGAGAGAGAGAGAGAGAGAGAGAGTTTAAACAACTCAGTATTCCAACACTTGTACATGCAGTATAAGAATTAAGAATCTAAACATTACAAACACTAAATACTTTATTGTTAAACATATTCCTATTCATCGGGAAAAAAAATAGAACGACATTTTTTCCTTTTCGGGGAAGGGACACGTGTTGTAGCTCGCGGGCTGATTTGACTGACAGGGGTAGCAAGTGGACTCTGACTGGATTCTATCACAATGTGCAATTCACGGAAAAATGGACTAAAAAATTCATTATAAATGGAAACTATAAACTATTTTGTTAAAATGAATAACAAGTAAAATGTACTTAAAGTTACATGTAAGCCTAACAAACATCCCCCCACTCTCTCTCTCTCTCTCTCTCTCTCTCTCTCTCTCTTTTGACGATCATTAAACAATCAAACAGTAATTGTTGCAATAATTTCTTGGACCACAAATGATGTCTAAATTAGAGTAGCTTGATAAAGATGATATAAAAAATTATCTAGTACCGATTCAGTGATTCTACGCGCTGTGGATATATACCGGTACTACATGTACAAGTACATCACACTTATTTATAATAGAAAGAAATTTTGAAAGAGTACTAACTATAAAATTGTATAAAGATATTATTTTGAGAAAGTACAATCATTTATTGTTTTCAACAGCCCTTCAGATTTGATATCGTTGAATAGATCACCGTAACGATTCTACGCGCTATTGAAACTGACCAAACTACATGTACTACGATCACTTCTACGGTTACAAATAGACTGAAACATAAACCTATTAAACTGTTTATTTAATTTTAAAAGGGAGAAGGACTTGTTCGTGTTTTGATTGAAGTAGCTTTTAAAGAACTTGGTTCACTTGTGACTTATTTTGGCCCTCGGATAGGGTAAAATTTCAAAGTGGTCGGAACAAATATTTGTGCATATATAAATACTTTCTGGTTTTACCTGTTATCAAAAATGTATAAGTACTTGTGATTGCCCAAGTGTATATACTAAATAAATTGCAATAAAATGCCGTGGGAATGCATATTTCCGGAAAAATACACGAAATGCTGTGAATGTTTTGGAAATTTGGATAGGTCCGCATGAAATCACCATCGCCAAATTTTGTCATATTGAACAACTTACTTATCTTGAGGTGTATGCAAAAAATCGTGATGGTGATATTGTGCGGACCATGTTTATTTTTTAAAAAACCGTATTCTGATAACGTCAATATAGCGTTATCGTGTATCAATAATAACGTTAGATAAATAAATCGGATAAGTATAAATCATACTTAAAATGTAAATAACATTTAAACATTAAAAAGTATGTGTATTAAAAATATTAAACATGAAAGGAAGACTACCTATATGTCCGAAAATCTTGTCTTATTGCATGCACAATCTACTTCCGCGTCTTCGTAGCCTAGCGACTTTAGACATTATACCAACTGAAGATGTCGAAGATACGATAACAAGTAATACATGGTATAATTCGCCAAGGATGGTTCTACAATGTACATCAATTTTTCAAATATGTGAAAAACTAGCTGTTCATCGTAATTTTCTCAAATCAAGGCAATTGGACCATAGAAAAACGTGAAATAACTTCATGCTTTGTATGGAGCTATCACTTGCAAATTACACAGTCATGTAGTTCTACCGACTGTATATTTATTTTACAAAGAAATGAAATCGTGTACATACAGAATTATGTGGTAGGAAATTTAAATACTATTAGTGTAAGATTCATGCCTTTTAATTGTTTATTTACATTTATCTAGTTGTAAATATGTAGGATAAAAAATAGTTAAAACAGTTTAAAGTTCACACATCGTACCTGTCGATGTGAAATGTATTTTATGCTTTCTGCAGTAGGATATTTTAATGAACTATGTAATTCAATTCGGATCTATCAGAGTTAGAAATAATAAGGATGTTGAAAAGTTTTTTTTTAAATCTACGATTGTATGAATCATGTAAACAGACGACACTTATAAATGAAGTACATGCACCTATAAATTAGATATGACGTCACTGTAATACTATGATGACGTAAGTAATACAAAGACTTGTTAAAATTTCACCCCAACATTTAACCTTATATACAATGTTAATTATTCTGCGAAAATTTATACAAGTAGTTGCTTTTAAAATAGAAGGTAAACTATCTTCATTGTATGAATGACGCGGTCTTTATACTATTTTTTTTCTACAACTAGACTTAAACCTGTGAACGCACAGGTTGTTGGATCAAGATCAACAAAATTTTAATTTTAAGTGTAAGTTATGAAGTATTAGCTGATTAAAGTATTGCCGGAGTTATATACTTTTTACTACCTATCTCTCTTAAAAAAATCTTCAAAAGATTTCCCCTTTCATGGGATGTATGGTCTTTAACACCCCATCCCAACCCCAACTCCCGTATTCTCTTCTTATGGTTTAATAAAGTGGTTACCTTTTGTGTATGTGGGATGAATTCTTATTTTTGACCGCTAATTAATAGTCACCGTTCAAAAGAAAGTTTCCAAAACGAGTCTGTAATATTTTTCCATACATTTGTCAAGCGTCGATATATGTGTTCGATTCATTTTCCGATGTGTGCCCCCCCCCCCCCCCCCTAAAAAAAACCCCATATGTTTTAATGTATGTTATGACAAGTTAATCCCATGTTACTCGCAAACCCCAAATCTTGACATGCGTGTATTTATTTTTTCTATTCTTTGTCTTTATGTGTTTAATAATTTATTATTTAATAATTTATTTTTATTTCTCAATGTATTGAATAACAGCAAGGTCATATGCAAAACTTGTAAAGTTCTTTAAAGCTGAAAATCTATCGGACGAAATCTAAGATGCAAGGGCACTTTCTTGAGCCATCTACATAAACGGAAAATTCCCAATTTTATAACATAACGAACTCCTAATATAAATATACGGTAATGAATTTTCTTTGAGATTTGAGCCACACCTAAGTAAATTCTAAAATATATTCTGGACTACAATTTACTCCATACTCTATCTATCTCTCTCAAAACAATATTTCAAATGTAATGTAATTTCCTTATCTAATCGGTCAAAATGACCGGTAAATAAATATAAAAACTACCAAATCAAGAAGTTAACATTTTTACAAGCAGGATTTAAATTTTTGCAAACACCTTTAATTGGATTTAACAAATCGATTCACACTTGGCAAGATCTTAGTTAGTGAATTGTAAGGGTAGGCTAATTAACGAAGAATTTTAAGATGAGTAACTTACGATAAAGTCTCTGACAGCTGTTTATTTACATCTATGATTTCCAATTTATTGTTCATTGAAAAACTGTTTTAATTTCATTAATAAAAAAATGATAACAAGTATTAACATACCTCAAATAATTTTTTCCGAAAATTTTTATAGTTATTATTTTTATACAACCGAACTATGCTTAGTACGTTTTCAACGCAAAGAAATTAAAGGTAAAGAGTGGAGATTCGGGGAAATTTTCTCTTAGACTACTTATAAATTGGTCATTTTTAAATACTGTTTTGTATCTTTTGTTTGAAAGCCATGTCCATATATGTCCATATATGGACCTGTGAATATTTATTCAGACCCGTAAATTTCATCAAATCACCGGTCCACTTGACTAGTAATTTTTATTTATCTTTCTTATAATGCCTGGCACCGAAAAACGATAATATCCCCG
>WFKH01011925.1:48063131-48077346 GCA_016163765.1 Magallana hongkongensis
CATCAAGTCAGATGTCGTGAAAAAATGCAACAGTCTCAAAAATGCCAATTATCAAACATATGTCCCTCTTGGGTGAACATAGAATTTAAGTATAGATAAATGAAAAACAAGAGAACAAAATAGGACAATGATATAATTAGAGAAACCCTCTTTATAAGATTCTTATCTATATAAACCTGTACCAGCATTCGGTAAGGGAAAAACTCAGTTTTTAAACATTATAAAAATAACCAAAAAATGCTGTTAAACTTTAAATCTGAAAACAGCCCTAATTTTCTAACTTAATAAAAATCATGCTTTATTCCAATAGAGAGATCTATTCAAAACTTTAAAACCAGGAGGTTTAATTGCTAAAAATAGAGAGGAGAGGGAAACCTACTATGAGGCATTTAATTCCAAACCAAGTGAAGAAAACCCGATCGATATATACCTGCACTCGTGTGTCAATTATTTTCTTGTAAGGATATGATGTGTGAATGTTTATTTCTATCAAACCATATCAATGATACATGAGGTACAAAAAACAAAGATATTAATTTACAAATGAACAAATACAAGGTCACGTTAGGAGTACAAGAATGAAATAAATCGAGCTAATATTTTTTCAACAAATATGGCCAATTTTTTTAATGATTCAATATCTATGGTATTAATAAGATTCCCAATTTTATAAGTGTTAACATTTGATGAGTTTTTTTCTTCAATTAATTTGTTGCGGAATATAGAAAATGACTGACATTCCATAACATAGTGATATTCGTCACCCAAGTGTTTTTATTACATAATGAACAAATTCTATTACATCTTTCTATGTTACTCCATCTTCAAATTCCAATTGGAATTTGAAGATTACAGATTCTATATTTTGTAAATATTTCTCTTAAATCGTTTGGAAGTTTCTTTAGATAAATCTCATGTCCAAAGTTTTTCTTGAAGATTCATGGGTGCATAAACAAACCTTCAGAAAAACATTTATGAAAATAGCGAAACATTACATGCGTAAGTTTACAATCATGCGCCACTCAAAGTTTAGACCAATAAATAATCATTCGTACCTTGATAAAGATTATCAAAGGATATCGCCCAGTTTCCCCATAAACCATACAATTTCGGGTAGTAGACTTAATATGCAGTACAAATTTTATTTCGTAGCCCCACACTTCACAGCCATAAAATAAGATTGGGCTAATAACACTATTTAACCGATTAAATTGACAGTCGATTGGTAAATCAAAATATCTTATTTTTCTAAATACTCCAAACAAAGCTTTTGAGGCTTGCTCAGTTAAATGTTTTTTCGTACTTTTAAAAGATCCACTACGAGACATAATAACACCAAGATGTTTGAACTCATTCATAATTTCAAGAGGTACATCTCTGTATAAAAAATTCTTTTTGTAAAACGACCTTTGGAAAAGATTTATACTTTAGTCTTTTCAATGTTAACATGAAGTTTCCACATATCACAATATTCAGAAAAAAAGTTCAGTGCTTTTTGTAAGTCGTCTGGGCTCTCAGAAAATATAACCATGTCACCAGCGTAAAGATGTGCATTTTTACCTAGACTTTTGAATTAATATCATTCTGTGAGCTAAGCCTGTTTATTTAATTATTTTGTTAATTACTGGTCATTTGTATGTTTTATTGTGCAGGAGATCAAAGGAATATATTATTTGGTGTTTTTTAGTCAGCCCGGGGGCTGACTAATTCAGTTAGGATGAAACTTCAATTGCGCTTGCGTAAGTTGGAATTCTGGGAAGGAATTAGACAGTTCGTGTAAAAGAAATTTGAAGAAGTTATGAAACTGGTCAGTTTCTAGGCCAAACTGCGCATCGGTGTATTGGAAGACCACTGTATGGAAAATGCTTATCGAAAATGTGGTTGATTTGGATCACCTGCTATATTGATTTGGGTACTTTTGTGTATGTTTGAAAATACAGAACTTCAAAAGGTATAAAGTAGGCTAAATATTTCAGAAAAGTTAGTTTTGAGTAATTGTCGAAAATCTTGTTACTCACTTTACTCGTGAAGCATAACAATACTTAAATGAACAGTGTTGTTATAAGAAAAGGAACTACTTTTTGTTTGGGTCAATGCTATAAGTTTCTTGCAACAATTTTTTGCGATTGCTATACTTTTTTCACCCATCCGTCCAAAAAACATCACATGAAGTTTTATTCATTTTTATGATATTTTGAGGATTTTAACATTCATGTATTTATGATATAGTTAATGATAATCAATAGCGAGACATTATTAGTTGAAAAACGATAAAGCAGAGTAAGTAATCGTAGAATTTGATTTCATGGCCTCTCATTATTGGTGTTCTTACGATGCTTGATTTGCGTTCTTGTTATGATTGATTTGCGTTCAATGAAAATGTTATGATTGATTTGGGTATATATCAGATAGTGTTATATCATACTTACTTAGATATTAAACAGTGTAAGGAATATTTCCAAATGTACCTTTTGCAACAACTCTACTTTAGCAACACATTGTATCACTGTTAATCCTATTTTAAGTAAGGACAAGTTACGTTTTAATTCAACAATAAAATGCTTTCTTTAGTGATCCATGCGGGATATGAAGATAGCAAAAATGCATTCTGCAATAATCGCTACCTTCATAACCCGCATGAACAATCAAAGAAAGCATTTTATTTAAATTTCCGTTAAAAGGTGGTGAATGTAAATATTCATAAATAAACATACAATATCACGTGTCCCTATTCGTGTTAAAAAGTATCAGAAATATAATTATATTATAAACTGTTAGATTGTAATAGTTATCAGAAATTCACATGTTTTTTGTGATATTTAGCCGGGCTCTGTTGAAAACAAAGTCCTGGCTCTAGGCAGGCAAATTTTCAAAGTTACTTTAAATAACACACCACTCTAACACAGCTTCCGGTATACAAAACAGTTACACATAGAGCCTTGTTTTGTCAGATGTATTGTTTTCTAAATGTTCGCGTTTAAATTTAGCAAGAAGTGTTGTTATTCCCCTGTTTTCTTATAAAAGCTGGTTTTTATTCATAACAGCATTTAGTCGCCATATCAGTTTCGAATACTCTTCAACTGCCACTATGGTATATATACCGGTCCAGAAATCTACTCGGTTGCTTTATGATCCAGGCATTCAGTTTGCACGGACTTCTTAATGCATGAACTACACATTTTAGTAGAATGTTTGTATGAAAAGAATAAAGAAAACTACAATCAATAAAAACATAAAATAGGATTTATTCTTTGAAAGAATTTCGAAGGTATCCGTATTATTTTGCATAGATAGTGCAGATATTTACTTCGCATGCATATCAAACACATGAGAGAGAGAGATAAACAGTCTTTGATACACTACATGTATATGCATAAAGACATCAAAAGAGCGGGCTTTCAATATTTCAGTACTTTAATATGGTTAGCCCCTCCCCCCTAAAAAAAAAAACCGATAACAAAACAAAAAAGCTATACAATCACTATGTTCCTGAATCTGAATGGTAACGACTTTATATGAACACTTTTCCTGAAACCGACATGAATACACTTTCTGAAACCGACATTTTCATATAGCAATGAACATCTTTCATTGACAACTTCCAAAGTTAACTTAAATAGATAAATAGTCAAACATTAATAATAAAATTGATGATAAACGCCTGCCATAAGTGACTAAAAATGAAAACAAAAGAAAAAATATAATAAACTTTTAAAATAACAATTTATAGTACTGCCTAAGTAGTTGATGCAATTTTAATCAAAGCTAATTAAAAGTGTTTAATATTACATTTTTGTCTAAATGTGCAGACAGTAAATTCGAGATACCCGACAAAAGTATAGCAGGTGATCCAAATCAACCGCATTTTCGATCAGCACTTTCCATACAGTGAAGACTGTCAGTGGGAATCGTCTGCAGCCACAGTCCGGAGTCCGCCATCTTCACAACGTCAAGGCTTTGCGATTAAGGAACTCCACACAAACCCTTGACATAAGTCGCTATTTAAAAGTCGGGCTCACGCCCAACAATACGTAATAATTCTAAAAATAAAATGTCCAATGAAATAACTACTTTTGAAACGTAGTTTGGGTTGAGCACAAGAATGGCATATCTCGAACGAAAAATTTGCGAAAAATTCATTTTTAATTGTCTCACTGAAAATCGAAAGCTCTCGATATCATGTTTAATAGATAATCGGGACTAAGCACATTTGACGTACGTATGGTGACTTTCCATCGTTTTCCAAAGGTATGCAACGTATTTATAACTTCAGAAAGCTGTTCTATCACAGTGAACGATTTAAAAAAAATTAACCAGCGATATTTGGTTCGGTTATTATTCATACAAATGCGACAAGAAGATCGAAAACTTGCTATTTTCTGGGATCAACATGTGCGCAGCCACATTTGTTTACATTGTCTCTGATATGAATGAGAACCGCATTCTGATTGGCTCCAAATTGAGACTTGGAACAAATGAAATACGTCGGCCTGAGCCCGACTTTTAAATAGCGACGTATGTCAAAGGTTTGTGTGGAGTCCCGTAATCACAAAGCCTTGACGTTGTGAATATCGGAGTCCGCGTATATCATCCCAACTCTCTTAGTGAGATTGGAAAGTAAATATATTGGAAGTAGTTTGCGATTACACCATGAAAATCAGAGAGCTATGTCTGCAAAGTTACAACTTCAAGTATTAAAGCTGAACACTGCTCGTAAATAGGCAGTGTCCGCCATATGTCTCTTTCATCACTGCTGTCCCTACAACCCTTATATAAGAGGCAGACCTCTTTGCTGTAGAGGTCTCACCTGTGTGGACGTACATCTTGCCTCGCCGTGTTGCTCGGTCGCGATGAAATTATCACCTTTTTTGCACTTTTTTAAGCCAGGAGAATACTAACATCAAATAAATTGGTCAATGCATTATTTTCAAACAGAATATACACATAGAATAAGATATAAATGCATAAAATCCAAAGACTACGAAGGGAATACTATATGTCGGCCACGAGTTTCAGGTGTGCAATCGGGTGTTACGAAATCGAAGGGTTTATGTACTAGGTACCTGTGTGACGGTGCCTATTTACGAGCGGTGTTCAGCTTTCAGTAGGTGTGCAGTCAAACATTGCATGTACACCGCTACACGCTTCATACATGTACATGTACAGCCATACATATAAGGGTGCAAACTAAATGTGTACCCGCTTATTATTATTGTTCTGGAAACTATTCGTATTTTAATCGATTAATTTGTGTATTCACTTTTGACATAATATTGAAATTCCGCTGGCTGACTATCTTAGCTTTTTAAAAAGCTAACCTTGTTTCCATTTAAAGCCAGTCGAGCGTCAAGAGGAATAGATTTACCACGCACATTTGCTAGAGATACTTGAGCGCCTTCTAGCGTTGTCAGTGAATGACTCGGTGACCGTTCGTTTTGCATCGGAATCTGTTGTTTTCGCAAACGAGTCTGTTGATTTCGTTTAGAGCTGGTCTGTTCGTATTTTAGTATGTTAGTATTTTAGTTTTTGCCAAATAGTTGTTCGGTTTGCAACTCAAGCCGTAATGACTGCTGCTAGGAACACATTAAATCTGGATATTCTTTTGACTACAAAATAGGACTCATAAAGAAGGGAGAAAAAGACGTTTCTTTAAATGCGTATACAATGAACTAGAGCACTACTGGGAAAGTAACTTTAATGTAAGTAAATTTTGAAAAAAAACTACTTTCGTTTTAGAAAAAGGTAATATTTTTCAAAGACATTGACCAAATAACAACAAATATATATAGCTTTTTTATAGTTTTGTGTTCAACACTACGTAGATAACAGCATAATTAAAAAAAAAAGGTGTAAAGTAGTGATTTAAGGGGGATGTGCGGGCATCTTATACATTTGATGATATGAATGTAAACATTTCTTGATCTGGCTTGTTTCTGCCCGAAACTGACCAAAAATATTGCCAAAAGATATAAAAGCAATAAATATGAAGTCCTACATGTCATTTTGTTTGAAAAGTATGCATACAAGAACAGGACAATTGTCCTGTCCTTGTATGCATAATTTGCATTCAAAACATGTAGAATCTCATATTTATTGCTTTTATATCTTTTGGCAACATTTTTGGTCAGTTTCGGACAGAAACAAGCCAGTTCAAGGAATGTTTACATTCTTATCATCAAATGTATAAGATGCCCGCACATCCCCCTTAATAATTAGCTTTTAACTGAATAATATTTACATTTCCAGTATCTTTTTCTGTGAAAGCCAAAAATATTTCATCAATGACTCTTAATGTTTAATTATACAATTGCTGAAAATAATAAAGACTTAGTTATAAGGAACCATTCTTTGAATATTATAAAGTGATAAAATACGTTCGAGCGTGATCAACTCTTTCATAAAGCCCTTCGGACTCTCTTGGATTTGATCACCCCCGAAAAAAGGCTTTATGATATATTTGATCACGCCCAACCGTATTTGGTCACTCATTATGCTAAAAGAATGATTCATTATTCCTTAATTTCATACAATTGACACTATATTGTAAACAGATGATGAAATGGTGACGAAAACGTGAGATGAAAAGAAAACTAATTAGCATACTTGGAACTGATCTCAGCAACTTTAAAGCACAGAAGAAAACAAGCGGACGATAAAACTATTAACATAGTATCATAATGGCATCATCAAACGATAAACACGATAAACGAAACTTCCAGTGGATTACAGTGGCCAGTGTTGATTTAATAAAACTGCCCCTTATAGACATTTTGGCCAGTCAAATTAAGCCTGTTGATCTTTTTAAAAAAATCCAGTCATGTTCAACTCTGAAACTTCTGCCAGACCAACAAAAGTTTTGCCTTATTCAACCACCTGGTCTTCCTGATTACAACACTTTTGATTTTACTTTGCTCTATACACTCATTCGCAATTTATGTTCTTTACCGAGTCCAGCTCAAGGATGGGGGAAAGAGCCAAAGGCCACGGATACAAAAATTAGTGATGACATAGAGCGTCTAAGATTGTTTAGAAACAACTACTACGCTCACGCAAATTCTGCATCCATTTCTGATGGTGAATTTGAAGATGTGTGGAGAAATTTTAAGTTGGCTATCAAACGAATCAATTCAAAAATTAATTGCAATGTAGATTATGAAGAAGAGTTGATAATGATAGAACGCTCAAAATTTACAGATGACCATTTGAAGACCTGCAGGATCCTTTTAGATGCCTTTGCGAATATACAAAATCATCCGGACCGTAAAGGTAAGTACTTCGAAAAACTCATTTTTAGTTAATTATTCGCAGATTTGTTAATTGTTTAAATGAATTATACATCTTTTCACCATTATATAACCAAAATGTTATGTTTATTTCAAGTAATGGAGCATGCAATTTCAATGGCTTTTTTTCAGATGAACCAGACATTTCCATAAAAGGTGAAAATGAAAAACAATGTGGAGAAACAGCTCTATTTGAAGCAGATGTGCAAAAGGTTAAATCCTCAAGTTGGACTATCACATGGCAGAAACGCATAGGAGACTTCATAAAATGTATTGATACAAGTACGGAGAAGTACAGCGGTAGTACAAAGAGAAAACTTGTCATAAAATCCGTATGTAAGGAGGATGAAGGAGAATATCAGGCTGTCCTCTCACTTGAATCAAATGGACCCGATTATAGATCTAAAAATATCATTCGTCTATTTGTATCTGGAGGTAAACGTCAAGTCGCAAAATGTTTGAAGAACAAAATTAATTAGAGTCAATTTATAACGAACTTTTATTCGCGCCGAGATCTACTTCGGGATTTACTTAAGGCGATCAAATTTATTCTCATATAATTTATATGCAAAAAGAGTTTGCTCACATTACGTAACACCACACAACAGCAAGGGTCGGTTTATAAAAAATGTTATGTTATACTCGTAAAAAAAAGATAGAAATTAAATTCATTTCTTTTGATTTTATGCATGAATTTGACACTACCATGTTCAGAAAATAAGACGCATTATTAAAAAAATATGATTTTTATTTGTGCAGAATATCGTGAAACGAGCGAATTAAGACGTTTTGGTACGCCCATTGTATTGTGATGTAGGCAAATAATGTATTTAAGATAAAGATGGATTTGTTCAGCCAATCAAATAAGGCGTTGCAAACAAAATTACATTTTATCTAAATTAATAGATTTTTGTGTGTTTTATTTTTATTTTTGAAAACTTCTCCTTATTTCTCTACAGAAGTCCCTAGTGTTAAGATATTAGCGGATTCACAAGTTTGTTTTGGATCTACAACAACCATTAAGTCAGAAGTCTCATCAACACCGAAACCAAAGAAATTTGAATGGCAGAAAAGCAAAGATAGAATTGATTTTTATTGCACTGAGAAACCTATTTATTTAAGAAGTACTGACATTTTTACAAGTCCTTCTTATGTGATAGCCAAAACAACCTTTACCGACAAGCTGTATTATCGTCTTCTGGTTTGGAATGAAATTGGAAAGGGTGTCAGTAACACTGTTTCCCTAGACGTCACAGGAAGTATGGCTTTATTTCAATTTCCATATTACTTTACATTTTCATTTCTATAGCATTTCTGTGGATATTGTGAATTGACATGCAAAAGATAACATATGAAAATTAATTATTCGTTTTATTTATGTAGGTCCTCCAAATATCGTGACAAGTTTCGAAACAAACATCAAAGGCACATTAGTAAAATTGATTGGAAACATATATGTCTATGATGATTCGCCTGGTATTTTGGAAACGTTTTGGACAAAAAATGAAAAGAAGATAAACCCAGAAAAAAGTGGCGGGAAACTTTCTGAAATTTGCAACGAAAATCCATCACTTACTATCAGAAACGTGAGCCCAGACGATGCTGGTGAATACCGACTTACAGCCACAAACGCTGTTGGATCAAGTACAAGTGATGCCATCGTTTTAGGTATTTAGTCGTTTAAAAAATATTTACATTGTCCAGTGACTTTGTCTGTGATAAAACTACGAATCGATTTTGTAATGTTTTGTCCAATACATTTCATCAATGAATATTTCAATTTTTCAATATAAGTAAATTAAATGGCTTTTACAACCGGAATTAATGTAAGTAGGGTTTTTTTGCTGGAAATACGCATGGTTGGTCAAAATCAAAAGTAGAAAGATCTTTAATAAGTAAGCCTTATCCATTCTTATGTTTGTCACAATTCACCGAATGCTAATGTAAACTTTTTTTTCTCTTATAAACGCAATTTGAAAACACACTATTCTGAAAATCATGCTATAGCAAACAGTGAATACAATTCGCATTGTTTATTCGTCAGTTAAAGCTATACACGCTATAATTTGCGTCAGTTTTGAATGACAGCGAAAACGCATGTGTTTGTTTACTTAAAAAATTATCTATATTCTGTAAATTACAGTGGTTAATTCCATCTAGTTACAAAGATATAGAATTTTAATTGTTCATTTTCCTGACATGAAAATAATGCCTTTTCACCGGCCTCATTGCGCATGTGAGCGGAAAATCAGGTAGTCGTTATTGTTTGCCTAACTTCATATCCGTATCGATTTTGTATATGCTTAACAGTTGTTCTTATGAAATATATAAATGTATTTTAAGTGTAACACGTTTGTCATTCACGGTACTATTACTTTTGAATGTTTAAATAGGATATCGCTCACACGAACTAAAATTAGCCATTAGTGGAAACACATAAGCCTACGTCATATATCAAGGGAAGTACATGTGTATACATGTACGTGCTCACACGCTTGTGTGTTTGCTTTCTTTAGTTCGTACTCGCATAAAAGACAAATTTATGCTTTACTGAAAAAAAGTTATATCATTTCCCTCGTTCAACTAGAACAATTATGAAGGTGTTGACCTCCTTCAAGATTTGTTTGATAGTCTTAAATTAGCTCTTGATATCATGTGATAGATTGATATTCATAAGGAGGCATTACTTTCCTGGCAGGAAAATGAATATTTTTATTGTTTAAAATTTGATATCTTTTTTTAATGATCGAATTGGGCATTATAATTTACGGCATAAAGGTAACTTTTGTAAGTAATCAAACACGTGCATTTTCCCCGTCATGTAAAATTGACGCAAATTATACAGTGTATAGCTTAACGTTTTCTTTATTTTAAATGATCCAATTTAAAACTACTTTGTCTATATGAAATAATTATAAGTAGTTGACAAAACACTCCTAAAGTGTACATACTAGTATGTATGCAGGAATAATTTACCTTGAGATGTAGAAAACATTAATTTCCTCCATATTTTTAATTCTAAAATCTGAACCAAAAACGCGAGGACGAAACCCTACTAAGGAGAAAGTCTACTACTTAGCAATCTCCCCTCTCGATCTCCGGGGTGGAGGCTACTATATAGCCAGTTTTTCGGGAGGAAAAGCTACTATATATAGGGAAAAGTTGCACAAAATTGCGTTTCAAACGGATGTCAGACACGTTATGATAATGTTTATGACAATGTAGATATCCACCTTAAGAAGTTTTTTATGTTACATGTTACTACCGAGAACTAAAATATTGCTAAGATCTGTTATGACATAATGTTTTTCTACTCTTACATTGTTAATTTTTAATGAACATTTCTTACAAGGTATTCCTATTATATTTTTGGAAAAAATTGAAGATAAGAATAATGGATGCCACATTATAGCTGTAATGATTGAATCGTTGCCTGCACCTTATCATGTTCAGTGGAGTGCAAAGAGTAAAGATGATGAACACTACACACCTATAGATATAAATACTGAAGAGTACGAAGGAACAACGGTAACGTTCCCTCATCCTGTGTTAGTTGTGAGACATAGAGATCAACTTGAGAAAAACTGTTTCAAAATAGCAGTTACAAACTTCATTGGAAAAACTGTACATGAGATTTCTGGTAAGAAGGCTAAATGTATGTTCATATGAAATTTTTAAAAGTTTAACAATGTATATCCATATCCAGTCTATCGCGATGCAAGATGACTACTACATATCCAAAAATGTATCATAGAAATGGAAGATTTTTGGGAGAGGTATTCATAATGAATTTATGGCAATATTAAACAAATCTTTGGCTTGTACAAATCAAAAGAGTTGCATTAATCAACCTATTTCATTTCCAATTTATCACAGTTGAAAAAAAATGTTATAAAAGCCCTGGTATAATGATGAATTGCATGACCAGAAAGCATCTTTTTCATGATAAGAATAGTATAGTTTTAGGATATGGATCGTAGACCATAAAGAATACACCAATTTAGTCATTAAGGTTAATCGGAAAAAGTTATACCGTAGTTTAAAATATCTAAAACAACTATAACATAACAACAATATAATCGTAAATAACAATATGGATTATGTGTTAATATTTAATTTTGTTCCTTCTAGGTAAAGACAATCCAGTCGTACTCAGAAGTACAGGTAAGGGGACCAGGGGTCTTGAAGGGGCCCTGACCCGGCTTCAAAGTTCATAAAAGAAATAAGTAGAATACAATGGTTCCGGTAAAAGGGGATCGTGCTATTTATAATCATATAAAAATCATTAAAAGTTGTTTTTTTTTGGTAAAAAGTACATGACTTTTAAATATGTATGATTTTGCAAATATTATCCTAGTGGGTAAAGGTACGGTTTAATTTATATGCAATTCATAATTCATTTACATGAACCGTTCCAGTGTCTTCATCGGTTCATCAGCAAACAAAACTCTGAAGAGCAAAAGTGCATTAAACACATTCATATTTGCTTGATATGAGTTTTATGACCAATATTGATAATGTATCATACATTGTCCTTTATTTGTTTTGATCAATTTTACAATATCCCCTATAACATTGGGATCTGTCAATTTTTGCAAACCAATTATAACAATTACAAAATTCAAATAATAACATAGCTTTTATAGTTTGAAATTTTTACCCAGATGACCATTTGGTCTCATGTTGTAGGCTTACATCAGCTATTTGTATATACAACATTAAACTGAATTCTATCAGAAGTTTTGATGTACAATGTCATAAATATCAGGAAAGAAATAAACGGTAAAAATATCAGTAAACAAATAAACAAGTAAAAAATACCAGTAAACAGAAAAAAGCCAGAGATACCAGCTAATTGAGAAAAACAAAATACGGCTAAAATAATCCTATTTAAAAAAAATATCGATTGATAGGTTTAACTTGTGGAATACTTATTTGTGTCTTTGTTACCTTTTTGCTTAGATAATGTAAAGGAAACACCGTACAACGACCATGGGGCCAGTGTTAGGTTTACCAGCTTAAATAACATTCTGGCCGATCAGTTTCCTCCTGAAAAAGTGGAAAAACTGAAATTTTTGTTGAAAAGTAAGTGGTTATTTTTATCCAGTTGTTATATTCAATACTTTCTCTTTTAACAGCATTTGATACTTTAAAAAGTTATTGGTTAAAATGTTTTTTTTTATCGTAAAAGACATATAAAATTATAAGATGTTCAAAGTTACTCTTCTTTAAAAATAGTATCTTTAAGCAATGAAAATTGTTTATATTTTTAGCTTCTAACCTAGTAAAAAATCGAATATCTGTCTTGGAAGCAAAATCGGCTATGGACTGTTTAACGATTCTTCAAGATGAAAAACTTTTCACACAAACGGATGTTATTTTTATGCAGTTTCTATGCAGAAAGACAGATTGTTTAAATTTGTATGCGAAATGCATAGAATATGCAGAAAAGCAGAAAGCATTGTGCTTTTTTGAAAAACAATCAGGTAATTTCTCAGTCAATAACGTAGAATATTTAATATTTGTTAGGTATACGTTCATCTTGTTAATTGCGATTTGTCTCATTGGTTCGAAAGGAAATGCTATTTTAATCTTTAAAAATTATTGCACTTTTCAATACATTTAAAAAACTGTATACGTAGTAGTTTAAGGGGAGACAAAGCACTGATCGCGGGACTTCAGTTGATCACATGACAGAATATATTATAGCATTTACAGAGATGGGATATAAACATTACATACTTCATGTTGGTTAAAGTCTTTTCATTGATAGATTAAAGACATCTCTACTTGACGTGTGCATTCCGAAATCAAATCAGTTACATTTTTAAATAAAATTTTGTTAAATGTTTAGAAGTTCATTTCTTTTTTTATTGTAGTTAATGGATACGTGGATGTACAATTCCATGTACAAGGAGACCTATCTGGTTACACTAAAGAATTTATTCAACAAGTTATAGGGACAGTTGCTGCTATTCTGGATTGTAAAGAAGAGGACATCCAGCTAAACGCTGTTCGATATTCAACAAGTTTTTTCCTTTCTTTCTCAATAAAGAAGGTTTACATAAGGAAACTGCTAGCTTTGAAGGAACAAGACCGTCTCAATCTAAAAAAGCTTAACATCGACTATTTGAAAATAAACAAAGAAACTATTCATTTAAATAAAGGAGAAGGTAAATATAAAATATAATTTGTTAAGATTTGAGATAAACACAATTCTTTTGATTATTATTAATTATAATTTTCTCAAGTAAAAAACCATTTCAGCAGACAATCAATCAAAATGAATTAATTATGATTTTCTTTAAGTATTTTCAAATGTTAAATCTAAACGCTATCCAATATATGCAATTGTTCGTCTGTTTAAATGTTTTATGAAATGTTGCAAAAAGAGTATGAGGTTCAAATCATTTAGGACACGTTTCATTAACATTTCTATGCATATTCTATCTTTTTATTTCTTTGAAACACCATGGTCAAAAGTGAAAATAATATGAAACTATAAGCTATAAAGTTATCGAGCAATGTGCAGTTGTTGTTCATAAAGGAATCTTAATATTTCTTTAATCACTTGTTTCGTAATCTTTATGATAATTGTATTTAAATATTGATTATTGAAAAGAGTTTAAGTTACCCACATGTAGGAGGTGGCGTGTTAAGTTTAAAAAAGTGTGCCTATTTTTCTTGGCGTAAAATTTGCAATAGCAAATTTAAAACTCATTATTTTTTAACCGTATGTAATATACGCCAATTTTAGTATATTTGCGAAGTTTTAAGAAAACCTACCATTTAGTTCTCTTTTGGAATTATCTCAAATTACAGGTACAATAACTACAGGAATACCGGGTATATAAAAAATTGTCATTTTCCGCACTTAAAAAAATACTACAGTATATATATATATATATATATATATATATATATATATATAT
>WFKH01011925.1:48091989-48117862 GCA_016163765.1 Magallana hongkongensis
CTCTTTCTCGCCCTCTCTCATCCCACGCTCTTTCTCTCTCTCTTGCCCCATGTTCACTATACATTCTCTCTCAGCCTCTCACACCCCAAACTCTTTCTCTCGCCCCACTCACACCCCACACTCTTTTGTCCCACTCACACCCCACACTCTCTCTTGCCCACACTCCCTCTCTCGCCCCACTCATACTCTATACACTCTAGATTTGCAAGGATTTATACTTCTGCGTTTAAATATGATTCTTTTAGAATAATACTGTGGAAATTCTCAGTTTTCTAACTCTTTCGGTTCTTTCAATGTTAAAATGTCTCAAAAAACATTTCAGCACTGCAATCAGATCTACAAAAAATGCAGGCTGATTCCGCTGTTCAGACAAATTCTGTAAAAAACGTTAATGTTCTTTTGAGAACAATGGAGGAAAATATCCTAAAGGACAAAGTAAATGGTGGACCAACACAGTTCATCATATTTGTAAAAACTATAGAGGTGGCCAAACGACTAAGTGAAATGTTAAAGATCAAGGCTTATATATGTGAAAGTCTGACTGGAACAAGAGGTAAAACATCTTAAACATGAAATTTTGTTGAGATTTAGAAAATCAACATTTAATAATTCCAAGAATTAGAAAAATGTGAGATTTTTTTTTCATACCTATCTGTATTTTCAAACTAGGTATGAGCCAAACAGATCAAATTATCATCTTGGATAAATTCCGTGACGAGAAAATTCATGGAATTGTTGCCACCCCAGTGGCAGAAGAGGGAATAAATATCCAAGACTGTGACCTAGTTATCCTGTATAACTATATTGGCAATGAAATATCATATAAACAGGCCATGGGTAAGATTGTTTACTGAGTCATGTTTTTTTTTTAGAGCTTTAACTTGTAATTGTGTCTGTTAAAACAAAATTTGTGAATTTACCTTTGGACATTTTCATAAAAAGAAATACATTTTAAAGATACCCTAAACCTTGAAAATAAGTTGCGGCTTATTTTAATTTTTGGTAAGAAAGTTGGGGCTTATTTTCAAAACCGTCTTATTTTTAAATCGCGGCTTATTATCAAAGCAAACATCCCGTAAACGATGAGATCATAATCACGGCTTATTATAAAAAAAAATATAAATTGTAATTGATCTAATTGTGAATTATTTTCTAAAAATGGTATATTAAGATAAACACCTGTAAGAGTAAATTGAAAACTGGTTTAGTGTTTTAAATTCAATTTTTTTTCATGTATTCGAATATTAATGCCCTGTGACCACTTTTCTTTGCATTTAATAAGTTCTAGCCAGTGTATTCGCCATTACGTAACCAGCCACCTATTGACTCGTTGCGTGGTCAATTTTGTTTAACAATTTCCGGTGTCAGAAGCATGCACTTGTCCTGGCGGACTTCACAGTTTAACTGAGTATAGAGAATAAGCAGTAATTATGATTTGATTAAAAAATTATTTACTTTATGTCCCGTTATACCGTAATTGGTTTGCATACTGATGGACACTTTAAAAATAGACCGATCATTTGTACGACTTGATAATGACGGCGAACGACATATATTTCTTCACAGTGATTATTTTTACAATGATCAAATAATTGGATTAAATATTATTTAAATTACCGTTGTTGGTTGTTTTGGTTTAGATTCACAAAAGTACGTTATTACTTTAAAACGAATTGAATATATGATGTACGCATGCATATCGAAAACTTTTAAAAATCGTCTTTTGGAGGATGCGTATAATGCATAGTAACAGCGGTTTTCCCCAGCATATTATACACAGGTGCATGCTACACATGAGACTTTACGGTAGTCTAAATTATTTCCGAATTGGCATTGTCATGACTGGCTTATTTTCAAAACAGGCTTATTTTCAAGTAATTTTCAGTGTAAGATATAGGTGGCTTGTTTTCAAAACCAGCTTATTATTAAATCCGGCTTATTTTCAAGGTTTTATACAGTACCGATCAGACCCAACCTAACAGAAAGTAAACCCCAACTAAACCCTGTGTTTACTTTCTGGGTTTACTCTGGGTTTACTTTGGGTTTACTAGAGTGGACCCAGAGTAAACCCAGAGTAAACCCAAAGTAAACCCAGAGTGGACACAGAGAATAAACCACCCAATCAGAAGTATACCCCTGAAAGCAGACGCTAATTGTGTATTCGGAATATACAAGGGGCAGGAATTACAATTAGTAGGATAGTAAGATAATATACGGGTCTGCTTCACACTTCAGTGCGTACAGTTGACCTCAATTTCAAAGTAAACCCAAAGTAAACCCCGAGTGGACCCAGATTTCCAAAAAAGTAAAACCAGAGTAAACCCCAAGTAAACCCAAAAAGTAAACCCGGGGTTTAGTTGGGGTTTACTCTGGTGTTAGGTTGAGTCTGATCAGTACTGTAGTATTAGTACATTTAAATACTTTAAGTACAGTCATATGCTTTGATTTTAATAGCTGACTATGCGTGACTGCTAAAAAAAGATGAGTGAATTTACAGTCAATTTTGTAAAATTGTTAAACCCCAGGTGTGCATTTTGAAAATAATATTTAAAGTGCTCTTTAACGCAAAATGGGTATTATTGAAAAAGATGGGGTGCTGCAATCTATTACCAACCACAGAGCAGTAAAATTAATTAAGTTACAACTAGAAAAATAAATGTAAATTTGTAAAAAAAAAAAAAAAAAAAAAAAAAAATAATCGAAAAGATTAATACTGTATTTTGTAATAATAATAAACATGTTGATTGTACCCACCCCACCCCACCCCCTCAAAAAAATATTATCAAAAATGAATATATCTGAATGTTTAAAAATATTTGGTGTATAATGTAACAGTTACAATTGATAAATGTTTAACTGTACTTTCAGTACTTTGATTTCAATGCATCTATATTCATTGTTTAAATTTAAAGGTAGACTTTTATATTTGAATCCAATGCATTTTAAAATAAAATTACGTCTAACAGAATTTAAACTCATTTATAATAATCATATTATGTTTACTTTTATTTTTAGGTCACCTGAGACACTCAATATTGCAATTGCATTATTGGTCTTCGTTCGTCGTCGTGCGTCGTGAGTTGTGCGTTAACAATTTTAAATTTTTAACTTCTTCTTGAAAACTACAAGGCCAGATGTTACCATTTTTGGTGTGAAGCATCTCTATAGTAAGAGGAATCTAAATTGTGAAATTAATGACTTTATATCCCCCGGGGCGCCACAGGAGGGGCCAAATATGCAAAAAGAAAGCCAAAAGCTGAATGCATGGTTATGATGTCCATTAAGTATTCTACCTAAATTGTGAAAATCATGACCCCTTGGTCAGGGGTTCAGGCCCTAAGGCGGGGCCAATATAGCCATACAGTGGATATATATCAAATCTCAAAATTTTTTCTTCTTTACTCCCAAACATGTGGGGAAAAAACTGAACGTATCTTTATGATGTCCACGAACTCCTCTACCTAGATTGTGAAATTAAGACCTCTAGGTCAGGAGCTCAGGCGGGGGGGGGGGGGGGGGGGGGCTAATATGACCTATGGCCATACAGTGTTAATGCATATAATATTTAAAAACCTTCTTCTCTACTCTCGCACATCTGAAAGAATAATAATTATGTAAACCAGGAAGTCCTCTATTAAAATTGTAAATTTCATGTCCCCTGGTTTTGACTCTAGTGCGGGGCCTAAATTGTCATATAGTGTTAAGGTACCTCACTACACCCAGACTTATACTTTTTAAGACACAATGTCACAAGATGGCGATTTAAATGTTTTGCTAAAATGTTTATATCGTTCAATTCGGTTGTATATCTTCGTAGCTCAGTGGTTAAAGTATTGGGCTTCTGAACCGCAGATCAGGAGTTCGAATCCGCCTGGAGCTTTTGTTCATGTTTACTGAATAAAAATTTCGAAAATGTAATTTTTCGTCTGAAATTGCACATTATTTTGCCTATTTGACTTAAATACTACTTATCCATTATGATATCTATCATAATCAAGTAAATTTCTGCTGATTTGAGAAAATACATGTATTTCAAGGTGTAGTGAGCCACCTTAATGCAATTTATGTTAAAAAATCGTCTTTTTTACTTATGCTGATACTGAATAAAAACCAAATGCATATAACGAAAGAAAAAAACCATCTATCACAATTTTAAATTTCTTGTCTCCCAATGTAGGGATTTGAATCTAGGGCGGCCCAAAACACTCATATAGTGTATAGGGTAGGGGTTCTTAATGCAGGGTGTGGCCAAAATGGTCATTTACTGTTAATGTATACAAAATGTTTTTAAAAAACTGACACAGAATAAAAACTGATTGCATTTTTAGAAAAAAAACATTAAGCTGTCATCTTTATAAATAGTTCATGTCACCTACATGTTAGGCAAGGGTTATGGCTGAGAGGGGGGTGGGGTATATATTTGTCTTATTTTTTCATTCTGCTCAGGAATGAGATAATTCACATGTTTAGAAAAGAGAAAGAATGAAGATGTGTATCAAAGTTAAGATATTGTGAAAGTATTTTGAAAGCGTTCGGGGGAGGATTGTAACAGTAAATCGAGTTATCTTCCCTTGCTTCTTCATAATTGAGTTATCTTCCTTTGCTTCTTCATATTTAGTTATTAATCATTGAATATGTTGTAATTATGAAGGTGTATGATCGAAAGAGTTATGCAAGTATTTTAATCATTGAAACAAAAGCAGTTTTTGAACTTTTAAAATAAACAAATAAACTTGTTAATATTAAAGCAATAATTGGCTAACCAAAATCACTGATAAGCAGTACATGTTAAATGATTTTGGTATAAATACCAGATGGTGATTAAATGTTAATGAAGGTTGAATAATCAAAAGCTGGAACAGATGTGAATAACACATTATAGTTTTTTTTTTTGTTTAATTAAACTTTGTTTGGGCTATAGTACTCATGTGACCGTTAAGACCTATTGGCCTCTTGTTTTAACAAATTAGAATATTGATTGCCAAATTAATATACATTTAAATATTAGTTTATTTTAGCTTTTGTTAATCCACCAAAGTAATGAAATATTTCAAATTTTTTGCATTGAAGGGCGAGCACGAAAATCAAAAGCCAAAATCCTTGTTCTGGGAAAACCCTCTGACTATGATAGAGAGACTATCAACAAGGCCAGGATAAAATACATGGAGTCGGCCGTAGAAATGATTGGATCTGAAAATGTAGAGGAAAAAATTAGGAACATCATTGAAGAAATAGTTGCAGAACAAGAGTTGAAGATGTTGACAGCATCACAGGCAGAAACAAAACCAGAGGCCGCTACAAACCACAGACTGATTTGCAAATGCGGTCATTTTACCTTTTAAATTCAACATCTATATTGTAATATTTTCTCACAATTTGATTGACTCTTTTCAGTCTTTATGTGTGTGATTTCAAAGAGACAGAGTGTTATATGAAATTGACTGTGGAGTACTGCGGTGCATTGAAAAGACAAATTATGCTGCGCTTGATGTCAAGTTGTGGGACAAGATTGATGAAAGACCGCTGACAAATAAGGCCAATATAAAGTCAGACTTTGTCATGCAGGCCGATTGGAATCACCAGGGCTGCCAGAAAAAACTGGGAACCATCTTTCTATATAATGGTGTTCGTCTGCTTTATCTATCTCAGAAGTCCTTCAGTTACGACACTAAAGCTGGAAATCGTCCACTACCTGTCCAACAATGGAAGAAATTACCATTCCAAATTCCAGCATTGACCACCAAGGAACTGTTGGAACACAAAAAGTTGCTAATTGCTGATGGAAAAAATTGATGGACAAAAATGATTATAATTACATGTATTGGATATTGTACACGATTTCTGTTCTAAATTCCTTATTGTTTTTGTTTTAATCAAAGCATATTGTGCCTCTTTATTATCATCGGATCATATTATTTCTTAAGGTTTACCTTTTAAATTCAACATCTATATTGTAATATTTTCTCACAATTTGATTGACTCTTTTCGGTCTTTATGTGTGTGATTTCAAAGAGACAGAGTGTTATGTCTCAAGAACTGCTAATCTGTGAAAACAAAATCGTGCAGTTATCTGTTTTTCATGTTCAGGTCATCAAAGACACGTTGAGTTTATTTAATTATTCGTAATCTATGAACCATTTTACTTTCTTTCTTAATGTCACAACCTGTCAATTTTTACTCATTCTTAAGATTCCTATATATAGTTAAGTTCAATTGCAGTCCAGAATAATGCGGCCAGCCTTGGCCTGTCGTCCGACTCACCCATGAATCAAGAGTTTAAAGGCCAATGCCGGCCATATCCGTCTCGTTATAATAGAAACATGTCTGTTCAAATGTTAATTCGTGAAACTGTTGTCATCGTTGAAACTCGTCCAATAAATTTGGAATCCGGTGTTGTACAGTAGTGCAGTATTTCCCCCATAGTAGCTTTCCTCCCGAAAAACCTGTTATATAGTAGCCTTTCCATTGGGGGAAAGCTACTATATAGTAGTTTTTCTCCCATAGTAAGGTTTCTCTCTGACGTATTTGGTCAAATTTTATGAAAATCGTCAATGGAAACCCAGTAACGATTAAAAGCCATGTTTGTACACCCCAGGTTGCATATATGTATTCCTAAGTACATGTTGAGTTTCGTTTTGCCTATTTATTATTTTTTTAAAGACAATGTTGAAAATTGGGCATAAATATAATGAAATACTAGTACATAGAACTTAATTTAGGTTAATATTTGATAAATTACCTGGTTTGACACGATATACACTCATATGCAAAACTACGTGTTCTGAATTTGTAAATGAAAATTGTTTTAAATTTTTTTTATTTAGTCTCACAGTCCGTCTATCTGTTTGTGCAATTTTATCCATGCTAAAGCCCAGCAGGCAAGTTCACAAAATGTTCCTTAGTAATGACCTAAGTGTGTTCCTAAGATATGACTAATATTAGGAAAAGTTAGGAACATCCTAAGATCAACTTAGGGGACACGTCTTAAGATGAAGCTCGACGGTAACTTAGGAACATCTTAAGTTAGGATATCCTAACATACTTTTGACATTCTTATTTTTCACATTTATTCATACAGATCGATTTTGAGAGACATTTGCAGGGATGAATCTTTAAACATGTTGCCAGAGAAAATTGTAGGTGTCGGTAATAAATACAATACGCCTAAAACCATTAATTTTAATGTATGCATTTTACAAAATTTACATTTACCTTAATATATACCAGTGTCCAATAACAATTTAGTGTAAAAAACAAAAAGAAAACAAGAACAAAAAATAATAATAATACCCCCCCCCTCTCCGAAATCCAAATGACTGGTTATTTTTTAAAGAAAATATGTATCAGGACAGAATTTGCTTACAAGCGAATAATTATTTAAACAACACCTGTGTATTCTTTGAGTCTAAATTAACATTTGATAATCTTGTCTTTCAAGAACATGTAATACATAAAAATGCGCTTTTTATAGAATTTAACATTACATGTAAAGAAACACACTTACAAACACATTCAATTTCCCTTTAATCGGGAATACATAGAATACAAGAACAGGTTACATAAGAAATAGGTTATAATATATCCCGAAAATACATAAAAACAGTTTATTTAACATTACAAAATTTTAAAGATTATTTTCCATATTGAAGTTATAAAAATTAAGAATGATCACGCATAGCTAATATAACCCGATGTAAATTTACTTTTAAGCAAAGTGCATTTAAATATTTTCAAAAAGTAATCAAAACAATGAATGTTACTCACTTAGTGTACAATGTAGATATTAAAAATAAGTGAATAATTTTCATTCGCCAAACAGAGATAGTATTTGCGAAAAAAAAATTTGCTTAAATTGTCAGCTTCCAGGCAGGCTTGTAAGTAAAGGGGAAGGGGGCCAGAGTTCGTGGTTCCTCACCACATAATTTTGTTACAATGAACGTACATGATAGAATAAATGACTCTGTCACCCCTTATCCCGGATCAGGAATTTGAGGTATGTCGGAAATGCTGGAACTGTAGAAAATATTTCTATAGTCTACCGGTCTTAAGAAAATGCTTCACAACAGTCCTCAAAAATATTCCCCAAAAACGTGATTTTATAGCCATAGGATAGTCTTTGGACAAGGTAAGTGATGTTCTTAAGAAGGACAAAGTTATGGCGGTTCCTAAATTAATGAGAGTTTTAAGAAACATACTTAAGACTAAGACGTAGCCAAAGATAAACTTAGGACACACCATAGTCCTAAGATAATTTCGTGAACATGCCTGCTGTTTCTTTGAAAGATCGCTCATGCGTAATAATGTGTTAAGTTCATCGAGGCAAGATAATTGATATCATTCTTAAGTATGTTTCACCTATAAGTAGATAAAAAATTGACATTTATAAATTGGTTTAATCTGAGTGGGCAAAAAATATTCTTTTTTTTGTAACTATGATTTAATAAGAATTATATTCTTTTGATATTTTGGACTTACAAATGTAATTATGCGCATATGTGCGAAATTCGAAATCAAATTGATCGTAATTTTATTTTAATTCTTGTTTCGTATGAATTCGCAGTGAGATGAAACAAACAAGCACGTAGCATCGTTTTTGAAAGATGGGAGGGGCACACTCATCCAAAAATTCTTGACAAGCAAAATATAAAAAATCAACTTTCCAAAATCGTGAAAATCTTAAATCGGGAGGGGGTCGAACTATGCCTGTTCACTGTTCAGTTCCATATTTATTTTCAGTTCAATTTTTATATGTAAATTTAAGGATTACGTTTACTTAGGGGCGAAGAAAATTCCACTAATAGGAACGAAAAAGTACTTATTGCACATTGTAACCCTACTATTATGGTGCTATTTTTCACTATTAAATAACTTGGTCAAATGACCTACTTTTTACGCTAGTAAATAGTTCGAATTTCCTCTGTTTCAATATTAATCTACCTTTGTCGTGGCATATCATCCTCAAATAAACAAAACATGGATATCAATATCGATATTTTTTAATAACATTGTTATTTTGTGTTTTTAAAGCATTTTTTGAATAGAGATACTGAACTTTGTTAAAATATTTTTTGAAATCTCAAACCCTGTGTAAACGCAATCCTTAAGAAAGATCTACGCAAAAAAAGTGGAGGGGCGGGCCCCCTACCCCCCCCCCCCCCCTCCCGAAGCTGCTTACCTGACGAAGTTGTAAATATTCGAGAAGAATAATCAAAACATCTTCGATTTATCTTCAGTGCCTTAGGTTTCTTTTTTAGAGTTATTTGATATAACTTTTATCTTTACGGACGGATTTAATACACCATAACGGTGGTCGTTACATCCTATCGTCACCATGCAGAAACGATTATTTTTTTTAAAACTGTAATATTTGTATGGTTTATATAGGTTTGATATTGAATGCAGAATGTATATTTTGTATTAAAATTGATTAATGCACATGATAGATTTTTGTCCTTAAATTTCCCAGCGACGGTCCCGGGGACTTAATTAATGGTTTCTTATTAGGTGACCCGCGCCCAATGTATCTTAAGTCGTTTTCTCTTTTTAATTTATCCCAAAGTTGTCGAAATGCAATTTTTTACGTTTTAATAGAATTTAGGAAAATTATCTTTAAAACATTATGTATACTTTATCTCTAAAGAAAGAGATGTGATTTAAACCACATTTTTTTGCATTTTCCTTGCCGTGCGACAGACCTGTGTTTTCTACGCGGTTTTTAAAACTTGAACTTTCACATATAAACAGCTTTTTGTAGTAGATCTTTTGTCCTCTGTCACTTACGAAGTAAGACAAAATTTGACTTTTTTAAAACGTGTTTACAATATTAGATATCATATCATATCATATCATATCATATCATATCATATCTTTGATATATAACGCATTGATATTTTCATGTGAATAACTTAATCCAGCTTTATTCTAGTTTTACACTTTCCAAACCGGCGTATTTCAAAGCACAAATTTATGTATAGTGACGTCTTCTTTAAAGCAATGTTCGTGTCATAACGCCATAGTCCATACCGCAAATATGCATCGATTATAAGAAAACAGAAAAGAAAAAGATCCGAAGTGCCGAAATTCTAATAAAAGGTGCAAGGTCTTCCAAAAAGGTGCAGCAAAGGATAACATAAAGGGTAAGGATACAAACATATGATGAAGGCGCGTGACTTTGATCATATCAAGGGTGAAAATAACATGTATTTTATACTATGTACAATGTGTATTAATAAATGCATTAATTACCCTTTTTTATGAGTAATCAAAAACACCTCGGATATTGCAAATTATCGCCACGAATGGACCGCCAGAAACATGACCGGAATGTTAAACAGAAAAAAATGCACTATGTTGTATAGGTTTTCCGTGGGGGTAATCTGGCTATTAAAAGGGGAAAACCCTACTAAAAAATTGTAGTCAGTTTTCCGTGGGGAAAACTGCTATAAAGCTATTTTTTCCTGGGAGGGGGGGAGGGGGGACTGCTACATTTATTAGTAGATATGTGTAGGGGGAAATCAGTATGAGTGTCTATAGAGACCCCCAACATCTGTTGCAACCACTATTGGAATAAAACCACTACTGAGTTTATTTCAATATTGTTGGGGAAGTTTTTAATTAGAAGAATCACTTTGCAACTACTTTTGAAATACAATTACTATTGCACTAATTATTTCAATAGTGGATGGGAATCCATTCATTATAAGAATCATTTACAGCCACTATTGAAATACAACTACTATTACAATTATTTTTTTCAATCGTTGTATGGGAATGAATTTCTTTATATTACTTTGTAAACACTAATGAAACACATTGGAAAGAAAGTAGCTGTATATCATTTTTGCAAACTATTTTGAAATACAAGAAACACTTTATCTAACGAACAATTCCAGATATACAATTTAGGTATAATAAACTTACATATTTTACGGTAATAACCGAAACTTTATATTTAATGTACTAATGTTAGGATTTTCACTGCTGTGTAGTAAATAAATAACCAATTCTCGCAGATTTACATACATATAAGATTGTTTTCATATTTTTTCTTTACCTTTCTTTTTCTATGTATATTTTATGTTTTATGAAAATTGTTAATTATTAGTACAAAGATGAACATCTTGTAGGTTGCTTCTATTCAAACCTCTTGTATATTAAATATACAATAAAATATTTTCAAACCAATTAAAAAAGTTTAAAAACACTCTGATTTAAGAAATGAATTTAATAATTTTTCTATTGATCGACGTATCAAAGGAAAAATTGACAGGAAAACTTCATCAATGCGCGTAGACCATTGATGAAAAAGTTTTCCGGTCCGTAGCGCATTGATGAAAAAGTTTTCCGGTCAATTTTTCCTTTGATAGGTCGATCAATAGAAAAATTATAAAAAATTCATTTCTTATCATTTAATAAAACATTTCAAAATCATAAAATGTGAAGTGTCATTGATCAAAAATGTAAATAATGTAAATGAAGCGGCGCGTATGAATACAAAACAACAACAGCAGCAATATTCAAAATGGATGCGCCGCCTTCAGCTGAGCAGAGCTGGATTTAATGGATTAAACACAAATAGAGAGTTGAAATCAGAACTGGCTGAGTTGAAAACAAAGGGAAATACATGCGAAGGCTTGTGACTTTATTCACTGTGCAGCAAGATTCGTTAAAACTGGTTTTTAATGCGAGTTAAATCCCTGGAATATGCAACTGGGCATAACCATGCAAGGAGACGCGATCGTTGACGAAAATAGTTGATATGTCGACAAGTATAGTATGTATGTGCAACTTTTTAAATGTTGTGGTTACTAGATAATCTATGAGGTACTTAATGATATATCTTCCGCTTGAAATACGCCGAAGGAGTTGATGCACTACCTACCCAAAGCTTTGCTTTACGATGCTTATTCTGATGACCGATCATTTACGTGTGTTAATTTAAAACTCATCGTTACCAAATTAGAACAGCAGTATTACTGTGAAAGTGTATATGCCTATCTGTCCGTTATAATCATTCCTGGAATATTGGAACAGCCAGCTTTGCCGTAAACTGGTAAATGTTGATCTTTGATCTCAAGCAGACGAAATCGTGGGAAGACGCTTAATTTTCTATTTAGTGAATAAAATAATGTGTATTGTTTATTTTTGAAGGTTAAACTTTTAATTTTTTATATTTATAAAGTTGTATTTTGTTTGCTGACAATTAAACAGACACAACCTTACATTTTGTTGACAGTGTTTATTTTGGAAATTCCCGTTCTATAAATAGTGTTAAATCAGAACAGATGAGAAAAGTAGATCCGGCAAAATTTTATTGATGCAGGTATCAAAGAAATTTTTCTACCAATCAGAAGCGCCCATATCTTATCAAAAAAATAAATATCAAATGATTAAAAGTTAACGACAATATTTATTTTTAATGTATGTTTCATATATCTGACTTAGAGCGTACTTAAAGGTTTTAAAACGACGAGCACAAACATGAATATAACTATAAGCATTGAATGCTTATTATTTTAGAATGGCGTAGGTCCAATAGCGGGCCACAGCTCTGCAAACAAATTATTAGAAGGCGCTAACGCGCAGTATTTAATTGGTCTGCAAGGCTCGGTGTGTTATAGAACCGACATCTAAAATAAATGATGAAATTATGTTATTTATTTCTCTGATTATCGATATTTAAAAAAAAATTATAAAATTCAATGATTAAACATTAAAACTTTTAATAATAAGATGTAATAAGATGTAATACAATTATTTATTGCATACTATTTACTTAACGGTTATAGAAGTTTTATATTTTCTAGGATTGTAGCACATCGTTTTAAAATCGTATTGAAGACCTGGTCGTTATTTTTTTGACAACGAAAACGCGTCTACTTTCATTTAATAGAAACCAACCATTATTAGACATTTCGATTTAAAGTCTATTTAATGTTGTGCTGACCTCCATGTTTGCTCAACAATTACTCCAAATTGGGAAATATGAAAAAGCGAATTTTCAATTTCAATAGCAGTAGCTCAACACTTCCAAATTTAAAGTGTTGAATAATAAAAGTTGGAAGGAAAATGATTTTGTCATAGTTGATTTGACAAC
Organism: Magallana hongkongensis; assembly: GCA_016163765.1. NCBI lineage: Eukaryota > Metazoa > Mollusca > Bivalvia > Ostreida > Ostreidae > Magallana > Magallana hongkongensis. Next base: position 48,105,086 of record WFKH01011925.1, read on the forward strand.
ATGACGTATCTAATACCTATGGATATTTCTAAACTTCATTTTACTTTCGATTTAAGACAAAACACGGGTGCATAATTCATAGTTGCAGATGTAAGTATTTGAACATTCTCTCTCTCTCTCTCTCTCTCTCTCTCTCTCTCTCTCTCGTAAAATCATTTTCAATTATTTTCAAAAAGATATGATGTTAACTGCTTAAAAAGCAACTAATATTGTTAAATAAAAATGCCCAAAACCAAGAGGAATTCGCACCAATTTTAATTCTTTTTGGCACTTTCATCCTATACATGAAGTCTCAATCTGATCTGAAACACCGGAGTCTAAAAACATAAATCTTGCGATTCATAAAATAATATTACAAACATGGCTACTAAAGATTCATTAACATCATATTTTTTACCAAAATTTGTTTTTCTTATTTAATTAGATAAATGTGCTTTAAAAATAAAATTGTACAAACTACAATATTTATCAAATATATTTTAATTATTATGTTTAATTTTATTTAAAAAAAATTAATATACATTTGTTTTTTAATTTTTTGTTTTAGAACATTGAACGTGTATATTAAACGTCCCTTCAAACGACGGTAAATATGAAATGAACTAGTTACTGACCATTCTATTACTTATTGAGATCCTAATTAGATGGTCCTCTTTTTAAAAAAAATTGAATTATTATAATATCGTATTATTTTCCAAGCATATGATTTGTCGATTGCTGTCACATGACTGTGCTATAAATCTGTTACAAACCGTACTAAACTAAAAACAGAAAATTTATAGACCTCATTATACTAAAAAATAGATTTTCAAGACAAAATACTGGTTTTGGCACGTGCGACGTTGTGACGTCATAATAGTGAAACCAACACCTAAACATTATTAACAAAATAGTTCACTATTATACGCTAAAAGAGAATGAAAGAGAATGAAGAGAATTAGTTTTTGATTTATTATTAATAAAACAGTTATAGCCTAAATACCCCCAAACGACGGTAAATCTGAAATAAATTCGTTACTGAACATTACGTGACTTAGTGAGATCCCAATTTGATGGTCCTCTTTAAAAAAAAGTTTGAAATATATGAATGGGCATTATTTGTTGATTTTGCATCCCATAACTTGCTTGAAGAATTTACCTGCTACGGTTAAAAACTAGAACAGAATATTAAAGTTAAGAAAACTTTACGTCAGACCGGACAAAAATAATCTGGTTTTCTCTATTATAAGCGATGAAAGCTGAAATCTCAAAATTAAAGCTGAACACCGCTCGTAAATAGACACCATCACACAGGTACCTGGTATATAAACCCTTCGATTTCGTTAAACCCGATTGCACACCTGAAACTCGTGGCCGACATGTAGTATTCCTTTCGTGGTCTTTGGGTTTTATGCATATATTTCTTATTCTATGTGCATATTCTGTTTGTAAATAATGCATTGACCAATTTATTTGACGTTAGTATTCTCCTGGCTTGAAAAAAGTGCGTAAAATTTGATAATTTTATCGCGACGGAGTAACACGGCGAGGCAAGATGTACGTCAACACAGGTGAGACCTCTACAGCAAAGTACTTTGAACTGTTCAGAGGTCTGTCCCTTACATAAGGGTTGTAGGGACAGCAGTGATGAAAGAGAGATATGGCGGACAGTGCCTATTTACGAGCGGTGTTTAGCTTTAAGGTTTCAATATTGAAGTGATTTTAAATCAAAAAATATATCAACGTATGAATTAAAAGTGAAATTGAAACTGAAATGAGACCTTAAAAAATGTGTACCTTGGGTACTGGTGTTTTTGATTTAACGCTTCATTAGACTATGTAAATAGTGCATCTTTCCAGATTTCTTATCGAAAAAAATATCAATATATTCCACCTTATTACAAGCATTGAACTCTGGTCGGCGTGGTCTGTATTCGTATGAGGGCTTTATTTTAGCAAATTTTTTTTAAAATATATTTAATTGTGCGGTTAATGTAAAAATGAAATTCATTTTGATTTAAATCTAACGGGATCGTGGAGCAATTTTAGCAAAATAGGATGTACCTCCATATTTGTTAGGTATATACATGTATTGTCAAAAAATTAAAACCCGAAAAACAATTCAAGGTTTTGCAAGGGCTAGAGAAATAAAACATGGCAGACAAGGCCTTTTAATGTAAGGCCTTAATGCAAAACTAAATGCCCGGATAGATTAATAAAGAAAGGCAAATTAACACTCGCTGTAACGACCCGAGCTTTGAATAAAAGGTCCTTGCAATTATCTGCAGGGTTCAACAATATAAATATTCATTTAGAAGTCTAAACAAATTCTATAGGTTACTAAAATGATAAGTGTAGCCATAACGTATTCTGTTTAATTAATAAAACATTTATTTCAAGGAATCGAATAATTTAATTTAAAGAGACAGTATAGCTGAAAACACATGTGTGAATAACTTCAGATTTACCCATTGTATCGTTAGGAAAGAAGAAGCAACGCTGATTGTGACAGTTCAAGTACTTAAGGAATAAGGAATCATTCTTTGAGTATTATGGGGTGATAATTGCGGTCGGGGCGTGATCAAATCCAATATGATTTTCGCCCGATTACGGTCATCATGGTATACGAGGTAAAAGGGAACACATCATCTCTTTTTACGATAATGTATTTAACATGACATAAATATGTCAAATAACGCCTCAAATGGCCTCTCTTAAAAAAATGAATTAATAAAGGTTATAACAACTCCTATGATAAACACACAAAATACATGCTTACAAAATAATAATAATGGTTATTTTAAAAACTTTGAACGATTCTTACCTGGGAGAAGTAGAAAAGACATATTTCTATCAACAAACATGTCCAGGAGAATCTTCGCGAGCCATGCATGTGTTTTATTTACAGTAAATACGCATGCGTAATAGTATAGAAGGCTGAACCCCGCAACACGTTGCGATGTAAATATGTATGAGTTATTCGTAATTTTTAATTTTAATGAAATAGTTAGGTTTATTTCATGGAGAAATTTGTAATTTTCTGAAAGTTTACACACTTATGATTAGTACAAAAATACCGAACCCGATCGGAAAACTTTTCAAGTCGGATTTTTAATAAGATGCGCCGTACTGTATCTTAAAGTACAATAATCATCACGAAAGTATAATAAATATAATATTGACACAATGGGTGTAGTACTGGTGCTGCCTAGTTCCGGTCGGACAGTACACATTACTCAGATACATACATGTTAGCATTAGACGTACAAATAACACAGAGGTCTGGAAGAAAAAAAATAATACGGTATTATTGGAGCAGGCTGTAGAAATGATTGGATCTAAAAATGTAGAGAAAAAAAATTAGAAACATCATTGAAGAATTAGTTGCAGAACAAGAGTTAAAGATGTGACAGCATCACAGACAGAAACAAAACCAGATCTAGAGGGCGCTACAAACACAGACTGATTTACAAATGCGGTCATTTTGAAATTGACTGTGGAGTACTGCGGTGCATTGAAAAGACAAATTATGCTGCGCTTGATGTTAAGTTGTGGTACAAGATTGATGTAAAACCTCTGACAAATAAGGCCAATATAAAGCCAGACTTTGTCATGCAGGCCGATTGGAATCACCAGGGCTGCCAGAAAAAACTGGGAACCATCTTTCTATATAAGGGTGTTCGTCTGCTTTATCTATTTCAGAAGTCCTTCAGTTACGACACTAAAGCTGGAAATCGTCCACTACCAGTCCAACAATGGCAGAAATTACCATTCCAAATTCCAGCATTGACCACCAAGGAACTGTTGAAGAACAAAAAGTTGCTAATTGCTGATGGAAAAAATTGATGGACAAAAATGATTATAATTACATGTATTGGATATTGTACAAAATTTCTGCTCTGAATTCCTTATTGTCTTTGTTTTAATCAATGCATAGTATGCCTCTTTATTATCATCGGATCATATTATTTCTTAAGCTTAATTCATATATGTTGTTCATAATACAACACAATGCAAAATTCACTGTTCGTTAATAACTTTATTTTGGACTTTACCCTTTAAATTCATCATCTATATTGTAATATTTTCTCACAATTTGATTGACTCTTTTCGGTCTTCATGTATGTGATTTAAAAGAGACAGAGTGTTATGACTCAAGAACTGCTTATCTGTGAAAACAAAATCGTGCAGTTATCTGTTTTTCATGCTCAGGTCATCAACGACACGTTGAGTTTATTTAATTATTCGAAATCTATGAACCATTTTACCTACTTTCTCATGTCACAACCTGTAAATTTTTACTTATTGTTAAGATTCCTACAGTGTATATATAGTTAAGTTCAATTGCAGTCCAGAATAATGCGGCCAGCCTTGGCCTGTCGTCCGACTCACCCATGAATAAAGAGTTCAAAGGCTAATGCCGGCCATATCCGTCTCGTTAAAGTAGAAACATTCTGTTCAAATGTTAACTCGTGAAACTGTTGCCATCGTTGAGACTCGTCCAATAAATTCGGAATCCGGTGTTGTAGAGCAGTATTTCCCCATAGTATCTTTTCTCCCAAAAAACCTGTTATAAAGTAGCCTTTCCCTTGGGGTAAAGCTACTATATAGTAGTTTTTCTCACATAGTAAGGTTTCTCCCTCACGTATTTGGTTCAAATTTTATAAAAATCGTCAATGGAAACCCAGTAAAGTTTGCACGCCCCAGGTTGCATATATGCATTCCTCAGTACATGTTGAGTTTCGTTTTGCCGATTTATTATATTTTTAAAGACATTGTTGAAAATTGAGCATAAATATAATGAAAAACTAGTACATAGAACTTAATTTAGGTTAATATTTGATAAATTACCTGGTTTGACACGATATACACTCATATGCAAAACTACGTGTTCTGAATTTGTAAATGAAAATTGTTTTAAATTTTTTATTTAGTCTCACAGTCCGTCTATCTGTTTGTGCAATTTTATCCAGGCTAAAGCCTAGCAGGCAAGTTCACAAAACTTTCCTAAGTAATAACCTAAGTGTGTTCCTAAGATATGACTAATATTAGGAAAAGTTAGGAACAGCCTAAGATCTACTTAGGACACGTCTTAAGATGAAGCTCGACGGTAACTTAGGAACATCTTAAGTTAGGATATCCTAACATACTTAGGACATTCTTATTTTTCACATTTATTCATACAGATGGAATTTGAGAGACATTTGTAAGGATGAATCTTTAAATATGTTGCCAGAGAAAATTGTACGTGTCGGTAATAAATACAGTACGCCTAAAACCAGTAATTTTAATGTATGCATTTTACAAAATTTACATTTACCTAAATATATATCAGTGTCCAATAACAACTTAGTGTAAAAAAACAAAAAGAAAACAAGAACAAAAAATAATAATAATCCCCCCCCCCCCGAAATCCAAATGACTGGGTTTTTTTTTTTAAAGAAAATATGTATCAGGACAGAATTTGCTTACAAGCGAATACTTATTTAAACAACACCTGTGTATTCTTTGAGTCTAAATTAACATTTGATAATCTTGTCTTTCAAGCACATGTAATGCATAAAAATGCGCTTTTTATAGAATTTAACATTTCATGTAAAGATACACACGTACAAACACAGGTTTATTTAACATTACAAAATTTTAAAGATTATTTTTCAGATTGAAGTTATAAAAATTAAGAATGATCACGGATGGCTAATATAAACCGATGCAAATTTACTTTTAAGCCAAGTGCATTTAAATATTTTTAAAAAGTAATCAAAACAATGAATGTAACTCACTTAGTGTACAATGTAGATATTAAAAATAAGTGAATATTTTTCATTCGCCAAACAGAGATAGTATTTGCGGAAAAAAAAATGCTTAAATTGTCAGCTTCCAGGCAGGCTTGTGAGTAAAGGGGAAGGGGGGCCAGAGTTCGTGGTTCCTCACCTAATAATTTTGTTAAAATGAACTTACATGATAGAATAAATGACTCTGACCCCCCTTATCCCGGATCGGGAATTTGAGGTATGTCGGAAATGCTTAAACTGTAGAAAATATTTCTTTAGTCTACCGGTCTTAAGAAAATGCTTCACAACAGTCCTCAAAAATATTCCCCCAAAAACGTGATTTTATAGCCATATGATAGTCTTAGGACAAGGTAAGTGATGTTCTTAAGTTAGGACAAAGTTATGGCGGTTCCTAAATTAATGAGAGCTTTAAGAAACATACTTAAGACTAAGACGTATCCTAAGATAATTTAGTCCTAAGATAATTTCGTGAACATGCCTGCTGTTTCTTTGAAAGATCGCTCATGCGTAATAATGTGTTAAGTTCATCGAGGCAAAATAATTGATATCATTCTTAAGTATGTATCACCTATAAGTAGATAAAAAATTGACATTTATAAATGGTTTTAATCTGAGTGGGCAGGAAATATTCTTTTTTGTAACTATGATTTGATATGAATTATATTCTTTTGATATTTTGGACTTACACATGTAATTATGCGCATATGTGCGAAATTCGAAATCAAATTGATCGTAATTTTATTTTAATTCTTGTTTCGTATGAATTCACATTGAAACGAAACAAACAAGCACGTAGCATCGTTTTTGAAAGATGGGAGGGGCACACTCATCCAAAAATTCTTGACGAGCAAAATATAAAAAATCAACTTTCCAAAATCGTGAAACTCTTAATTCGGGAGGGGGTCGAACTATGCCTGTTCACTGTTCATTTCCATATTTTCAGTTCAATTTTTAAATGTAAATTTAAGGATTACGTTTACTTAGGGGCGAAAAAATTCCACTAATAGGAACGAAAAACTACTTATTGCACATTGTAACCCTACTATTATGGTGCTATTTTTCACTATCAAATAACTAGGTCAAATGACCTACTTTTTATGCTAGTTACCTCTGAATGAAAAATGAAAAAATTAGTTCAAATTTCCTCTGTTTCAATATTAATCTACCTTTGTCGTGGCATATCTTCCTCAAATAAACAAAACATGGATATCAATATTGATATTTGTTAATAACATTGTTATTTTGTGTTTTTAAAATATAGAATAGAGATACTGAACTTTGTTAAAATATTTTTTGAAATCTCAAACCTTGTGTAAACGTAATCCTTAAGAAAGATATACGCAAAAAAGTGGAGGGGCGGGCCCCCTACCCCCTCCCCCTTCCCGAAGCTGCGTACCTGGCGAAGTTGTAAATACTCGAGAAGAATAATCAAAACATCTTCGATTTATCTTCAGTGCCTTAGGTTTCTGTTTTAGAGTTATTTGATATAACTTTAATCTTTACGGACGGATTTAATACACCATAACGGTGGTCGTTACATCCTATCGTCACCATGCAGAAACGATTAATTTTTTTTAAAAACCTGTAATATTTGTATGGTTTATATAGGTTTGATATTGAATGCAGAATGTATATTTTGTATTAAAATTGATTAATGCACATGATAGATTATTGTCCTTAAATTTCCCAGCGACGGTCCCGGGGACTTAATTAATGGTTTCTCATTTAGTGACCCGCGCCCAATGTATCTTAAGTCGTTTTCTCTTTTAATTTATCCTAAAGTCGTCGAAATGCAATGATTTACGTTTTAATAGAATTTAGAGAAATTTTCTTTAAAACATTATGTAAACTTTATCTCTAAAGAAAGAGATGTGATTTAAACCACATTATTTTGCATTTTCCTTGCCGTGCGACAGACCTTCTGTGTTTTCTACGCGGTTTTTAAAACTTGAACTTTCACATATAAACAGCTTTTTGTAGTAGATTTTTTGTCCTCTGTCACTTACGAAGTAAGACAAAATGTGACTTTTTTAGAACTTGTTTACAATATTAGATATTGTATAATACCATGCCATGCCATGCCTTTGATATATAACTTTGATATATATTTTCATGTGAATAACTTAATTCAGCTTTATTCTAGTTTTACACTTTTCAAACCGGCGTATTTCAAAGCACAAATTTATGTATTGTGACGTCTCCTTTAAAGCATTGTTCATGTCATAACGTCATAGTCCATACTGCAAATATGCATCGATTATAAGAAAAAAAAAACAGAAAAGAAAAAGATCCGAAGTGCCGAAATCCTAATAAAAGGTGCAAGGTCTTCCAAAAAGGTGCAGCAAAGGATATTAAAATAAAGGGTAAAGATACAAACATATGATGAAGGCGCGTGACTTTGATCATACCAGGGGTGAAAATAACATGTATTTTATACTATGTACAATGTGTATTAATAAATGCATTAATTACCCTTTTTTATGAGTAATAAAAACATATCTGATATTGCAAATTATCGCCACGAATGGTCCGCCATAAACATGACCGGAATGTTAAACAGAAGAAAAATGCACTATATAGTATAGGTTTTCCGTGGGGGTAATCTGGCTATAAAAAGGGGAAAACCCCACTATAAATTGAAGTCAGTTTTCCGTGGGGAAAAACTGCTATATAGCCATTTTTCCGGGGGGAGGGGGGAACTGCTACATTTATTAGTAGATATGTGTAGGGGGAAATCAGTATGAGTGTCTATAGAGACCTCCAACATCTGTTGCAACCACTATTGAAATAAAACCACTACTGAAAAAATTATTTCAATATTTGTTGGGGATGTTTTTCATTAGAAGAATCACTTTGCAACTACTATTGAAATACAATTACTATTGAACTAATTATTTCAATAGTGGATGGGAATCCATTCATTATAAGAATCATGTACAGCCACTATTGAAATACAACTACTATAACAATTATTTTTTCAATCGTTGTATGGGAATGAATTTCTTTATAAATATTACTTTGTAAACACAAATGAAACACATTTGGAAAGAAAGTAGCTGTATATCATTTTTGCAAACTATTTTGAAATACAAGAAACACTTTATCTAACGAACAATTCCAGATATACAATTTAGGTATAATAAACTTACATATTTTACGGTAATAACCGAGACTATGAAATTAATGTACTAATGTTAGGATTTTCACTGCTGTGCAGTAAATAAATAACCAATTCTCGCAGACATACATATAAGATTGTTTTCATATTTTTCTTTATCTTTCTTTTTCTATGGATATATCATGTTTTATGAAAATTGTTAATTATAAGTACAAAGGTGAAGATCTTGTAAGTTGCTTATATTCAAACCTCATGTATATTAAATATACAATAAAATATGTTCAAACCAATTTAACAATTAAGCACTCTGATTAAAAGTAAAGGACAATATTTATTTTTAATGTATGCTTCATATATCTGACTTCGAGCGTACTTAGAGGCTTAAAAGCGTCGATTTACAAAAATTCATACAAATAAACACAAACATAAATATAACTATAAGCATTGAATGCTTATTATTTTAGGATGGCGTCAGTTCTATAGCGCGCCACAGCTCTGCAAACAAATTATTAGAAGGCGCTAACGCGCAGTATTTAATTGGTCTGCAAGGCTCGGTGTGTTATAGAAACCGACATCTAAAATTAATGATGACATTATGTTATTCATGTCTCTGATTATCAATATTTAAAAAAATATAAAATTATATGATTGAACATCAAAAAACTTTAGATACTAAGATGTAATAAGATGTAATAAGATGTAATACTATTATTTATTGCATACCATTTGACTTAACGGTTATAGAAGTTTTATATTTTCTAGGATTGTAGCACATCGTTTTAAAATCGTAATGAAGACCTGGTCATTATTTTCTGACAACGAAAACGCGTCTACTTCCATTTACTATCATTGAATAAAAACCAACCATTATTAGACATTTCGATTTAAAGTCTATTAAATGTTGTGCTATGAAAAAGCGAATTTTCAATTTCAATAGCAGTAGTTCAACACTTCCAAATTTCAAGTGTTGAATAATAAAAGTTGGAAGGAAAATGATTTTGTCATAGTTGATTGGACAAAATGACGTATCTGATACCTATGGATATTTCCAAACTTCAATTTACTTTCGATTTAAGACAAAACACGGGTGCATAATTCATAGTTGCAGATGTAAGTATTTGAACATTCTCTCTCTCTCTCTCTCTCTCTCTCTCTCTCTCTCTCTCTCTCTCGTAAAATCATTTTCAATCATTTACAAAAAGATATGATGTTAACTGCTTAAAAAGCAACTAATATTGTTAAATAAAAATGCCTAAAGACCAAGAGGAATTCGCACCAATTTTGATTCTTTTTGGCACTTTCATCCTAAACACGAAGTCTCAATCTGATCTGAAACACCGGAGTCTAAAAGCATAAATCATGCGATTCATAGAATAATATTACAAACATGGCTACTAAATATTCATTGCATTGTTAACATAATATTATTTACCAAATGTTCATCTGTTTTCTTATTTAATTAGATAAATGTGCTTTAAAAATAAAGTTGTACAAACTGCAATATTTATCAAATACTATTTATATTATTTAAATTATTATATTTAATTAAGCTATTTAAAAAAAAAATATACATTTGTTTTATATTTTTTTGTGTTTTAAAACATTCAGCGTGTATAATAAACATCAATACGTCCAAACGACGGTAAATATGAAATGAACTAGTTACTGACCATTCTATTACTTAGTGAGATCCTAATTGGATGGTCCTCTTTTTTAAACAATTTGAATTATAATATTATAATATCGTATTTTTTCCAAGCATATGATTGGTCGATTGCTGTCACATGACCGCGCTATAAATTCTGTTACAAACCTTACTATGCTAAAAACAGAAAATTTATACACCTCTCTATACTAAAAATAGATTTTCATGACAAAATACTGGTTTTGGCACGTGCGTTAATAAAAAGTTTGAAATATATGAATGGGCATTATTTGTTGATTTTGCATGTCATAACTTGCTTGAAGAATTTACCTGCTATACGGTGAAAAACTAGAACATAATATTAAAGCTAAGAAAACCTTACGTCAGACAGGATAAAGATAACCTGGTTTTCTCTAATATGAACAATGAGAGCTGAAATCCAATAATTAATGTCTCACTATTGAAGTGATTTTAAATTTAAAAAAATATCAACGTATGAATTAAATTTAAAGTGAAATTTAAATTGAAATGAAATGTGGACCTAAGTATCGGTGTTTTATATTTAACGCTGCATTAGACTAGATAAATAGTGCGCCTTACCATTTTTCCTACCGTAAAAGATATCAATACATTCCACCTTGTTGCATGCATTGAACTCTGGTCGGCGTGGTCTGTTTACGTATGGTCGCTTTGTTTAAGCAAATTTGTTTTTTAAAATAAATTTAATGGTGCAGTTGATGTAAAATTGGAATTCATTTTGATTTAAATCTAACGGGATCGAGGAACAATTTTAGCAAAATAGGATATACCTCCAAAGGTGTTAGGTATGTCTTTTACTAATTAACAATTTTTGATTGTTAATGAGTACATGACTAAGTGATCTTCCCTTCTTTTTGGCCAAACGCGCTTCTTATCGAATGATAAGGAGAAGTCCTGTATAAAGATGAAAAATGAAAATTATTGAGGTTTTACGTCCATGCGGTTTTATTCAATATAGAAAAGTGAAATTTATAAAACATAAAATAAAATGAAACTAGATGTGGCTCAAGGCCCTCAATAACAAAGTCCCTAACAGTAGTTTATACAATGTGAAAACTTGATAAATTCAATAAGCTTCATAATAATATTCAAACCAAACCAAAAAAAAAACAAAAATAGATTTGATTAATGTTTATGCTTTCAGTTATTAATTTTCTTTCAAAATATAAAAAAAAGAAATATTTAAAATATAAAAAACACCGACAGCGAATATTAACATAACGCAAACACCTAATTTAGATCGGGCGTGATCTACTAACAGAATCGTAACTTGGCGCACGAGTTATTACACTAATCGCGTACGATCAACAATTTCTAAAAATACTTAAACATTTCCAATTAACAAAACCAATCAATCAATAGCTTACTTGCGTTTCAGACAATGTTAACATCACGTATGTAAGTCAATTGACAATAACAGTCTGTAGAGTGACGGTCGTTGCAGGTGTCATAACAGTATTTCACCGAAGGTTCACGTCAAAACATGGCTGAGGCAAAATAATACCCAAATTCCCCTTTAAATTAGGGGCGTTTCCGCCCGAGACAGGAGCTGATTGTTTTTATGAGCTGAAAAACAATGTGTAAGATGTCTGACTATCCAGGTTTTGTAAGAATGCGAGGTCATTTGAATTTTTGATGCATGTTGTTTCCGGAGGGGGGTGAAAAGGCCCGGGCTTGATTTTCAAGCACATGTGTAACTTCGACGTAAACAAAGTTTCATGCCTTGCTGGATGCACGGGTGTTTTTTGCTACTAGATTGTAAATGAAGTATTGTTTAAAAAGATGTCAAGAGGATTTTCCCCAGAAGTTCGTTAAGAATTTTTAATCTGTATCTAAAGTTGCGCAATTTTGGTAAGAATATATAGTAAAAATTAATACTGTAGTGACACCTGCAAACAAGAAAAATGTATTTTTAGAATGTTGAGCCAGATCCTAATTTCTACTAAAAATCTATGTACACAAATTTTTGCCTGCGTAACTGCTACACTACATTATATAAGTAATTTTTAAAAACTAAATGATAAGACCTAAATAACATATGTACATAGTTTAAACAATAAGTGCATATTATGGTCAATATAATGTTATATTACGCACTTACAAAGAATATTTGAAATTAACTTAAAACTCAAAATAAGCCTTACACACATTCTGTATGCATATGAAAATTGTTAGAAATTTATATTCATATATATATATAT
>WFKH01011925.1:48127739-48139007 GCA_016163765.1 Magallana hongkongensis
TTCAACATGATAAAAAAACGTGTGTATTATAATATACCAATAATAATTCCAATATAAAATAAAGTAAATAATCATAAAAATAAAGTTTATAGTCATATTTACCTGTATAAAGATAAAAAATGAAGATTATTGAGGTTTTACGTCCGTGTGGTTTTATTCAATATGGAAAAATGACCGACACGGGGACGCGTACCCTGTTTGGCGAAAATGCGATTTTATAAAAACTGACCTTTAAATTATTCTTTTGTTTGGGAGTGTAAAAGTTACCAGCGCACATGTGTTCATACGAAGCGCGCATGATGATGGTAAATTGATTACATAACAATTTGACAACTTATTAGAGGTGATAGAAACTAGGATTATACTTAATCCGCACGCAAAAGCTAGCTGGTTTTGAGCAATCTAATAAAATCCTTGTTCATTAACTTTTTCACCTATGCAATTTTCCTAACAGATTAATTACTTACAAGAGCATTAGATGACAAAACATAAAAGACAAAGATTTTAGCAACCCTGATAGAATGTAAATAACTGATGTAATGTTACATAACCTTAACTCATAAAAGTAAATTGAGACATGCCATCGGATTAACAGAAGAATTTGATAGCTTTACTTATGTTATTAACTCCTTTTTTTTAAATTAATCGACTGATATTCAACACATAATTTTAGTTAATTTGAAACAAGTTTTCCTCACGACAGGTATATACATGTATTGTAAAATAGTCAACTCAAGGTTTTGCAAGGGCTAGAGAAATAAACAAAACATGGCAGACAAGGCCTTTTAATGTAAGGCCTTAATGAAAAACGATTAATAAAGAAAGACAAATTAACACTCACTGCATATAACTAGTCGATCAATGAACATGCAAGAAAAAGGTCCTTGCCTGGGTTTTTGCAGGGTTCTACAATTTAAATATTCATTTAGAAGTCTTAACAAATTCTGTTCGTTAGCAAAATGATTAGTGTAGCCATAACGTATTCTGTTTAATTAATAAAAAGTATTTTCAAAAAATCGAATAATATAAGTACAATTATCACCACGAAAATATAATAAATATAACATTGGCACAATGAGTTCTGTACTGGTGCTGCCTTGTTCAGATCGGACAGTACAAACCACTCAGCTACATATACTGTTAGTATAGGACGGCAAATAACACAGAGGCCTGGAAGAAAAGAATAATAGTTAACCTCTTTTTAAAAAGCTTAAACGACTGTTATGCCAAAAATAAAATAGAACTGAATTATTTCCAAATGTAGACCTCACGGAGAATGTCATATATGGTGGATAATAAGTACTTTTAGTTCACCTGAGCTAAAAGCTTAAGTGATCTTTTCTGATCACTTTTTGTTTGTCGTCCGTCTGTCTGTCCGTCCGTCCGTCTTTTTGTTCGTCTGTCCGTAAACTTTTCACATTTTCAACAACTTCTCAACTAGGCTAATTTCAACCAAACTTGACACAAAGCACCCTAAGGCAAAGGGGATTCAAAGTTGTGAAAATTAAGACCACACCCTTTTTAAGGGGAGATAATTATGAATTATTGAAAGTTTTTGAAAAAATTTCAAGATCTTCTTCTCAAGAACCATTTGGCAAGGAAAAATTAAACTTAAGTGGAAGCATTCTAAGGAAAGATAGGTTTAAGTTTGTTAAAACATGATCTCTGGTAGGACACAATATGCAGGTCAAATTTTTACATAAATCTTATCGCACCAATCTATCATATACATCAACAAGACATTTATTGTCAAAAATTCAAACTCAGATTCAGGTATTTCATCATTATCAACCTTTATTGCAGAAGACTTCTTATTAATTGAAAAAAAAATATTAAGTAGAATCATTAATGAGACCTCCACTTTCATGACTGTCCTAATAGCTATAAAAATTTAACACTCAACACCGTTACATACAATAACTTAATTCTTCTCTTATTCAGCTGTTTAACTAAAGCACAGCGGGTGATATCGATAAAGAAAAAAAAAGCCATTAAAATATTCAAAATCAGTAAAATTCTCTGTATATGTTTCCAGAAAGACAACAATTTTTTTCTTATCAATTATTCACTCTTTACAATTAAATCACATATAATTGATTTTAACAAGATTCTTCGTTTATCAGGCTTATTAAAACAGTAAAAACTATCAAATTTAATTTAATTTATACTGGATTATCTACAAAAGCTTTCGGTGAGAACCGGAAGTGACAGTTGACAATAAGACACCCGTTAAACACATATTCAGACAAATGTCTTTGTTCCATAAAAGTTTCATTTCTTTATCACTTACAGTTTCTGAGATCTCGCGAGGATAAACTTTGATAATAGAAACCTAATTGAGATATTTGTAATATCTCACCGGAAGTACATTTTTTTTAAATTACCATTGCAAATATGTTATATGTAATCCTTTGAACTTAAATATCAATGGCATATAAAATAAAAAAAATGAAAAAAAAACCCCAACTTTGAATATTTTCTGTGACGACAAGAAGTTACACCGAAACAAACAAAACAGTTTAATCACATCTACACACACAGGTCTCTTATCCCACAATGTTTGGTTGTAAGTTTTTACCGATTCTGAGATCTCGTTCGGATAAGGTTTATTGTCTCGGGACAGGATACAGACGAACGGATATAAATTTTGAAAAAAATGAAAAACACCTGGAGGTATTATCATTCTCTGTCATCCCTGAAATTTCATGGAAATTTATGCAGCCCTCTCTGAAAAATTCTGCCGACAAAAAAAGGGGGGATACACGTAATACAAAAGAGAGAAAAATCACTACAATCACTATAAGGTCTTCCGTTGGGAACGAAAGTTCTGAATAAGTTTAATGAACTAAAATTTTTAGAATTACCAAAATACTGCGTAAAAATATGTTTATTTCAGTACCATAACGTTTTACGGGTATCTGTGTGTAAAACTTCTTATCTAATATTGGTGCAAATCATGATACAAGTTGGTTTCTTTCAGATTACACTGAAACGCGCATAACCATGGATATATGCAATATTGCGATCACAATAAGAGCAATTATGTCATTTTTGTGGAGTTTTCTTAACCAACAACCACCAGAGACGTTTCTTGGCTCAATTGTTGGATGGTAAGAAGTACACATAGTTAAGTTTAAATATCTTATAAAAATGTATGAATAATCTGAATTCATGTTCTGTGTGTTATTTTTTTCCCAGTTACATTTTGATTATTATTAAATCGAGCACAAGGAATATTTGTATACCTTTCACCGCAAACCAGAATTCTATCACCCCCAGTTGTCTTAATAAAAACAAACTGGCTGAACTATTTCTCATAATTTAGTTTTTATGTTCATTTTCTCTTAGTGCTTAAACACAAGTTATATCATTTCTGTCCAACTGATTGTAAAAATCCCTCATGCTATCCTCTGTCCAATCCTACCTGCAGAGATGATTTCTAAAAACCAAATTTGCCAGAAAATATGCAACTTATGTGGACGCATTCTCACGTAGTGTCGATTCAGGCTTGTTGAAATCATGATCCCTGATGGTAACTAAAACGGTTGGACAATAATAGGGGTTGAAATTTTATATGGATCATAAAGAGAAACATTTTTAAAACACGTCTTTAAAAAAGCATTTGTCCAGAAATTTTAATAGGAATTTTTGTAAAAATATTCCGGATTTCTTAAATGTTTAAATACCATTATCTTTTGTTTTATGTCAATAAGCTTTTTTATTTGAAACATTATTATAGTTTCATCGGTTGGGATTTGTTTTACCTCGGAAAAATACCTGTCATGTACATAGTGGTGATGGTTATTGCCATTGGGGTAAGACCTTTAATTTATATCATTCTTACAATTGTGGAGACATATCTTGATGTATGAACAAGAAATATGTCTTTTTGTGTTAAATTGTACTATCTTTTTTTTTAAAAAAAAAAACTGGCATTGCTATACATTATCATTTATATTGATTGTAAAATGTTACTATCAAAGGAAGAGAAAAATTCAATTATAGAATGTGAACATTACAATTTTTTAAATCGAACAATCAAATGCATGTGTATACAATAATACAAAATAATTGTTGGACTTGAGGGATCAATGGTTAGAAATTGTTTTAAAGATTTATATAATCCTAATATTATCAGAGTCTGATATAATTGTTCAATCAAGTCTATAAAGGAGAAAAAGCCAAGCTTTCTTCTCATATAGAAATCATCCAGAATGCCATTTCGGGTAGCTATATACTTCAGAGTTGATATCATGTGTTTTTATGTCTATAAGTAATTCATGAATTGTTAATTTTTCATTTAGACAATTGTTCCTATAGATATATATAATTTCATAACCAAGAAGCAAGAACATACGTCAGCAGAACAGGTTTAAGAGTGTAGCCCGAATATAAATATTAGAGGATCTCTTAGAATTACAAATCTCTTTGTTTGAAAACAAATACAAAAATAGCTGGATAAGTTCTTTAGCACTCCCATAGTTCATGAAAAATTGTCTCTTCATGTAGTTTACAAAAGTTACATAACTTACTGCATTCTCTTCCAGTTTTAAAAAGATGGATGTATTTATTAGTTGTTAAAATGCGGTGTAACATACATGTAACTAGTATATAGGTTGCCACTGAAAATCTGACAGCATAAAATGTAATCCCCATTTTAATTTATTGAAAAATGTGACATTTTCCATGTTTAGAGTGTTGCATGAAGTCTTAGATCATTTTCGGGGTGAGCAAAGTAGTTTAATATGGAAATGTAAAATGGGTGTTTGGTTATCATCTTTTTATGAGGGGATTCTATGCTAATGTAAACTAGTTAAAATATATTTCTATAGACCAATAAAACTTATTCTGTAAACCTTGTAAACATAACATCCATTTTCATCAAGCAGATTATACAATATTCTTATTATACCATTCAATAAAGAAAAGTGAACCCCCCATTATAATGTTCTTATTATATCATAAAAACGAAACAGCGCCCATTTTGTCTCTTAGAAATGCACAGGCACAGACATATCTTTTGACAAGGGTTTGGTCAGTTTTGGGCAGAAACAAGTCAGTTAAAGGAATGTTTACATTTCGGTACTCAAATGTACAAAAAAAACCCCAACAACATAACACCTCCTTGATAATGAAAACTTCAAATAAAAAGGAACTTGTTGCTTTGTTGACTATAATAAAGCGTTCGACAGCATTCATCACAATGACTAGTTATATAAATTGGATAAACCTGGTAATAATGTAAAATTGATATACACAAGATGCTGTCTTTTATAAAAGACTGCAATAGTGGACCATATGCATAAGTTTTTAATGGAAACGTGAAAGCCTTAAAACTATCAGAGATTCCACCGACTGTAGTCCCCTGTTTTTATATTACATGCGAGACATCTACAGGGGTGATCTCAAACTGCAAAAGTGTTAAGACGAATATTATTGTAGCAATTGTATTTAGTGCCTTTAACCACTAAATTTGTTAGATTTTAAAACGTATATCCATCGCATTCTACTTCAGAAATTAAAGGGTTTATACTTCTAACATAGTTATGAAGATTACAATCATGTAAAATACATGTACTAGGCATCTATTTGTGCAAACATTACGTCTCTTTGTTGATTACGCAGTGACATATTTCGTATAAATTAATTTCATATTTTGTTGCATTTCTCTTGAGATGAAACTTTTGAACACTGACATAATTTTTCAATCATGTATTTTTTACAGTCAAATAATTATTCAATCATGTATTTTATACATTCACATAATTATTCAATCATGCTTAGATACGTAGAAAATTTTTATCGTACACTAGTTCAACTAAAGTAAATAAAAGTAAAGGTATTTCGAAAAACAACAAAACACCGCAATTTATGCTATTTGATGCATTTTGTGGTTTTGGCATACCATTGACTTATTCCATGATGCTGACTGTTTATATCACATGCCATTTTTTTTCTTTAAAAGGAATATATTGTTTGTTTCACTACTGTTTACTGACAACTTTACAAATACAGCGCCTTTAAATATATGCATACGGCATGGAATCCTGATTCAGATAAACGTGTGCTAGCCTGGTTCCCTGGGCCACCATTACCACGCACAGGAACCAGGCTAGCTCATGCGCAAACTGAATTTTCTACATAGCATGCGGTTTAACATCGCTTATATATTTTCTCAGGATCCAGGCAATTATTAGACTATATTGACATAAACTGCGGAAGGTACTGGTCAATTTCCTGACTATTTTTATTAAAAACAAAAGACCCACTTATAATGACTTTCAATTGTTTTTGTAAAAGTTTGAGTTTCAAGATTTGAACATTTTATTTTACTTGTGTATGCTTAAGACGCTGTAATATATCCAGAAAGTGTTAAGGGCCTTCAAACCATATTAGACACACCTTTAAAAGCTGAAACAGATTGATTGAAGCAAGGGCGTCTTCCAAAATGGAAACGTTTTATGATAACACAGAGCTTGACAGTGCCAAATTGACTTTTTAAAAAACTCAATTACAATACAAGCGAAGAAATGTTTATTTTTTACAAAAAAAAAGGAAATGTTGAGACTACTTTTTCTTTATTTAATGCATATACTAGTTCTGCTCTGAATTATGGATGTGAAACTTGGGTTTGAAAAGTTGAGAAGTACAAATACTTTTTAAGAATTATGTTTCTTAGAAAATCTATTAATAATCTAATGGTTTACTTTCAATTTGGTAGATGTCCTTTGTTTGTACAAACAAAACTTCACATGTTGAAATACTGTTGTAGCTTGTTGAAAACGAATATTTGTATACTTTAAAGCTGCGAAAAGAAAATGCAAAAAGAATATGAAAAAAACCTAGAAAATGTTAAAACTGGGTAGGAAATGAACTTTATTATTTAGAACATTTTGGGGAACAACAATAAGTCACTAATGATGATATATCTCTTTGTTCTAGATGTTAAACAACGCCTTTTGTACATACATTTATCACGATTTATAAGGTTAGGCCTCGTGGTTCTGAAGAATAAGTTTAAAATATAAAAAGATAATGGACAGACAGATAGACAGGCGGGCGGGCGGACGGACAGACAGAAAAAATGGGAATTAGAAAAAACGACTTGAATCTTATATTAATATGAGTGAAAACAGTAGATTTACAAAGGAGTTATTAAAACACTGGGCATAAGTGATATAACTTTCCGATGATAAAACTGTTAAACAAACCAAACTAGGCCTCTTAAATTGTGATAAATATTTTGATTTTTCAGTTGGCAATTCTCCTGATCTGGTACCTTGGTGACTTCATATGGATCAATATTAAAAATATTTTATTTCTTTTAGTCGTGTGTCTATTTTGCGCATGGTAAGTCTTTTCAAGAATATGATTCTAAAATAATTTTGATCTTAGTGTTAAAGTTTCTGGCAGTGTTTTACAAAAGAACTTATGATTTACGACCAAATTGATTAATGTTTATCGATACAACGACCTTGTTAGCAAATACAATCTTTCACTGGGTCGCATGCTGACTGACGTTTTTCATACTAATTGTTAGACTATAATTAATCACCTAATTATGTACGGACTTTTCCCTTCTTCCCGATTATGACAAAGAGCACACGACAGGTGTGACCGGTCAGCAGAGGATGCTCACTCGTCCATGGCACCTGACCCTACCTCAATATTTTTTTAAGATCCGTGTTCGCTCTGTCCCTGTTTTGTAATTTTTATTTCGACTTTTCAATTTGAACACTGTTCGTTATCACCACGTGTTATTAATCACAAATTGATCAATGCTTCAATTTAATGGCTGTAAAATATAGAAAACTAATATAGTTGTAAATAAATGGTTTTATGTAAATTTTATTCATCAAAGAGCTTTTCATATGAGTAGAATATTTACGACTTTGTCGTAAGTTGTTTTGTAAAATGCAGCCCTGTGTGTATATGTTGATATATCTTTTTTTACCCTAACTCATATACATTTTTATTTTATAAATTCACTATTGTAGAAGTGAATTGAGTCCGTCGTCCTTAAAAAAATATAAAAGCATTCAATTTGGGTCCAAGGCCACGCACTTTGTAAAATAAAATTAAAAGGAAGGAACATCAACGTTTTTAAACATCGAAACAACGCTATTTGAAAAAAAAAAATGTAAAAATCGCAAATAAGTTGAGAGAATGATGATTTGTAAACACTAATAAATAATAGGTTACGGGTAATCGTCATTGAGAACAGGGAGGTGATCTCCAAATACAGTTAAAAAATTTTTACTTTGATGTCAGGAGAAAATGCCCAAACCCTCTTCTGTTCTCCCTAAACATTTATTCATCAAACTAGGTAACCACAAACGAACGAAAAGGGGAACAAGCTTTGCTGACAAAAATTATTTAGATATTGAAAAAACCGAACTGACCAAACAATAGTTTCTCAGTTTCTCCAGAGGAATGAAAAAAATGTAAGCGTCTTTAAACCTTTTTTTCCAATTCAACCGACTAAATCACTTTACAATAAAAATAAGAGTGTTGCAATGAACAAACATATTTAATATTATTAGCTAAAATGCAAGCATTATGGTATTTTTCTTGCGCTAATATTCTAAAAGGCAATATTGTGTTCGATATACATAACTAAAGTATATTGTATCTAATAAGAATATGCTTTAATCGAGAAACTGTTTATTAAGACTTTTTTATACTGTATAACAATGAATTTAACCAGGATGTATTAATCATTTATTATATATTTATTATAAAAAGTGAAGGATTCGATGATACATTGAACATTATCGAAGATATCAAAACTATTTGACATGAATTAAAAGTTTTTTAAATGCGTTGACTTGTTCCCAAAATTAAAGCACTTTAACTTGGTTTCAAATTTAACACACTTTGAAATAAAATTCCAGAGTGCGCAAATTGTTCAAGTGCGCTGCAAGCAGACTACATTAAGATATTTTTTGTAAAAACTGCGATAGAAAATACCACAATATCTTATAACAATGTGGAACATATACAAACATTTACTATAAGAATGTGTATTTTATAAGAATTCGCAATTTTCGCACTTTCAAACAGATAACTAAAATTCTGACATTTTTCACACATCAAAAACAATATGATAAAAAAAACTCGTTTAATTGTTTTATATATGAGATACTCAAATTACAACCTACAAATTTTTTTAAAAGTACATCTCAAATACACCAAAAGCTTTGATGTGTAGTTTTAAAAACGAAGACATGTAGGTGGATTTATTCATTTATATGTTTATTTATTTATTTTTTTATTTAGAGAGAGAGAGAGAGAGAGGGGGAGGGTAACACTATTTGATCGTACACACAAATGCAGTTGTATGTGACAGTCATATCATTTGACGATAAAATTCAATGACTATCGGATTAATAGAAATTCAAAATATTTTTTACAGCGCATTCCTTTTGTCAGTTCTTCTTGTTTTCGGAGAAGCAGTTCTAATCTTTTTCTTAGTGACGGGTGCTGTAACTTTGGTAAGTATTTAAATATAAGTATGTAAATGTGCATGCTACTCATGATGACATGAATTTATCTGTACATACAAAATCTATGATGACTCATTTCTATACATTATTTAAACATATACTTGTGGCATGACTAATAAAGCTACTTGATACTTGTTATACTTTTAGTATTGAATTGCATGTTTAAATCAAAATACTGAAGTACTGGAGTGAGTTGATTTTATTGATTAATATTTACATTTACAACTGTCTTTGTCTGTGATAACATTACGAATCAATTTTGAACCCATAGCTTCATAAAACACGAGTGACACAAAATAAGCGTGTCTTATAGCATAACCGAAAAACGATATTGACTGCACCGCGTAGTAATACATACATGTAGCATGTACCACATAAAAATAGTGGTTTTAAGGAGGTTGACACCGGAAGTAATAGTAATGTCAATCATCCGAAAACCACTGGGATATAAAGATGGGGACCTATAATGTTCATTTATTTTTATTTGTGACCCATGTCACATGCCATTTTTTGGAAATATAGGGGCCCAAACAGAAAAAATAATTTTATGAAATTTTGGCTAAAATTTTACATAGAAATTAATAACTTGAAGAAATCAAACAAATATTTATAGTTTGAACTATTATTTAGTTATAATTTTAATACAGTATGAAGTTGAACACATGTAGTGACTATAAAAGTAAAATCTAAGTCAAAGTTTAAAAATTCTTACTTTACTGGTGGTTTCAAAGGCCAGTACATAATGAACACATCAACAAATGTTAAAAATTTTGGAGTAATCAAATTATAACGCAAATAAAAACATTAAAGTAATGCCATCTTTCCAAAACTTTGCATACAAATACACATACATTTAATGTTTCATTTAGAAGTAAAACAAGTAGGGGTCACATCTCAAATATTTGAGATATAGCATGAAATAAGCTAATTTTAAGCCAAAATTGGAGTTAATCTTTTCTTAACTTCTAAGAAATTTAAGCTAAATATGCCAAAATATATCGGTAGAAATACCAAAATATTGTTTAAATATGTTTATTAGAACATCATGAATATATCATAATACACAAACTTTCTAGAAGTTTGGTCTGCGCTGAAAATTAGGAAGCTAAAGTAACAGTACTCTAAAACTAGTAAGTTATGAAAATTGTTCTATTCCTTCTTGAAACCCGCCACAAAATATAGTTCCTTACTAAACTCTGTAAAAATGTAATTTTTTAAAAACAATTTTATTCAATATAGTTTATTTGGCATTGTAAAATATAAACAAGAGGCCCATGGGCCACATCGCTCACCTGAGCAACAATAAGCATGATAAAATCAGTTTAATGGAGATCGACATAATACAAAATATCTGGACAATGTAGTAATACATGTAGATATTCTTTTGTTTATAATCAAGTCCCTTTTTTGACAGGATGATTTTATATTCATATCACATGTTGAGCATCGCAGTTCTCAACAAGATCCTAGACAATTGTTTATACATGGGATATAAACCTACATCAAACTCTGAACCCCTTGTGAGGCCCAAGAATCGTCCAGGGGCAAAAGTCTTAACAATTTTAAAGAATCACAAATTGGCAAAATGTTTGCATATAAGTAAAACCATATATATTATAACATTTCAGTTTTTGTGAATTAAAAATGTTTTCCTTTGTAAAATTGGATCCTGAATGTGGCCCCACCCTACTCCTCAAGATTTTTATTTTAACAAATTGAATCTACACTACCCAAGGTTGCTTTTACTAAAGTTACAGATTTT
>WFKH01011925.1:48140203-48170668 GCA_016163765.1 Magallana hongkongensis
GGTGCTTCCACATAAGTTTCAGCTTTCCTGGCTGATTAGTTTCTGAGAAGAAGATTTTTAAAGATTTACTCTATATATTCCTATGTAAAAATTTGACCCCCCATTGTGGCACCACCCTACCCCCGGGGATCATGATTTTCACAATTTTGAATCTACACTAGCTGAGGATGCTTCCACATAAGTTTCAGCTTTCCTGGCCAAATGGTTCTTGAGAAGAAGATTTTTGAAAATTTTTTCAAAATTTTCAAATAATTGCCAATTATCTCCCCTTTAAAAAGAGCGTGGTCCTTAATTTTCACAACTTTGAATCCCCTTTGCCTAAGGGTGCTTTGTGCCAAGTTTAGTTGAAATCGGCCCAGTGGTTCTGGAGAAGATGTTGAAAATGTGAAAAGTTTACGGACAGACAGACAGACGGACAGACAGACAGACAGACGGACAGACGGACGACAGACAAAATGTGATCAGAAAAGCTCACTTGAGCTTTCAGCTCAGGTGAGCTAAAAAACTACAAGAATTATTATGTGATGCAGAATTTTCAGACTAGAGGTGATCCAAAATGGCTACCTTAAACCTAAGGAGCGAACCTCTTTAAAATAATGTTGTTTTTAAGTGTAGAATTAAAAAAATGACAATAACAAACCGTCAACCATCTCAAAAATTGGAAATAATATAAATTAAAAATAATATAAATATAATTAATAAGGAATCATTCTTTGAATATTATGAGGTGACATAGTGTCTGCAAAATGACAATTTGGTAATCAGTGATAGGGAACTAGTCCATTTATACTCTGGAGTAGATATGCATACATGTACGACAGTCACCACAAAAAATATCCGAATTGTTTGTACCATTTACAATCTGACCATTTTCAAGGTATTTATAAATGAGTTTCCTTGAAAAACTGCTTATCGATTTTTTGGGAGTTGATTATGATCAACTCTCCTTTGCAGTTACTCAGGCAAACCGAAAGTGAAACAAATCAACACCGCTGACAACATTTAGTTCTTGAAAATAATTAATAAGTTCGATGCTATGTATTCAGAAGCATTTGTTTTACAAGGAAACTTATTTATCGATACCTTGTAAGTAGTCAGATTTTGAAATGGTACGAACAATTTAGATATTTTTGTAGTCATACATTGTATGTATTCCTACGTCAAAGTCTTTAACCAGACGCTCGACTGTCTCCGTAAATTTCCGTATATAAATCTCCGACAAGCAGAGAGTCTTTCTATTGCTTGTCGGAGATAACGGAGACAACCGAGCGACTGGTTGAAGGAGACAAGAGTTCAATATTGTTTAGATCCATACAATTTCTTAGAACTATTTTGATTACTGATACATAGTTTTATGGAAATAATTATTTGAATATTACACAACTTAATTCATTTGGGGTTTTCACGAAATTCCTGTCGGAGAATTCATATTATAAAAAATGTGCGTAATTCAAATACATATAGGAAACTACTTCCCATGCAAATAACATATCGTTGATTTTAAAATAAATAATAATCGATAAAATTAACTCCCGTCAGTACTTCAGTACTTTGATTTTACGTACTTAGTCTTGTATGCGTCAATAGTTTCCATTTATGATTATGATTGTGCTTAGGCCAAAACACTGTTTATTTCCGTTTTACCAGAGTCACTGCCAAGGAGAGTTGATTAAAATCAACTCCAAAAAACTAGACTAAGTTTTTAATTCTTTAGATTATATATTCAATTATAATTTGTCTTTCTTTATTTATCACCTGCCTTTAGTAAAATAAAGCAAGCAGAATCAACACAGCAATATTTATCAAAGTGATTATTTTTCTTAAAAATAATTTTATTAAAAATATTTCATCTTAAAATTAAAAAATGTTTATCTAAATCTTCATTAATGTAAATATTTACATTTCATAGAATATATATATATATATATGTATGTGATAACACCAAAAATCAAAGAAGAAGGAACAGTTTATTTCAATATTTGCCTTAAAGTCCAATAGTAGTTTAAATCTCATGAAAATGCACATAATTTTATACCATCTTGAATATGTATGTATATAAATTACCAAGTTAAATACTTTTATCTTGTTTCAAAAAATAATTATGATTTCAACATTTTGGTATATTTCTAAAATTTAGTCAAAAATGATGAAAAATGACGCATGTTCTTGTAATTTTGGGAAAGGGAAATGTGTCCGCAGCCGTCGCCCACAAGGAAGTTAATATCTTTTAAGTGATATCACATGATTAGTTTATCGTGGGCGACAGCTGCGGACATAGTTTTCTTTTAAAAAAAAAACCCTGACGAATCTTCTGCTCAGTTTTATGAAAAATACGGGAAAATGCACTGTCTATGACGTCACATTTACCCTCGTGAAAAGTATAATCAGCAACTATTCATAAATTCTTAGTTTATGGATATTTTTGTGTAAATAGATATTGCATTTCCATTTTTGTGAGATATTTTTAAAAATCCCTCTTAGAACAGGGCAAAATGTGACTAAAACCGTACCTACATGTAGTTCTTTGTACTCCATAATTAAAAACAATCCTCAATAGCGGTTACCATGTGCGTGTTTCATTTATGTAGAACACAAAAGTGTCATTTATTTTAACAAAATAAAGCGTAAAGTTATCAGATAAATGGATAATTTTAATAGATAAAAAATGTATAAATTTACACGCTCAAGTGTGAATTTTAATACTGAAATGTAACATTGTAAATAAATGTGTACAGAGTACAGATCAGTGTAAATTTTACAGATTCTTGTGTTTATTTACAGGCTAAAGTATAAAAATTAAGAATAATAAAATTTGACAATGTAGCAATTACATGTATATGTTTCCGTATTAATCGTATATTGCTGAATATTATATAGAAAATAAGTTGTCCTTTTTTTAATCACAAAGAGGTAATCATTACGGTCGGGCGTGATAAAATATATCATAATGCTTTTCGAGTTTTATTGGATTTAATTACGCTCTTTCTGTAATAATAACCTCATATTACTTATTCCTAATACAATACCAGAGTCTGGGTAAGTTTTGAAAGGAATTATACTGCCAGGGGAAGGGTTCGTGCCTGGTCTTTTCCAGGGTTTTGGGTATACACTTACAAGTCTTTATAATATAATGATTTTCTATTGATTGTTAAAAATGATTGGTATAGCCTAACCTTAACTAGGTTAATAATCAACAAGTAATTTCAGGGAATCTAGTATATTTACAAAAACGACAAGGGTTAAATATATATAATTGACACTCTGGGTGATGTACTGGTGCTGTCTTGTTCAGGTCGGACAGTACACACCCACAGTGACAATCCACTGAGGTCAACCACTCAGCTAAAATGACTGACCGTTCTCAGATTACCGCATATACTGTAGGCTGCCTTATTCAGGACGGACAGTATATGTGGTAGCCCTTCAACCACTGTGCACACTGTAGGCTGCCTTATTCAGGACGGACAGTAAGCACAACGGCCTGGACGACAGTCTGGTCAGCCACTAAGACAATGACAATGACTAGCCTCTCTGAGGAAAGCCTTCTGTGGCAAGCCAAAATGACTGTACTACCTAACGCATAATACCAAGAGGACAACCTCTCTATGGCCTGCCAAAATACTCTACGCCGTTACGAACGGACGAGCTCTGTATTAACACAATACCTTTTATTCAATATTATTCTATCGTCTTCACTGTTCTGCTGATCTTCAAGTAAGCAGCCGACAGCTGATTCACCGTCGTATTTATACCCTTGTATCACGTGACATAAACAAAGAAACTAAAAGAAAAACCCGTCCGGACCGAACCTAAAATATCCGGAATTATTACACGCACATATTTTATGATATAAATTCTCCGACAGATATTTCGTGAAACCCCCAAAGGATCATGTTGTATAATATTCAAAGAATTTATTCCATCAGTAATCGAAATAGTTCTGAGAAATTGTATGGATCCAAGCAATATTGAACTCTAGTCTCGTTCGACGAGACGCTCGACTGTCTCCGTTAATCTCCGACAAGCAAGACTATCTGCTTGTCGGATATTGAGCGTCTGATTGAACGAGACTATAATGAACTCTAGCGTAGGAATACATACAATGTACGGCTACAAAAATATCTAAATTGTTCGTGTCATTCTGACTATTTACAAGATATCTATAAATAAGTTTCCTTGAAAAACAATGCTTTAGAATACATAACATTGAATATATTGATTATTTTCAAGAACTAAATGTTGTCAGAGGTGTTGACAAACACTGTTTCACTTCCGGTTTGCCTGAGTAACAGCATACGAAAGTTGTTTAAAATCAACTCCCCAAAATGCGCCAACCAGAATATTTGTTGCGAATCGTAATTAAAAAACACATCGATTCGAAAGTGTCATCTTTCAACGCATTGCTATGTCGGCCGAAGTGTATACATACATGCTAGATTTGTGATGAGTGTAAAATTTGAGTTGTGATAAAAACCAGTACTTTTTATTTTACAGGTGTCCCTTGTCAAGTTATATGGCTTCGACAATATCAGATTAGTGATTTCAATAGCAATTTTAGACAAGCTCCGGAATTTTCTCATCTCTTTAATCGGAACTGTTTGTTTGAGCGGATTTGTTGTATGGTAAGTTTTATCAAACATTTGATAGTAAAAGAAACTTAATCGATAACAAGTCGTTTTGGTTTATTTAACTATTCAATGAAAATTCCATTGCCTGATTTCGAGGTGTTTTGTATGGAAGTGCTGCCAAATTACCATTTATACAATTCTGTACTGAAACCTGATTTGGGGTCGAAAGATCCATGCTAATTTCCTTAAGACGTTTTAAAAAGAGTGAATATTTAGTGTACATGTTAAAATATCACATACTACATTGTATATAGAGGTATTAAACAAAGATTAATTTTTAGAATACATGTAATTTTGTATTTGATTACTAATTGGGAAGGTAATTAAAACGTTGTGGTTTAAATTTAATCGAAGAATTTTGGACGTATACAGTAACTGTGTTACTTGACTTTGGATAAAGAAGGTTGATTTTTATCAATCTGACTAAAATCAGCTATCGCCCTGAAACATCTAAAACAACCCGCTTAGATGTCAAGTCCAAACATTTTGATAAACCAATCAAATGATATTATGGCTAGCGAAACTCTGCCCGAGTATTTGAGCATTCATTCGAGGCGACCGCTTCGTCGTGAAAAGTCTTCACTCAAAGAAAAACGTACATTCATGCAATATGTTCATAGTATGCAGTTTTTCATTTCTGCAGACATTTGATAACTTCTTTAAAAAAGCTTGGAGTTCATTAAACAAAACGGACTTATTGTTGATATTCTTACCAAGATAGCAGGACGTCATTGGACCTTTGTTGGGCCAACAGTGTTCCTTATGTTAGGCCACCGTATGTATTTAACATTGGGCCAGCGGCAATTTGCTCATCGCCCTTAATCAGACCAACTTGTTGGCTTATTGTTGGGCCAATGTAACAGACAATATTGGGCTATTGTTGGGCCACCGTATTCTTTTAATATTGGTCAAAAGTCACTTTTGTACGGTTGGGCCATTGTAAGCAATTAACAGTGGACCAACGGCAATTTGCTCATCGGCCCTTAATCGGACCAACTTATCGGCAGAAAGTAATACACATAGAACACTAAATGATATTTTGCAACAACACAATATTACAGTGTTTGATATTATTAAAACCAATGAGTGTAATCCAAACAATTCCGATTTTTTTGAAATGATAAAGCTACCTCAGTTCTACCGAAATGTATTTAATGCCTTTAATAGTTGTAAAATACAAAAATCGGTTGGTAGTTTAACAAGAGATGAGTTTTTAAGCCAATTTTTATGGAATAACAAACTTTTTCACTACGATTCAAAGCCACTATGTTTTTATAACTGGCTTAGGTGTGGCATATTATATGTTAAAGATATTTTAATGAAACGGGGGAAATGTATGATATAACATATTTTTCAAACAAATTAGTTAAAAAGAACAATATCATTTGTGAATATCTTATGTTAAAAAGAGCTGGTAAATCCTTTAGACAAAAATTTGATTGTTCATATGCAAAGCACGTAAATATAAAAAATGTTGTACATGTTCTTTTTAAAAATCATGTTACAAAATCTTTAAGATCTACAAAAAGCAATTTTTACTACTCAATATTCATTAATAATAAATTTCAAAAATCTATCCATTGCAAGAAAATAAATGGAAGCGAATGTTCAACATTAAGGAAGGGTATAAATGGAAAAATGTATATGTGTCCAAAATAAGGAATATGTATGAAAAAAGAATAGCAGAATTTAGCTACAAACTGTTAACTGATATATTAAATAATAATGTATATGTGAGTAAATGGAATAAAGATGTATCACCATTATGCACCTTTTGTAAGCTTAAAAAAGACATAAAACATTTGCTATATGTTTGTGAAATTGTCAAACCTATTTGGGAAAAAACTAGTTCTTTTCTTAAGTTTACTTTTACTTGGAAAATTATTGTACTTGGATTTTACAATGAAGTCAACGAAAAAACATTGGTTTTAAACAATTTAATAGCTTTTGTTGCATATACAATATACAAATATAAGATGAAATGTAGATTTGATGATGAAACAATGTCACAGAAAAACATTCTTTATGTATTAAAAGGTAAATTGAATGTCCAAAACACTGTTTTAAGAAAAATTGATTATATAAGAAATAATATTTATCAAGATTTTTTTGATTATTTGTAAAATTGGAGGATAGTTAACTTGTTGAAACTTTATGTGATAAATGTTGATGTGTGAAAATATGACATTGATTTTAATAAAAAAAAACCCCAAAAAAACTTATCGGCTTATTGTTGAGCCAAAGTAACGAACAATATTGGGCCATTGGTTGGCCACTGTATTCTTTCAATAAAAGGCCAAAAATACCTGAGCATAAAGAAAAGAGTAAATTTAAATATAATTAAATTGTAACATATTTTATTGCTCATGCAGTTCATGAAGAAAACATTTATAAAAAAGCAAGAAGTTAACGCTCACTTGAAGAAATACATGTATGGTTTTATCCCTGTTCTGATGTGAATGCACAACTTCAGTAAATTTAAGATATCAATAAGCAAGAAGTCTAAAAAAAACAAAGACCTCCTGGTCTTAAAATAATACTAAAGTGAATCCCGTCATATGGCTTACCTAGAGAAATAATGTTTCAGGCATCTGCACACACAAACAGACACAAAGAGGGTAAAACCACAGGTATTCCATAGTATTTATCAAAAAATTAAAATTTAGGCACTGCCACTTTTCATCTGCTCCGTCTCCCGAGTCTCCTCCTCCCTTCTTTTTTTTCTCTGCGGCAGTGCCCGTTACTTCCTCCCTTCTTTCTTTGGCATATCTTTCCCGTTGGTATTGTTCTCAATGTCCTTTGTTTATGGAATCAGCCGTTGCTCTGTTTTTTTTCGAACAATCTCTAAAATTGTAGTATTTGGTATTTATATACATTTGTTACTTTTCTCAGTAAAGAGTAAACATACATTACGATTAAATTTATAATTACATGTTTACCTCTATATGTTTAAGCTTTCAAATAAGAATTTAACAAGAATAACAAGTCATTGAGTTTAATTCATTCTTGCTAAACATGTTTATACTAAGATTACTGGTAATTAAAATAAAATTTTAAATTCTACTTACTTTCAATGACTGTTCTTAAAGACAATGCTTGGAAGAAAAGTTTTTCCCTTTCCCAATCCAATTATATTTAATGGCAATGGAGTTTGTCATGAGTGTCCTTAGAATTCTTCTGACACACATTTCAGTACCGTTTCCACCAATTGTAGCCAAATGGATAACCTATAGATCAGTAAAAACAAGAGTATATTAAGGTACTAATTTAAAATTTCAAGTATTTTTTTTGTCTTCACAGAAAAAATAAGCATACCAGTAATAAGTGGTAATCATAAAAGATAACACAAATCTACATAAAGCCTCTGATGCAGAATCAATTAAAAAAAAATAATTGTAAAGGCTTTCTTATATTTCTTTTATACTTCTACTCAGAGTAAAATACTTGTACCGTATACAGGCCCGTAGCAACGGTTTTAAAAGTTAGGGAGGAGGCAAGTTAAAACAAAATTGACAAGCAAAAAAATAAAGCTTATTTAAAGGGGCATGGTCACGATTTCGGTCAAAAATTTTTTTTTCCATTTAAAGTTTACAATGATTTAGTAAGGCATTTTTAATAGGCAAGTAAAATTTGAGTGTCATTCTTTGAGTTATAAGCGAGTTACAGAGCTTATAATTCTTTACTTTGTAAACAAAGCTTTTGTTTACATTTTAAATGTTGAAGTAAAAATTCAAGTTTCAGATTTAAAATGAGTGTGTTAAACAATAGAACATGTTTATTTATGCTTAAAATAAATAAGAAAATAGACAAATCAGCTTGAAAATGATTTTTTACTGGTATAATGAACCTATGTAAACAAAAACAGGGCACGAGCCTTGTTTACATGATAAAGACTTGTGAGCCCTGTATCTTGCTTATAACTCTACGACTGATTCTCAAATTTCATTTGATCATTAGAAATGCATTCCTTAAGCATTTTAGATAATAATAACAAAAATAAATTTTGACGGAAATCGTGACCATGCCCCTTTAATGCTAAAATCATGAAATTTGCCGATGTAAGACCTTACAACATTAACAAGTGTGTGTGTGTGTGTGGTGGGGGGGGGGGGGGGGGGGAGGCAGCATCTAAAGGAATTTTTACTGTAGAAAAGTATTATGCGCAGAAAAGATGCCACCGCCTCGCGTTTTACTGGCCTGTGTATAGTTTGTCGATACAATGAACAAATTTTAAATGAAAACAGCCAATTTATGTTTAAGTACTGAATTAAATTTGTATTATATAGTTCAATATTTTTCAATATGTTTGACCATGTGCTCGATAATGTTTACTCTACATATTTGGCTTTTGCACTTCCCAATGTCTGTTTTACACAGATTTGTACACGACATCGTTTAACCGTATACCGTTAATTAAGATCTGTCAAAGTGAACATATATACTAGTAAATACTTACGAATTGGATGCAGATATGCAAGGTATCGGTCTCATTACTCTCAGGTCAAATGAAAAATGGCGCGGATACGATATTACGAAAAGTAGTATTACGAAAGAAAGTATTACGAAAAAAACATTGGCCCGATAATGCATCACCAACTAGCAATATTTCATGTTGGACCACCGCTGGCCCAATAAAGGTAATCCAACGGCGATATTATATTTTCATTTCGACCGGACATGACCTCTTAGCGGTTTGTTTCAGATTATTCAGAACAGTGGCGTATCAGAACAGCTGGTTTTAATCTGATTGGTATTTTACTAACCTGTTACGAAGCATTTAATTATCAAAGAAACACATGTTTTCTCTTCCTTTTTTTTTTTTTTTTTATCTATTTCCAATGAATTTGTTATTTGTTATTTCTCGATGCTTTCAAAAACGGCAATTCATTTTTAAAAAAAAATGGTATTTCTGATTGTCGAATAAATAAAAAAAGCGCTAGACGTTCGGATTTTGTTTGAAAAAAAGAAACATAGCTGAACCCGCTAATTTCTTACAATCAAAAAATATTGGCAAACAATTCATGTATCTTCAAATTGTTTTTGAAGTTTTTGATGATGTTTCGCACTAGCATTTACATTCTAGAAATGATGAATTGATTTCAAACTACGAGTCTACCTTTCATTATTTGCACAAAAATTGTTTATGTAGAATATAATTATTGTATAACTTTCTGTACAATCTACTAAAGAACGGTTAAAAGAAGAATTTTGATGACGTTCAAGATGTTAACGTACATGTAGTTAACTGAATAAAATACATACAGATTTCAACATTGTTAGAAAAGAGAGATTCGCTATTTTATTCCAGAGTGAAGGTTTTATCCCGTAAAACCATTTATTCTATATGTATCTTTATATAGAAAAAACTATTTCAGGGTACCCACTTTAATGCCTCTTCTCATCGGAAAATCATTTATTTTCTACCTTGCATCGGTGGCGGTTGCATTTCTGGTAAGGCCTCGCATTGGTATACTAGTATATACATCTAAGATCTGTTATAAACCAAATGAAAATTAAGTCTCTGAAACAAAGTTCGAATATAGTAGTATATACATCTAAGATCTGTTATAAACCAAATGAAAATTAAGTCTCTGAAACAAAGTTCGAATACTTATATTGTTTTTACCAAATTTTTATTGTGTTATTAGGACTTTGCAACTTTTGGTCGAGAAAGGCAATCTGTTTTTGTCTTGATCTATTATTATGGATTTTGGACTTTTGGTATTTGTTGTTTAAATTTTTTTCGACCTTCAATCAAAATTTATTATATTATTATCATTATTCTCAACAAAAATTCGTCGGCAATTTTTTAAACATGGAAAGAGATACTGACATTGTTATAAGTATATTATTTAATTATATTTGATCTTCCAAAAATTGATATAGTATTAAAACTACAAGCAAGAAATTTCAGCAAAAAATCTAGGGTAGAAATAAGTAGACTCGGTCTCGTTAAGGGCTGTTTCAGCTGTGACCCCTCCTATTCCCTTTTCTTTTCGAAATGTATTCCCAACACATTTCTGGTCTGCGCATTATGTGTGAATTTATACAAAGGAACGATTATACATTTCACTATATATAAAACTGTTTACGAAAACGAACGATGCATGAATTAAATGTTTCATTAAAACTACCATTGACGATTTCTATCAGAAGAGGTTCTGTTTTGAGGCGAATCCAAGAATGATCACATAGCGTAAAAGTATATGATGTATAAAAATATTTCTCTTTACTTTTACTAGCACTGAATTGAAATTGACTAAATATTCAGAAAGACTATAAAGCACTCTACTAAGGCTGCTAATTTCATGTTCCAGGAAGATAGGGATTCTAGAGCGATACCAAAATGGTATATAATGTTTGAAAATCTCTTACCTGTACTGAAACTGAATGGAAATTTGTTGCTGTATATTAAGATAGACTCAGAAGCCATCTACAAAATGTACAATTTATTACCCTCCGGGTAGGGGTCAACTTTGGGTGGTCAATAAATGGTCTTGTAGTGTTTTTTTTTTTAAAGGATGACTGCACTTAACGCCGTGTTTTGGGCTCTTTTTAAGTCACTGCTGTAACTTTTTTTCCTTGCTCAATTTTTATAAAGTCATCTGTTATAGAGTTTGGTCAATTTCCAATAGAAATTTATTGTCATACTGGTTTTAAACTCTGTTGCAATAAAATAAATCATTGTTTTCTTACCCTTACTGCTCTGCAAATATTTTGAATTTAGACTTGGCTCCCCTTGAATGAAGATAACATTCATAAATATGCATGGAGGTTTGACCTACTATTGTAATAAGTGGTCTAAAACTAGATTAGCGGTACTATAATTGAAGATTTTCTCTCTCTCTCTCTTTCTCTCTCTCTCTCTCTCTCTCTCTCTCTCTCTCCATTTCTAATTTTAAAGGTTTCAAAACAAAATATATAACATGTAATATCGGCCAGTATAAATAGCCATTGATGATCTTAAACCAGGAGCTGATGTCAACAATTTACGTGTTTGAAAATAATGAACAAATATATTAAGCAGTAACACACAGAAAAGATATCTCAGAGAAATGAAGAAACCACCACTCGATCGGAATGAATTGAAATATTCAAGGACAAATATTTACATTTTCCAGTGTCTTTGCCTGTGATAACACTACGTATCGATTTTGTACTATATAACCCATAACTTCAAATGACGCCAAATGGAAGCGCCAGCGGGATTTGCTTATTTATATTTAAATATTTAATCGTACAATAACTTAAAATTCTATAAATATAAGTAATAAGGAATCATTCTTTGAATATTATGAGGGGAAAATTTCGGTCGGGGCGTGATCAAATCTATCATAAAGCCTTCGGGTTTAATTGGATTTGATCACGCCCCGACCAAAATTATCACCTCATAATACTCAAAGAATGATTCCTTATTCCTTAAATAATATCTCCTATGATTTATAATATTCAACATGTCAAAGTATACCATTTACAACAGAGAACGCGAACGCAAGAAGAAACAGTGTTTTGTCTGTTTTACCATGAGTTCATGTTTGTCTATGATCTCCGTTTATTATTAACTTTGTAAAGATGAACTTTATATTAATGTAATGACATAAACTTGCAGTTAAGATATTGGCAATTCCCAGAATTAAACGAAACATGCCAATTTTTAACATTTATTCTGTCGCAATTTTTAAATCTCCCTTAGTGCAGTCATGCTTTATAAAACTTCTTTAGGTCTACTGATATCGAATAGAAACTGCCTGCATTTTAAGAAAAACCAAAACAAGATGCATTCCTAAATTAAATTCGGCGCTTTTTCATTTTGTTTTACTGTTAAGTTTTAATATAAAAGATATAAATGCATATTCAGAAAAGATAGAAAGAAGCTGTCTAACAAAGGTAAGATGTCACGATAGGCCTCTGCCCCATAGAGCATGAGTTCAGTTGGGGGGGGGGGGTTCAGTTATTAAAAAAGTTTTTAGCTCACCTGAGCTGAAAGCTCAAGTGAGCTATTCTGATCACATTTTGTCTGTCGTCCGTCTGTCCGTCTGTCTGTCTGTCTGCCCGTCTGTTAACTCTTCACATTTTCAACATCTTCTCAAGAACCACTGGGCCAATTTTAACCAAAATTAGCACAAAACATCCTTAGCCTAAGGGGATTTAAAGTTGTGAAAATTAAGGACCAAGCCCTCTTACAAGGGGAGATAATTAGGAATTAATGAAAATTTTCGAGAAATTTTCAAAAATCTTCTTCTCAAGAACCATTTGGTCAGGAAAGCTGACACTTGTGTGGAAGCATCCTCAGGTAGCGTAAATTCAAAGTTGTGAAAATCATGAATCCCAGGAGTAGGGTGGGGGCCACAATGGGGGGGGGGGGGTCGACTTTTTACATAGGAATATTAAGAGTAAATCTTAAAAAATCTTCTTAAGAACCATTTGGCCAGAAAAGCTGAAACTTTTGTGGAATCATACTCAGGTAGTGTAGATTCGAAGTTGTGAAAATCATGACCCCCGGGGTTAGGATGGGCCACAATGAGGGTTTGACTTTTTACATAGGAATATATAGAGTAAATCTTCTCAGAAACCGTTAGGCCTGGATAGCAGAAACTTTTGTGGAAGCATCCCCAGGTAATGTAGATTTGAAGTTGTGAAAGTCATGACCCCCGGGGGTAGGGTGGGGCCATAATGGGGGGTCGAATTTATACATAGGAATATATAGAGTAAATCTTAAAACATCTTCTTCTCAAGAACCATTTGGCCAGAAAAGCTGAAACGTATGTGGAAGCATCCTCAGGTAGTGTAGATTCAAAGTTGTAAAAAATCATGACCGTTGGGGGGTAGGGTGGGGCCACGATGGGGAGGGTCGATTTTTAACATAGGAATATATAGAGTAAATCTTTAAAAATCTTCTTCTCAAGAACCATTTAGCCAGGAAAGCTGAAACTTGTGTGGAAGCATCCTAAGCTATTGTAGATTCAGAGTTGTGAAAATCATGACTCCCGAGGGAGGGTGGGGCCACAATGGGGGTGGGTCAAATTTTAACATAGGAATATATAGAATAAATTTTAAAAATCTTCTTCTAAGAAACCATTTGGCCAGGAGAGCTGAAACTTGTGTGGAAGCATCCTAAGGTAGTGAAGATTCAAAGTTTTAAAAATCATGACCCCGGGGGATAGGGTGGGGCCATAATGGGGGGTCAACTTTTTACATAGGAATATATAGAGTAAATCTTTAAAAATCTTCTCAGAAACTAATTAGCCAGGAAAGCTGAAACTTGTGTGGAAGCAATCTCAGGTAGTGCATATTTAAAGTTGTGAAAATCATTACCCCCAGGGGTAGAGTGGGGCCACAATTTAGGATTGAATTTCTACATAGGAATATATAGAGAAAATCTTTAAAAATCGTCTTCTCAGGAACTAATAACCCATGAAAGCTGAAACTTGTTTGGAAGCATCCTCAGGTAGTGTAGATTCAAAGTTGTAAAAATCTAATTCCTGGGCGTAGAGTTGGGCCACAATCGGGGTGGAATTTTTACATATGAATATTAAGAGTAAATCTCTAAAAATCATCTACGAAGAAACTAATCAGCCAGGTGATTATTTAATATTGTTTTGATTTTGGCTTCTGGATGATTCCTGGATGATTGGGTCTCACAAGGGGCTCAGAGTTTGATGTAGGTTTATATCCCATTTATAAACAATTGTTTAGGATCTTTTTGAGAGCTGCAATGCTCAACATGTGATATTACTATAAAATCATCCTGTTGGAAAAGGGACTAATGATAATAAACATAAGAATGTCCAGTGGAAAAAATTGATTTTTATTTATACAGGATCTAGATGTATTATACTACACTGTCCAGATAGTTTGTATTATGTCTCCATTAAGCTGATTTTATCATACCTATTGTTCCTCAGGTGAGCGATGTGGCCCATGGGCCTCTTGTTGTAGTTATCTTCCCTTAGTTGTTCATATATATTTAATAACAATTCAATTGTCATTGTAATTAATGAAGTTAAGAAATCAAATGATTAAAAGAGTTATACAAGTATTCATACAATATTAAACTTTTGTACTTTCTTAAAAGGGCATGGTCACACCTTTTGCAAAAATAAGTTTACAATGCTACTGTTAGGCATTTCGAATTGTCAACCAAAATTTGAGTGTCAGTCGTTGAATTATAAGTGAGTTACAAAGTTTACAATTCGTTGCTATGTAAACAATGCTTTGTATACAATTTGAATATGTGGAAGTGAAAATTTCAATTTTAGACCTAAAATGAATGTGTTAAACATTGCGAACTGTTTATTTACGCTTAAGACGAATTAGTACATAAACAAAGCTTGAAAAAGATTTTTTGGGGTATATTAAACCTACTAGTATGTTAACAAAAACAGGGCAATAGCCTTGTTGACATGACAAAGAATTGTGAGCCCTGTATCTTGCTCATAACTCTAAAATGACTATAAAATTTGATTTTAACATTATAAATGCATTTCCTATGCATTGTAAATAATAATAACCAAAAAAAAAAATTGATCACAATCTTGACCAATCGTGACCATGCTCCTTTAAAAGTCAGTTAGACTTATGAATAGTTAAGTAATAATTGGCTAGACAAATATAATGTGAGGTACAATTGTGGATTTTTTTTTTTATAAATGACAGATATGGTCAATAATCTGGTCGTCTTGATTTCTGTTGTTATTTTTTTGAGAGAGAAGATGAAGTGCAGAGTACTTTCAAAGGCATTAGTTTTTATAGAGTGATTATTGTAAGTAAAAGAATTGTGTAGAAATAGAGTACACAGTGGAATTGTTATGAGTTTTTTGTATTGAGGTGTAGAAACAAGTTGCATGCAAGTAGTCAAGTGATAAGTTGTTAGACGAAGCTGCTAAACCTAGTGAGATAGCCAGGTAGAATAGCAAGGTGAATAGAAAACAAGTAATCCTGCCAGGATGCAAGGACAGTTGACATTGAAATAACTGCCAGACAGGTGAATATCTGTATATATTGAATTGCATTTTTTCTTTCATTTGTCCAAGAGGCACTTGGGTAGTGCAGTTGCTAACACCTTTGTCGAATTCTCTATAACAGTTTGGTAAACAAGCCACGGACTGAGACGTCTGGTTAAGGCCATGGTTAAGATCTGACACCTTACAACATGGTTACCAAGGGCTGAATTCTGTTCTTTAGACATGCTGACATGAAAATGAATGGAAATTAAGACAGAAAATTAGGCAATACACCATTTTATTTTTAATTTTAAAAAAGAAAATATGTCTTGCCCCTAAGCAAGCGCGGGAATTAACACTTTACACATTAAAAGGCAAAATGCTTTTTTTTTCATTCTCGTATAGTTGGAAACTGTCCATTTTTTTCTTAAATGCTTTCTTAACATATTCTTTAAAATTGAAATAAAAAAACAACTGCATGGCTGCATATTTAGATGACGGATGAAAAATCTAAACTGAATTTAATGATATACATGTATGTGGCCTAAATTGTTTTGTTGCAGCTGAGTGGAATGATTTTTTTTAACCAGTGATTTGGTATTAAGGAAGACTCAAAATATTTTTTTTTAGATCAAATTTCTGAATATCTTTTATTATAACTCACACCAATGAGAATTTCAGATAAAGACTGTTTTGAAAAAAAAAACACTTTGGGGAAGGTGGTCCCCACCTCCCCCCACAATTTAATTTGGTGTTACTAAAATGCGGAACAGAAAACGGAACGGAAAACGGAACGGAATGAAAAACGGAAAACCTGATATCAATTTTTAAAAACTGTTTAAGGTTAATTAAGCCAAGAATCGTAAACTTTAGCTACTTTTATTTATTCTTTTAAAGGATTTATCAATTTCAAGTGGATTATTGAGAAATTTGATAGTTTTTCTGAGATTTTAATGTGCATAATATATTAATCGATTCAAACGAGAGAACTTTTACAGTTTTCTACTTGCAACGTATAGCATAATCATTTTGACAAAAGTGAATATATTAGCCTTATTGCTAAAAAGTATTAAGGATCCTCGAAACCCTGTGACTTCTACTCTTATGACACTAACGTCACAACAAGGTTATTTTAACGCATTGTAAAATTAAGAGTTCATATCGCCAAAACCGGATGTCTACCTCTGTGGTGCAATGGGTGTAGCTTCAAACTACCGACTAGCAGGTCCCGAGTTCGAATACTGTAGGGACTTTTATTTTCATTAATAGCGGTAACATTTGAAAAGTTTATTTTTTCCCCAAAATTGATTTTTTCCCTGTCATTAACAAATCCAAGACATGCTAGAAATCCACATCTTTAAGTAATAAAGAATAATTGGCTTGTATGCAGAACTTTTCCCAGGTGTGTGGAGGACCCTAATTAAATTAAAATCATTTTTTTTCTAAGATGGGTGAAAAATTCAGAACTTAGACAACAATTAATCACCGAAATCACACTACAGCATCGCTGACTTCATCAAATAAGCCTGGTTTCATTCAAATGGTACATGCATTTAAAACATTATCCGTCAAAGTGAACAAACGCATAATGCAATAACTCCAAAATGATGACTTAGTTATTGTTATTCCTGTGATTTTAAAAGGAGTTTGATACCATTTGAGCTTAATTTTTTTTTTCAATTTTAGTACTGAATGATAAACTTCAGCATTCCAATTTACAGTTGACTTTATAGTTTATAATATTTCTTGCAATATACATTTCACATCCCCCGTTCCACGATTAAGCAAACAAATTGCAATATGCTTAAGTTGAAGGAGAGTTATTAAAGTGGTAATTTACCAACAGTAGGTTTAAAAAAGATTCACATAAAATAAACTATCTAGACAAATTTTACCATTTCTAAAAAAAAATCTTGATATTACATTTTACGTTTCCGTTCCGTTCCGCTTTCCGTTCCGTTTTCCGTTCCGCGTTTTAGCAACACCCCAATTTAATTTCCTCATTTAATGCATACATCATTTATTCATTTAGACCTGCTTAATACTTATTTGCATATTTTAAAACCTGTTGTCATACATGTATCCAAAATATCTGCCCGATGGTTAACTCGCCCTACACTTTCCGCAATAATGTAAATTAGTAAAACCGAGTTCATGAGCACCCAGTTCTGGAAAAAAATTATTTCCATTAACAATAAAATCGCATCAAATTGTTCCATTTCATTTATTAACTTTTTTTTTTATTAACCAAAGAGTCCCGTCTAGGGTATGACTATCTGCTCGCGATGCATGATGAACCCGTCCTACACTTTTCTCTATGACGTTAATTAGTCAAACCGCGTTCATGGTTACCCCCGTCTTTAATGTTCTATTCCATTCTCCCACGAGAGGTCGCGCTTTGCAACCTTCTATCTATCATAACTAAAATCGCTTATTCAAGAAACGAATTGCCTATTTCATTTATTGAACATTTGTCAAATCTTAACTTCTATGTATAATCCAAGTAAGTTCCTTATAACTATATCCATTGTTTACGTAATAATTCAATATTATATTTTGATGCTAACTCGCACTGACTTGGATCCGCCAAGTCGTGTCCACCACCTTACTCTCATTTTTGATATTTCGAGTTTGTTCTATCGAAAATTCAAGTAGGTTTTTAATTTATTGTACGATAATTACGCTTATGGACTTCATATAACACTTGTAGATATATTAAAGGTGTAAGCAGTTACTCTGGTGCAGGCAGTTTTTTAGTTTATTGGCAAAAAGTCTTAATTTATAAGTATAGGCTAGCCATCTTTACTTTATTTATGAAAACATATTTAT
This sequence comes from Magallana hongkongensis, assembly GCA_016163765.1. Taxonomy (NCBI): domain Eukaryota; kingdom Metazoa; phylum Mollusca; class Bivalvia; order Ostreida; family Ostreidae; genus Magallana; species Magallana hongkongensis. Next base: position 48,158,604 of record WFKH01011925.1, read on the forward strand.
GTAAAAGCTATCTTGACAGCGAACAAATTATGGGGAAATTATTTCCTATCATTGGAGTCTTTCACATTTTCAATATCCCTCATACACTCTAATTATCTTAAGGTTTCCACCAAATTTATAAACTTTAGTCCTTGTTGCAAGATGTCAGGTACAAGTAGAGGAAGGGGTGGTCTTTATCATATTTTACATTTTTTTTTAAACTTCAGAATCGACTTTATGAGATTCCTTGATAGGTATATGATATTCAGATGGACGATAAGGCTTGTTGGCCTCTTACTTTGTATCTTACGTTTTTAAGATATTACAGCTCAAAGTTTAGAAAAGAGGGATGAAAAAAAAAAGTAATAACATTTGGAGTTTAAGTAATATAATATGCATTGTTAAGAAAGAACCAATTAACATTTATTTAAAGTTTCATTAAAATAATGAGTAACTCCAGTTTTATAAAACAATAATAAACCTTTAGTCCAAGTTTTATTAAAATAATGAGTGCTTCTGTTTAAATAAAACAAAATAAATCGCCAGGATTTTAATGTTTAAATGACCTCATGCATCGTTCGAATTGTCAAATAGTTTTCTTAATGTTACATACAATTATAATTTGAAATAACATTCGACAGTTTATCAAGCCACAAAGGCGCATAGGCATTGTTCAGATTGAAATCATATACATTAATTTCAAGTTCTTTGTGGAAATTAAGTACTTCCGGTTTTATGAATTTAAAAAGATCGTCTATAAGAATTTTAAACTTACATGTATGTCCAGTTTTAAATGTTAAATAATTTGAATTTTTTACATTTTTGTTTAAAAACTGTTTTATTATTTTGCAAGTTTGTAAATCATACAAAAGCAAAATAGCTTAAAATAACTAGACACTTATTTCAGTTTCAAAATTGAAGTAAAAAGTTATACTTTAAAAAAATGTTGACGGTTTTTAAGCCTGGTTTAAATAAAATCTTGGGATGTTTAATTGTACTTTGTTGTTTCACCAATGCAACTTTGTCAGAACATGAAAAATATGAACATAATTGGACCGAGTTCTGGAGAAGAGAATGACTTGAACGGTCTCTCTTCCACCTCCTCTGAGCTTCTACCGCCGGACGGTACCATACTTTATAGCAGACAACAAGATCTGAACAGCCAGTTGGCTAGCACCCATGGTCAGGCCTCAAAAGAATTAACCCTTGGGACTGATCGCCAAGTGCCACAATCTTTTGATGACCACAATATACAGGTATATAAAGCCCTAAGCACTAGTTCTGAATGCAGTTTGGTGCTGTAATACTCATAAAACTAGCATATTGTGGCTAAGATATACTTTTAATTTAAAGATTTAAATTACAATCATAAATCTTTAAACTTTTTTGTAAACGTATTTTACATGTTCATAACGGCTAACTCAGAGATAAAATTTTGGGGTTCATATGCTTCAATCAACGCTATATTGCATTTAACATGACCTTCCTGCATTAAAAATGCAACTTTTGAATAAAACACTCTTTACTGTATTATGTTTCATCTGATTTAATCATGGTGCTAAATACGAATTAATTCCAAGTTCAATATGTAAAAATAAGTACTTTCGGTTTCATGATTTAAAAGAAATGAGAGTTTTATATTTATGTCAACTTTTAGTAAAATATAATTTGTTAAGTCAAACGTTATACATTTTTTAAATTTTGTCGAAAGTTTCTTAGCCTTGTTCGAATAAAATATTGGGATTCTTTTTTATTTTACTTTGTTCTTTTTCCCATGCAACTTTGTCAGAGAATGACAAATATAGACATAGTTGAACAGAGTTCTGGAGAAGATATTGACTTGGACGGTCTCACTTCCACCTCCTCCGAGCTTCTACCGCCGGACGGTACAGTGCTTTATAGCAGACAACAGGATGTGAACAACCAGTTTGTTAGCACCCACGGTCAGGCCTCACAAGAAATAACCCTAAGGACTGGACATGTACAGATACCTCCGTCACAAAAGACTGGAGACACTAGCGTTCCTCCCAGTGAACATAATTCAGCACACATTCAGGTAAAACTAGTATCCGTTTGAGCCAAGCGAACTTGGCAAAGGATGACTGAACATAACGACGTATTTTGGGTCTTTTTCGGTCACTATTGATACGTTTATTTTTCTCTCAATTTCAATTTAAGTCATTTTTATAGAGTTTGGTTAGAGTTTCCAATAGAAATTTATTGCCGTAATGGTTTGAACTGCGTTTCAATAAATGCTGCTTAGTGCTCTGTAAATATCTGGAATTTAGACTTGTTTGGCTTTGATTAAAGAGAAGATTCATAAATATTCATCGAGGGTGGAACTTGTATTGTGTATTGTGATGAGAAGTCTTTAATTAACGGAAGCCTATTAGTGTCACATATGCACTTCACATTTTTTTATTTTCCACACTTTAATCTGTAAAATTCACACTTTAATCTGGAAATTTTATACTTTAATCTGTAAAATTCACACTTTAAAGTGTAAAATTCACACTTTAATCTGTAAATTTTACACTTTAATCTGTAAACCTATACACTTTAATCTGTAAATTTTACACTTTCAAATGAAAATTTACACTTTAATCTGTAAAATTCATACCTTAATATGTAAATCTTACACCTTAATCTGTGAAATTCACTCATAAATCTGTAAAATTCACACTTTAAAATGTAAATTTTACACTTTAATCTGTAAAACTCACTCTTTAATTAGTAAAATTCACACTTTAATCTGTAATTTTACACTTTAAACTGTAAATTTTACACTTTATTCAGAAAAATTTACACTTTTACCTGTAAAATTCACACTTTAAAGTGTAAATTTTACTATTTAATCTGTAAAATTCACTTTAATCTGTAAACTTGTACACTTAAATACGTAAAATTCACACTTAAATCTGTAAATTTTACACTTAAAACTATTAATTTTACATTTTAATCTGTAAAATTACACTTTAATCTGTAAAATTCACACTTTAAAATTTAAAATTCACACTTAAATTGGCAAAATTTACACTTAAATCTGTAAATGTTACACTTTGATTTGTAAAATTCACACTTTAATCTGTAAATTTTACACTTTAATTTGTCGAATTCACACTTTAATCTGTAAATGTTACACTTTAAGCTGTAAATTCTATAGGAGAAACGATCTGTAGAAATACTGGGCTGTTAGTAGAATAGAAATTAAGTTCTTGTTATCGTAAATGGTGCAGGATAACCTCCTCGGTCTCGAAATGTTGTTTGAAATATAAAAGCCTCGGCTTTTATTTTTCCAAACAACATTTCTCGACCCCGGAGGTTATTCTGCAACATTCACGAAAACTCGTACTTTATGTCTTAAACATTGCAATCGACAATGAGTTTTCATTACCAGTATTTAATATAATTTTCCAAAAAGTGAAACAGTAATGATTAAATACTCTTACACAAAATGGTCTAGTGTCACATGGCAAAAAAAAAATGTTCAACGCTAAACGCTTTATATAATACAAGCCGTTCCACTCGTCTTTTTTAACCAGAATTTAAATTTGAACAGAAACTGAAAAAGTGATAATTTTAATGTACTATTATATAAATAGTGCCTGCTTGAGAGGGTACCAGTTGAAATTGACACCCCGAGAAAACCATTGTCAACCGACGCGAAGCGGAGGTTGACAATGGTTTTCGAGGTGTGTCAATTTCAACTGGTACCCTCCAAAACAGGCACTATTTATTTTATTATACTGAATGTCTTAATTTTATAGCAAATTTTACTGCTTTTATATAGAAAAGGCGTGAGTTCTACGGCGAACCGTACGCGCATAATTTACGCACATGTAACAATTCGTTCTATCGGCCCGTTGCTAAGTGTGTTGCTAACGCTGAGGGTATGGGAACGGATTGTCAACTGCGTCTAAACCAATCAGATTTCAGTATTTAAGGTATCCCACTCCTCAATGTTCTTGTATCAAGAATTTCTTGAGAAGTATATCATTGAAATCTGTAGACAAAACATACTTGAAAAATACAAAGATAATGGGAGGTCAGTGTTCATCCTGCTGAGTTATGTGCAGTTTAATTTGACCTTTTTGCACCTAAATTTCTGTTTCAGCCTGATTAGGATTTGTAGTCAGTATTTTTGATTAAGCAAACTTTTTTCTTGAAATATCGTTTTTACTTTTGCACAATGGTCACAATGAATAGAAGGATTACGAAAACATTTTGTACGAAGCTGCATAATTTTTTGTGTGACCTTTTTGCACTTAAAATAGACAATTTCTATGATAGTTTCAAATTGATTTGAAATAAAAACATTTTGAATATCAAGAATTTCATAAGATTAATCCAGTTTGTCTAGGTATGTATTCAATATCATTTTGACATAATAAAACATGGGGGTCAGTTATGTCAAATTTTAGATATATGGCTTCATAGGTAAAATTCTCGCAAAATTTAGCTTAAAAAATTAAGACTTTTTCTATGTATTTGCCTGATTTATGCTAAACGTCCATCATTCTCTGAAAAGTTAGTTTTGTATAAGTCACAGAGGACATATAGATCATGTCACAAACCTATCAAATGTTAAAAATGTAAATAATCAATGAATTATAATAAAAAGAAAAGTATATTGAAAATTCATTAAATTGCTTGTTTCTGTCATTTTCGTCTAAAAAAAACTTCCGCACGAGAAAATAGTTCCCCAAAAAACTTGTTTGTTTCTTAAATTCAAATGGATTTTCTTTATGAATGTTGTGTAATTATGAAATGATGATCTTTCTATGAGGATTAAATTTATAAAATCATATTTATTTAAAATATAATTAACATCTGCGCAATGAAATCAAAACGTTAGGAGTGAGATACCTTAACATGAAAGTATAAAAAAGCTTCAATCACCCTGTCTAGAAAATATTTGTTCCTGAATTTCAATATATGTTATGAATCGTCATGCATTCTATTAAGATATGCCTTTGTTTTTCTTCGCAGCATTGATAGAGAATGAAAATAGCTATAATTTGCAATATTTAGAAGATGACTTTCGTTCGTCAAACGCGTCCAATTTCCTTTTTTTAAACTGATTTTTAAGAGTTTTCTCATAAACGTTTTCAGATTTAACTATGAGACTTTCAGAGATATAAAATATATATTAAGAAGCGCGTAAATTACGGAAGCTGGATAGTGACAGGTGGAAAATATATTTCATCAGGCGGCCGCCACATTATATCTTGCGGCGGCCACAAGTTAATTATCTGACGGCCGCCAAAAAATTAGGTGGCCGCTTTTCTGGCGAACGCTATATAACTATGTGGCGGCTGCCAGATAAATACGTGGCGGTCGTCATAGCGACCACAACTTATTTATCTAGCGGCCACCACATATTTATATAGCGGCCGCAACATAAAATGTAGAATTATTTGTAAAACATTTTGTGGGTCTTGACTTTTTATTCACTTTTATGCAAATACACAGTCATCAAGCCTGCTAAATGTATACCAGACCTCAACTTTTACTAGTTTAAAGCATCAATTTTATTCCCGTGTATGCAGTACAATTTTATTTTATTATTTATTTGTAGAACGTACCCAACTCAAAGTACTGAAAGTACTTATACTGAATCGACATTTAGACAAATGATACATAATGTTTATTCTTTAAATGAACAGTAATTAAACATTGTTCTTTTGATTGAAAAATCATCAAAGAACCTGTGGAAATAAGCCGAGGCATAAAACCAATTATGTCTATTTGAAAAACCCAGTTTTTTTCGTGTAAACTTTACAGATTAATGTGTAAATTTTACATATTAATGTGTGAATTTTACAGATAAAAGTGTGAATTTTACACTTAAAATTGTGAATTTTACACATTTAAGTGTAAAATTTACAGATAAAAGTGTGAATTTTATAGATTAATGTGTAAATTTTACAGATCTATGTGTGAATTTTACACTTTAAAGTGTGAATTTTACACTTTAAAGTGTGAATTTTACAGATTAAAGTGTGAATTTTACACCTTAATGTGTGAATTTTACAGATTTAAAAATTGTAAAATTTACGGATTAAAGTGTGAATTTTAGAGATAAAAGTGTAAATTTTACAGATTTTATTTTTAAAAAGTGTGAATTTTACACTTTAAAGTGTGAATTTAACAGATTAAAGTGTAAAATCTACCAATATATTAATGTAAGTGTGAATTTTACACATTAAAACATAAATTTTACAGATTAAAGTGTGAAATTTGCAGATTTTAATGAATTTTACAGATGAAAGTGTGAATTTTATATTTTAAAGTGTGAATTTTACAGATGAAAGTGTAGAAAATAAAAAAATGTGAAGTGCAAACGTGGCAGTAATAAGCTTCCGTAGAAATTGGAATAGCGGTAGTATAACCGAACATTTACTCTCTCTCTCTCTCTCTCTCTCTCTCTCTCTCTCTCTCTCTGTATGTTGCCATTTTTGTTGAAGTTTTAAACTCAAAATATATAACATATAATATCGGCCCTTATAAGTAAGTGCTTAATATTTTAACAATATTAGACATGATCGAATTACATCGGGCCCATTGGACCTATATGTCACTTTGAAATCTTAGACTATAAATATATAGTATATATCACATTAGATTGAGCGCATGAGTTACTTTGATTTATACAGATAATTTTGTCTTACTGAATAAATTAAATTGAGATATTTGGCAGTTTATAAGTAGTCGTTGATGCTCGTAAACCAGGGGCTTATGTCAAGAATCTACGTGTTCGAAAATAATTTACAAGTAGATAAATCAGTAATGCACAGAACCGATAATCCGATAATACTGAGACCCGGAAACGAGTCCTTCAAACACGTAATATCGCCTAGCAAAATGTGTGCTACCTTACACGTCACGACGGATGTGTCTAGTATTCAAAAGGTTTCCTGAGGTTAGAAATCACGTGGTGAATTATAATATTCAACAGGTCAAAGTATACTGTTTACAACAGAGAACGTGAACACAAGACGAAACAGTATTTTCTCTGTTTAACCTTGAGCGCCTGTTTATCTATTGACCTCCTTTTAACATAAGCTTATAAATATAATTATACAACTATCATTAAAAGGAGAACAATGGCCAAAAATGCACTATGTATCAAGTCTGTAAAAAAGTGGGCGTCCTTAACATCATATGGAGATTTAAGAAAATGCAATGACCCCTACCTGCAAAAACGACTAAATACTTTGTAAATATGAATTTTAAATTAATGTAATTGGATAAAGTTGCTGCTAAGACATTGACAATTCCTACAATTTTAAGAAATATGCCCATTTTAAAAACTTAGATTTTGTCAAATTTTTAAAATGTCCTTAAGTGCAGTCAGCCTTTGTATCAACTCATTCCGTAAAGCTGGGTTTTTTTTTGTGGGGATAACATTTTGGACTCTTTAAAAATTCACCAAAAAATTAAAATCACTTAATTTAATTATTTCTATGTAGTTTTTGAGGCATAATTTTTAAATACATTGTTAAAGTTTGAGAGTGTGATAAAAAAGGCAATTGTTACAGGCACTCAATGTTACAGATACAAATGTACATTTACTCGTAATCAATAAAAACTCATGTAAATAGATTAAAAACTAAATGTTATTATAGATTAGAAGTTAATTGTTTAAACACCATATCACTTTTCCCTGTTCTGGTGTGTAATTAACCCCAAAGACAGGGGTGTTAATAGCTTGTGTTATTTCAGGACACATGTGATCTATTATCGACTCAGGTGCAGAAAATTGTCAAATTAATGGGTTCTTCACTAAAAATAAAATAACCATTGATTGTTTATACATGTAACGTATATTTGTTCATGCATATATTAAGTACTACATGTATTTAGTTATTTCTGTTGAAAATATTGAAGTGTGTAAAGCCAGGATCAGACATCAAATTTTACCACCTTTTAATGGTGACTTAGGATTTTTGCATTAAAACATTAACATCTCAGCTATTCAAAATAAACTGACAGTAGATTTTTGATAAAGGGAAAAGGATTAACTAAAAGTATATCCGCCAAAATTAATAGTATACTTTGTAGGCCCAAACCCGCCAAATTTGTGCCCCGCCAAAAAAAACCGGCTATACGGTAACAAGTTGCCAAGTAACATAATGACGTAGATGTAAATCACACTATTCCAATTAACGTTATTTTTAATCTTATTACAATCTAATATTATTTTAAAACATATCCTCTTTTAATTTTCAGTTTTTTATTTACAAGGAATTAAATAAATTTAGACCTTTGTCATAAGAATGTAACTGTACAATCTTATGCTTTATTTCTAAACTGATTGTAGGCTGTATTTCTAGTTTTTATAAACGCTGTAATTTGTAATTTAAATTTCAGGATGAAAATCGTTCTGTTGGACAGCAACCCCCAACTGCGCCATCAACATTTAAACTGGCTCCCGTCAGGATCGAGCAGGAACAGCCCACGCCCCCGGAGGCTAACCCCAGCCACCTGAAGCCTAGTTTGGATCAGATTAACCACCAAATTCTACAATCTTTGGATGACCACGCTATACAGGTACATAAAGCACTAAGAACTAGTTCTGAATGCAGTTTGGTGCTGTAGTACTGATAAAACTGGCATATGTATCTTATTACTAATAGTTGTGTGTTTGATTACTTGCGGCTAAATTATGTTTTTAATTAAGAGATTTAATTTTCCAATCAAGAAGTGTTTTTGTGTGTATGTGGCACTAAATACAAATTAATTGCATTAAAAATTAATAAATCTAAAATAATGAAAAAAAAACTCCAAATTATATCATATAATTGATAAGGTGGTTTTTATTCACACATCAAATGCTAAGGATTAAAATTTTTTGTCGGTACTATAATAAAATGTATCCAAAAAATGATGTTTCATTGTGTTAATTTAAGTTTGGCCATGAAATATGCAATAGGATTATATTAAAGTTAGTTTGGTTTACTTTAACTTCACAATTTTAATTTATGCAAAAATATGTCAATTGATTCATAAAATATAAATAAAAAATGTAGGGGACAAAATTAAGGTAGCCCAATACACGAAATATTCATGTATATGGTAGTTTTGTCTGATTTAAAAATTAAGAAGAAATGCCTACAGCACTCTAACCACTGTGAAAAATGTGTAAATTAGAATATTTTCATTTTGAAACCTTTTGGCAAAAAATATAGAACTTTTTAAAAAAAAATTTGTATGTCTAATCCTTTTTTTGTATGTCTTATGTCGTATCTAGTGCAGTTATATTTGGCATTGTTTAAAAGCCAAACTATTCATTTATAATTAATATATGATGCAGTACAGTGTATTTTCACAATAGAGATGAATACAAAAAGCAACTCTCTATATGCTTTAAAAAAAGCAGAGAGACAGACTATGTGACTTAAAGTCTCAGAACACAATATTAAAAGAAAAATTAATTATAATTGAATTTTGCAAGATAGTGAGTTTTATTGTGTTCATATAAAGGTATAATTATATGAGTTTGTTTTTGTTTTTTTTTTGTTTTTTTTTAAGTTTTATTTTAATAATATAAAAAAGAGATATTACTTTTAACAACTCGAATGGAAGAAAACTGTATTTTATTGCCTTATCTTGGTAAAAAACCACAACAACAAAAAATCCAAATCCACATTGTAGAAATTAATTTCGTTGAATGTATTACTTCAAGGGTTAAAGTAAACATACTATTCCTTTTTTTTTTTTTTTTTTTACATTTGAAATGGATTTACCGAATTTTGCAAGAAAGACCACGATGTACATGTATGCAGAACAACTAATTATGGTATATTTTTATATCATAATGTTTTGTCTTTTTTTTTTATAAGTTTTTATAATTTACTGATCTTGTTTTTAAAGGTATCAAAATATGAGCATCCAAGCTTCAGAGAATTGATTTGGGATTTGATTTTCTCAAAAAACATCTCCAACGAATTTGAAAAAGTGAGGTAGGCTAAGGGTTAATATTCTAAGATTTTACTTGAATTTCCCTAAATTCAATTTGATTAAATATTTCATAATATATATGTGTTAGAAAATCAAGTTTTGTGTTGAAATTAGAACCACTTGATATGATTGTGGCTTTTTCCATGTTTTGTTATCAATGTTATCACATTCTTGCTTTTGTATTTCAGAGTAATCTTCCGATGGCTAGCTACGAAGAATTTAAAACAAATTATCTTTGACAGTGTTGAGAAAGGCAGCCCTGAGGAGGTTTTCCTCCAACTCAAGGAGGGTAAAACAACATACGCGAAAGTATTTGACACGATGTGCAAGTAAGTAAATGTGTGGTGGTTCCTTTGGGGGTGGGGTCTATATTTTAAAGGAAATTTAAAAAAAAAAGAATCTTAAAGAGACAGTACAGCTGAAACACTTGTGTGAATAACTTCTGATTTACCCATTGTATCGTTAGGAAATAAGAAATAACGTTGATTGTGACAGTTGAAGTACAAAAAAATCACTTTCACATGCCTAATAAATGTAATTATGAGCTTCCGGAAATTTAAGGGTCGTACAAACCGGAATAATCTTAAATCGTTTAATTGTACCACGTGGATTTTGATTGATAGTAATTGACACGTGCCGAAAACTACAAGATCTTCGCCCGACTACGATCATCATGGTATACGAGGTAAAAAGGGACTCTCTAAACGGAACACATCATCACTTTCTCGATCATTTATTAATGGTTTACCAATTTCAGTTCATTTTAAAATGAACAAACATTAATAAGTCAAATAACCCCTCAAGGGCCCTCAATTACAAAATTAATTTAGTTTGTAGCAACTACTATGATAAACACGCAAAATACATGCTTACAAAATAATAATTGTGGTTATTTAAAAAACTTTGAATAATTATTACCTGGGAGAAGTAGAAAAGACATATTTCTATCAACAAACATGTCCAGGAGAATCTTCGCGAGCCCTGTATGTGTTTTATTTACAGAAATACGCATGCGTAACAGTATAGAAGGCTCAACCCCTTAACACGTTGCGATGTAAATATTTATGGGTTATTCGTAATTATCAATTTAAATAAAATAATTAGATTTACTTCATGGAGAAATTTGTAATTTTCTGAAAGTTTATACATTTATTAATAGTACAAAAATGCCGAATCCGATCGTAAAATTTTTTCAAGTCGGTTTTTAGCTCACCTGAGCTGAAAGCTCAAGTGAGCTATTCTGATCACATTTTGTCTGTCGTTCGTCTGTCTCTATGTCTGTCTGTAAACTTTTCACATTTTCAACATCTTCTCAAAAACCACTAGGCCAATTTCAACCAAACTTGGCACAAAGCATCCTTAGCCTAAGAGGATTCAAAGTTGTGAAAATTAAGGATCAAGCACTCTTACAAGGGGAGAAAATTAGGAATAAATGAAAATTTTCGAGAAATATTCAAAAATCTTCTTCTCAAGAACCATTTGGCCAGGAAAGCTGTAACTTGTGTGGAAGCATTCTCAGGTAGTGTAGATTCAAAGTTTTGAAAATCATGACCCCCTGGGGTAGGGTGGGGCCACAATGGGGGGGGGGGTCGACTTTTTACATAGGAATACATGTATATAGAGTAAAACTTTTAAAATTTTCTTCTAAAAAACCGTAAGGCCAGGAAATCCAAAACGTATGTGAAAGCATCCACAGGGATATATAGAGTAAATCTTTAAAAATCTTCTTCTCAAGAACCATTAGGCCAGGAAAGCTGAAACTTGTGTGAAAGCATCTTCAGGTAGTGTAAATTCAAAGTAGTAAAAATCATGACCCCTGGGGGTAGGGTGGTGCTACAATGGGGGGGGGGGGGGTGAATTTATACATAGGAATATATAGAGTAAATCTTTAAAAATCTTCTTCTCAAGAACCATTTGGCCAAAAAAGTGGAAACTTATGGGGAAGCATCCTCAGGTAGTGTAGATTCAGAGTTGTGAAAATCATGACTCCCGAGGGTAGGGCAGGGTCACAATGGGGGTTGAATTTTTACATAGGAATATATAGAGTAAATCTTTAAAAATCGTCTTCTCAGAAACTAATAAGCCAGGAAAGCTGAAACTTGTTTGGAAGCATCCTCAGGCAG
>WFKH01011925.1:48170678-48194768 GCA_016163765.1 Magallana hongkongensis
TAATAAGCCAGGAAAGCTGAAACTTGTTTGGAAGCATCCTCAGGCAGCGAGATTCAAAGTTGTAAAAATCATGATTCCTGGGTGTAGAATGGGGCCACAATTGGGGTGGAATTTTTACATAGGAATATTAAGAGTAAATCTTTAAAAATCTTCTTCTCAGAAACTAATCAGCCAGGTGATTATTTCATATTGTTTAGATTTTTGCCTCTAGATGATTCCTGGACGATTGGGTCTCACAAGGGGTTCAGAGTTTGATGTAGGTTTATATTCCATTTATAAACAATTGTTTAGGATCTTTTTGAGAGCTGCAATGCTCAACATGTGATATTACTATAAAATCATCCTGTTAGAAAAGGGACTAATGATAATAAACATTAGAATATCCAGTGGAAAAAATAGATTTTTACTTATACAGGATCTACATGTATTATACTACATTGTCAAGATAGTTTGTATTATGACTCAATTAAGCTGATTTTATCATACCTATTGTTCCTCAGGTGAGCGATGTGGCCCATGGGCCTCTTGTTAATAAGATGCGCCGTACTCTCTCTTTAAAGGAATGAATTAAATAACTACATAAATTATACGAGTATAAATTGTGGTATATTAGCTGTTAGTGCTTTATAAGCCATTAAACAGTTTTTTAAAAGTATTTTAACTGTTCCAATCCAGATTAATGAGTTAAAATTCAGTAGCTATAATTCTTTTATTATAATTTAATACACTTTTATCATGTTGTAACCCTATGTTTCAATTTTCTTCCCGGTCTATAGAGTCAAAATTAGTCTTCAAAACAATGTATTAAAGGTCAACTGAAACGGTTTTTAATATTTTTAAGAATGTGTTTTTAGTAAGTTTGCTATAAAATAAAAATTACCGTATTTTTATTGTTGTCACCTCCTTGACTCACAGGTAGAAATCAACGAAAACGCAAAGTGCATGTAAAAAGTTTGATACGGGTTATCTGCCCTTTAGTGGAACATGGCGTCGCGCGTTGATTTCGAATCCAACGAAAGTGACTTGGACGAAAGTATACCAGAAATAGACATATGCCTTAAATTAAATATACAGCCCTATCATTACGAACCTCTACGAAGAAAATAACCGTCTCAACAAATTTTTAATGGAGACAGTGATTTGGAGCCGTCGCAAATCGACGACGAAGACCCAACGGAGACTGAAAATATACCTTCAGACTTGGACTGGTAAATGGATCTAAAAACAGTAAATCTACGGGATAAATATAAGTAATGATAAAGAAATTGAAATAGAATGAAATAAAAATATGTTAAATTAAATTATTGACGTATGCGTGTCGTTGATTAAAGTAAACAGTAGTGACGGGGGGGGGGGGGGGGGGGTGGTGGGAAATGGTAAGGGAGGGGGGGGGGGGGGGGGGGGGGGGGGTGTTGAGTGGCATAGAAATTAAGTAGGCCTAGTGTGCGTAATTGTTTGTGCCCTGTCAACTGGAGAAGCTGATCCAAACATTCCTAAAAAACGATGAATTTTCTGCTGCGGTGACTTGATGGGGCCTCCTGATTATCAAGATTGTTGTTTTCGTCAATCTCAGGGGGTGTCCATTCCGAAGCTTCAGAGGTTGTGGTGGCCAATGATTCAAAACTTTCATCAAAATCAACAGGCGCAGGGTCATTTGATAAATGCTGTTGTTCTGTTTGAGTACTTGTAGATTTCATACAGGGACGAATTTCCGTCTGTATAGAGACATGCCTGCGTTTCTAAAATAAAGAAGATGGGGGAACAAGATAGCGCAAATGCCCATTTGGTTTAGTCGTAAATACAATTTCAAATTTAATTTTTTTTAACTAAATATACTTGATAATGTTATAATACAAGTTTACAAAAGCACAGTTTCTAACTATATTCAGTTTTGAATATTTTAACAAACGATAAGAAAAAAAAATAAATTCATAAGTTTTGGTGGTATCGAACCCACAACCTAAAAACCCTAGCTCTATAATGTTACCTACTGTCTGGTGCTCTAACCACTGAGCCATTTCAGTCACAACAATCTCCATCGTTAAATGCTAATATGTGACTTCAACCACGAATTTACGGACTTGTAATATTTTTCTAAAACGTTCAATTGTTGCAATACAAAATGACATTTTTAAGTAGTGGGTCGTCTCTCCATGTTTTCGTTGATTGGAATCGGTTTGATTTCCTTTAAACCTTATATAGACTATGACAAAAATATGGAGCTCAGACCCACTCTATAAAAGAAAAGGCATTGAAGTTATAAAAATGACACTATTTTGGAGGTTTTGACACGCATACGCCAGTTTAAATCAACCTATTCCAATTAATAAATATATTTAAGGGTTATAAATCGATGTAATGGTAAATATACATTGTTTTCAATAATTTAGAAAGAAATTATGAGATTTGTTGATATTTTAATTTTATGGTATCTTATCTATCCTCATATAGGCAGTTTACACGCCTTATTCACCCATCTTCTTTATAATTATTATTAATTGCCATTGCATTTATCATATAATCATGAGCAACCTGAAACAAAATTTTACCGGTATTTATTTTCAGAGTTCATTAACTCTATTGTCAATTACAAAGTCTTAAAAATCAATATTTAAAAAAAGAATAAATAAATGAAAATTGAATTCTATAAAATTATGTCATATTCAATATTTGCTTTACCACTAAGCTGTAGGGAGTCTGTGTAGATATTTCAAATGTGGGCGTGTCTTCGCCGTCGTCTGTACTTGTCTCCTCGCTGACGCTATTCTGAAACTGACATGGAGGGGGAGGATAATTTCAACGTCATTGTCAAACTCCTGAATCTGTAAAATATTGTTGAGTTTAAATTATACCCCATTTAGATTTAAACATTAATAATTAGTGTTTTATAAAAGTTTTATATAGTAAGGAATAGGAACTGTGAATGCATTATAATTGTTCAATAACTTTTAAATATTAACTTCTTACGTCAAGTGCACGTCGTTTTTCCAAGGCCTTGGATAAACGACCCTGTTTTGGTAAACACAAACTAGCTTCCGATGTTTTTCTTTTCTGCCCTTTTACATTTATTGGCGTATAGTCAAATATACTGGGTGTCGCATCCTTCTTAAACTGAAGACGAGTATATCCAATAGATCGTGCTTTGGTTGGCTCAATAATTAAACTTTTGGGGGCGAAGTGTCTCTCACACAGCTTAGAATGCTTGGAGGGCCAGTAGTTCACCGTTTTCAGCTTTCTTACCCAAATCTGACATGATTTGGAGTCTTCGGGAAAAGAAAACATGGACACACCCTGTCCGTACCGAATATCGCAGTTCGGCGCCGCACACAGCACCATGTTCTTGTTTTTTCCCTCTCTATCGTCTAAAGAGTGACGTATCGGCGTCTATAGTTTCAATAAGGCGGGTTCGTGTCAAGGGAGATAACTCGCAATAAATTTTTGACCGGGTTTCTCGGATGACAAGTTCTTTCGCCCTTATTGCCTGACGTCATGACGTCAGGCATAGTTCCCTTCTCCGAAACAGTGCGGACAATGGGAGCAAGCAATATCAAGATTTTTCATTAAAAAGATTAACCGATGCATGTTTAATGTGTCAGCATTTACATTTACAATTAATGAAAATGTTATATGGGATATAATAACAACAGTGAGCAAGAGGGCTGTTCACCATGCACGTGTGTAATCCTGATTTAGAAATAGATTAGATTAGCCATATTTGAACAGTGGTAGGGGTAGGGGGTCTTAGCTACAAGTTGTTACATATTGTCTATTACGGTACAGTGTAAGTTATAATTGGTGTTAAATTATTATTATTACCAAAGAATCATCAGTTTTGATTAAAACAAATATATATTCATACAGCTGGAATGTTTACTGAAGAAACTATATTGCCTAAGCGGGATGTGACCCGATTTTTAAACACTCTGTCAATTGGGCGATTTCATTTATCTTGAAAAGGGTACATTATTCGCGTGTCTTTACTAAATGTACATTAAACAATTACTAGTCATGTGTGACTTAATCAAATTGAAACGATTTCTTCTAAAACATTCGATCCAAAATATAATATATATGTATGTAGTTGTTACAAAACAAATGCAATAAATTCATTTGACCCCATCCACATGGATCAATGCAAATGGATGAGTTCATTAAAACCACTGGGTCGAGATCTCCACCATTACGTGAATGGTAAAGCAGGACTTCGCGCCATAATGTCTCATTCATAGATTTTGCGCGCCAATTAGTGGACGAGTCCAAATTGGGGTCATGAGAATACTCCAGAGCATCACAGGCACGTAGCATCGGAGGAGGGAGGGGCTGCCCCCTTTTTTGCAGCAGGCACTTTTCTTAACTTGATATTTACATACTAAAACAAATGGAAATATCATGTATCCCCCCTTCAATTTTGTCGCAGCATTTAATAAATGAAACTGAAATTCTAATTGAATTGAAGTTACAATTAGGATTTTCTTTCGTGATTTTGAGAATTCATCCTTTTTTTTAATTGTTTATCAAGATGTTTTAGATGAAGCCGCCCCACACACTTTAAAAAACAATGCTACGTGCTTGAATATCCTTTCCTATTTCCTATGGTTGAAAATTAAAAAAAAATGCCTTTCAGTTGATTTTGCATCTTATTAATATAACAAATACAATTTAAAAATTGACTGTTTTATCTTCCGCTTTTAAGCTTACATGCAATTATTTTTTAATATGTGTACATTCCTTAAATAATTTGAATTAATGAAATAATTTAATTTCAAGTGATATACATTTTCATGCACTACAATGAAGAAAAGACTGAAATTTCTTTTAAGCACGTTCCGTGTTTGAATTTATGATCAGCAGCGAAAAATAAAATTCATTTCTTATCAGATAGCCGAATTAATACATGCATGCTTCCACTGAATAATTTTTGGAAAGCTATTACATGTACTTATTTTGCAAATAAGCTTAAATTTACCCAAATAATTGGTACTGATCGATTTTGGGACCTATTTGAAAGTACTAGTCGGTAAAAAGAAGAAAAGTGAAATTTCATTTCAGTTGACCTTTAAAGTATGAATCGTATAAACACGTGGTTATATGGTAAAATCTAATACTACAACGTACATTATATAACGTAGGTTTATTTGCGTCTTGTTTGGTCTGACGATTCGCGCCTGGCAACTCAACGTTATCCGACTCTCAAACTACCCTTCCATTAAAAAGGTACAGAAAACATTGACCTTAATCTAGCATCTTTGCGGAAAAGGGAGGAGATAGGGGTCCATGAGAACCTGACGGCTTATATTAAATTTATCAATTGCAAACACTAAATAGATGCTCATTATATTATAATGTTCATCAATTAAGATTGTCCATTGGCTGATCATAAATAAGCAAAATCTGATTCCTAAATCGGTGACTAATTTGTTTTATAAGCAAATAGTAAACAATTTATGAAAAAAATTAATGCAGTACACTATACAGTACTCTTTATGTCACTGCATAGCTACCGGTATCTGGTTACAGAAGTACAGAAATTAAAACGATTCGTCGTCGCAAATAATAATAAATCTGAGAAAACTTTAATATAACAATATGAGGATGTCAATTACTAACAACTAATAAGCTATTCTTAAATGAATTATTCAATTTGTTTTCAATGCTTTCAGTTACGCGGGATTACAATCCACGATCATTAGCGGCTATGCTAAAGGGGACAATTACAAACCGGGTATGAAGTTCAATCCAGACAAAGATAAGAACACCTGGAACGCAGTCTACATCAACGGAAGTTGGGGTCTGGTGGATGCTAACTGGGGCGCCAGGAAGGTCATAGAAAAGCTATGGAAATTCAAATACCAGCTAGATGAGCATTTCTTCCTTCCTGATCCCAATCACTTCATCTGCGAACACTTTCCTGACGACGACCGGTGGCAGTTGTTGGACAGACCAATAACACTGGAGAAATTCGAAAACATGCCACACATTAAACCCGATTTCTTTAAATATGGACTTGAGTTCGTGAGTCACGACAGCGTGATCATTCATGAACAGGGAGAAATAAATGTTCGTCTGCGATATCCTGCCAAACGGAAGGCTTTAAATTTTGACTTTAGCTTGACGTTTGAGAGTGGTGAGGAGGAGGAGTACAAAGGAACTAAACTGAACCGCTATGGCATGCAGGAAAGCGTTGAAGGAATTGTTACCTTTAGACTTCGCCTTCCGATTAAGGGATCATACATACTTACCATATATGCAAAGGAAGATACACCAGAAAAGAAAGACAATGTGTATGCTCAAGTGTGCGAGTATAAAATTGTCCAGGAAGAAGTTTCTGCCCAACCACAACCGTTCCCACCTTGTGCCTACCTGAACTGGGGACCGGGTACCTCTTTCTACATGTATGGTCTGGCCACTTACCAACAGACCGCCCATATCTCGACTACGGACGGAAAAGCAGAGCTACAGATTATAATGCCCAAGGAGATGCAGTTCACGACTGAATTGAAACACAATGACCGAAACGATGCCGACCTAGAAGGCTATGTTATTCACTGGATTGTTGGAAACATTGTTTACTTCAGCATCACTGCCCCTAGTCGAGGTGAATACGGACTGGAAATTTATGCTAATGACCCAGCAACCGAAGATTCATCTCTGTACCATGTGGCACAATATTTGGTGGAGTGTAATGAAGACGTGAAGACCGTTCCATTACCAAAACTGTCGGCTGGGTATCTTGGAGCTAAACCTGAATTTAATGATTATGGTCTGAACACTTTAAGTCACCACATCCCTGTTATTCACCTAGAAGCCAACACCGTCGAAATTCAGTTCTCGTGTACCCAAGAAATAAGAGTCAAGGCCAAACTGATAGAAGTGGAATCGGATCGAGAGATGTCGGAATTCGTTTTTATCCATACCAAGGATTCGGTAGTCAGCTTAATCGTCAACTGTCCGTCCGTAGGGTTCTACAAGCTAAAGCTGTACGCCATCCAAGTCCATGACTCGAGCCAACAGCTACCGGGTGTCTACAACTACCTGATCAACTGTCAGAGAAAGATCAAGAACGTCTATCCTTTTCCCTTGCAGTACACCAAGTGGAGGGAAGGCTGCTACATGTGGGAGCCGCTTGTCGTCCACAAGGAGATAGGGGAACCCGCCGTCAACTTCCACCTCAAAATCCCCAAGGCCGAAGATGTCGCCGTAGTGGTAAATCAGGAGTGGATTTACCTTCAATCGTCAACGCCGGAAATTTGGCAAGGGGAGGTAAATATGGCGCCTTATTATGGAGAAGGCGTTAAGTTTACTGTGAATGCTAAATTTGATGGCGACAAGAAAAGTTATTCAACATTGCTGGAATATTCAGTTTAGATATATACTACGTATATGAACATCAACAAATTGTTTTGTAAAAAATTCTTTCTTTAGCAATCAAGCTTAATAGTCTATTCACCTGCTTTGTTAATTTTTCAATGTAATGCATTTAGAATTTTATTTTTTTTTAACCAATTATCACCAAAAAGGAATGTTTAAAAGCAGTGTAACTGAAATTGTATTTCGTTTTATGAATTTTTGAGATGGTTGACGGTTTGTTATTGTCATTTTTTTCATTCTCTAATGATTCTTTGGCATTATTGGTTCTAAATCTGGTACAATTACAGGACGAAAAACAATCTTTAAGCAAGTCCTTAAAGGTGACTTAAAGGTGGCGTAAAGGTGGCTTAAAAGATATACAATCTTTAAGCCACCTTTAAGTCACCTTTAAGCTGAGCTTATAGGTCCTTAATGTCCAAACTTCTTTAAGTCACCTTTAAGCCATCTTTAAGTCACCTTTAAGCATCTTTAAGTGGCATTTACGCTCCCTTTAAGTTGTCTTTACACCATCTTTAAGTTCCCTTTAGTAGGTTTGATCAAGCTGAACAGATTCATCTTGAAAACATATATTAAATGCAAAAGCTCTTTTATAGGGATGGGAGGGGGTGATCCGAGTGATGATATAATTTCCAAGGAAGGGGGGGGGGTGTTCCAGGCGGTTTTAATTGTCGCTCAATTAAACACAGATCGCTATTATCAACACCGCTCCAATAAAATTCTTTTTAATTTTATTTTTGTTTCAAAATTATTGTAGGGGTGAGCGCAGTCTCTGTATCTAAATCTGCGCATGAAATTATATTAAAGTATGTTTGTTTCCTATTATAAATTAATCGGTGAAATCTCTCTCTCTCTCTCTCTCTCTCTCTCTCTCTCTCTCTCTCACTCTCTCTCTCTCTTTTAGTTCATCCGGTTATTAAACAAAATAAAAAAATGAACTAATAATGCATGATTTAATTTAATCGGTTTAAGATATGTATTTTTTTTTAAATTTTAATTATTTCTAGGTCTAATTCTAGATATGCTAGATACATGTTAAAGATGAAAAGACTATCAACTGCCTTGGTTATATCGGGCGGGATATTACCGCTTTGTTTGTCTAGACATAGTTTTGTTCGTTTGTGTATATCTAATTAGAGTCTATTGTTTGTCCAAGTTAAGAAAACCCCTGGAACTAACACAGAATATACAAGATATACACAACAGGTGTGTCGTGTGCCCAGGTGAACGTCAGGGTTTCTAAAGGCGTTGAAATCTTAGTATGTACGTGTATACGATAAGTCTAGTGAATGAAAGTTTATTTACATTTGTAATTCATTTTCAAAGTATTATTTCCTAGCTGTGGGTTTTAAAAATGTTACGTCTACAAATTAAAGAAACATGTATGTAAGAGTAAAATCTAGAGGCTAATTAATTACTGTACCGGTGATCATAAATGGGGGTTAATTATTTAAATATATGTATAAGGGTAAATATGTCACATACCCGGCCTGGTACATCATACAATTGTATGTACAAGTATATGCATACATCATTTGCAATTGCCACATGCAGTAAATACATCACCGGTAATTGGTAATATTGTTTGTGTTATAGAATTGATAGTTTAAAAATCATGTATACAATTAAACATTTAAACATATATCATTTCATTTGTTATTCTAGATCTGTTGTAAATGTATTATAATAATAATCAAAATAATTAAAATTATACATACTGGAACGGCGCCGTGATCATGAAAACCGGGAAATTGCGTAGAACAAATACCCTAGCTAATAGTTTCAATGCATTTAATAAAAGAAATAGTTTCATCTTCTTCCTTGCATTTAATTTCATTTAGCTATGAATTAGATGATCAAAGCCTATATCTACTTGGTTTAAATTTATTAACTAAGTACTAGTAAGCCTAACGGTTTCCATTTAGGTATATTTTTTTTCACTGAAGACCAAGTTTCGTATTTCATTCTAAATACATGCATGCATTTAATTTATAAATTAGATATAATTGATTGTTACAAACTGAATGAAAGTCAAAATCTTTTCAAGTAAAAAATACACACTCAATACATTGAATCAATAGCCATTCATTTATACGATATAAAAACCTCCTAAAATATATAAGTTGCCGTGGCGCAGAGGGAGTGAGGTGATGCTGGTAAACGAAGGGTCCCGGGTTCAATCCTCGTCTTGGGCGTTTTGAATTTTTTTTTCATTTTATTTTCTAGAACAAAAACCGTTTTCAATACCTTTTCTATCATAAAGTTAATACATTTTGTTGGTAAATTAAGCACAATATTGAATTAAAAGATTTTTTAATGGCTTAAAGGTGGCTTAAAGGTAGCTTAAAGGTGGCTTAAAGAAGTTTGGACATTAAGAACCTATAAGTTGTCCTTAAAGGTAGCTTAAAGGTGGCTTAAAGATAGTCTTTAAGCTGCCTTTAAGCCATCTTTACGCTTTCTTTAAGCCACCTTTAAGCAACACATATAGCTTAAAGGTGGCTTAAAGATCGTCTTTAAGCTACCTTTAAGCACCTTTAAGTTATCTTTAAGGAGAACTTAAAGATGGTCATTCATCCTGTGAATTAATTAATGGAATAACTAATTACATAGTTTTATCAAAACACCACTGTATGTGATTTGTATTATTATATGTTATAGGGTATGCATTTATTTTCATCCTTCATTTTATTTTTCTGACCAATTTCTGTTTTCCATAATTACATTGAGATGTTTTGCTATTGTTTTTTATTTTTTTTTTTTGTTGACATATTTTTGAAGCAGATTTTAACCATATTAGCTTGTGAAGTACGTATTTTGCATGGTTTCGTATAGTAAATTCAATATGTTTTTATTGTTGCTACATTGTAGTTTTTATCATCCATTTCAAAACACAAAATTATATGCTTTTTCTGTACCTATTCAATTTTGTTACGCATCTATGTTTTATTCATATTACGAGAATCTACATGGATTTTTAATAAGTCACGTACACTTTCAATGCAATTGAAATGGGAAATTTATTTTGTATCGACCAGCTCTGCATTAAATAATAATTCATTGTTTTGGAATATTTGGTTTAAAGCAAAAATAGATGATGCATTTGTATATGCATACTACAAAATGATATATTTGAGTTATAGCCTATAGAAATTTTTAGAATCCAATAATACCAAATCACCAATTCAAAGATAATTGGAAACATAAATTATTACAATAAGAGGGGTAATATGGATTTTTTGGGAGGGGAGGGGCCTGAAGAGATCAAGGATATCATCAATTTGAAAAATATTTAATCCCCAACAAATAAATTGATAAGAAATATTTGACACATGTTTATATTTTATTCTTATAAATTAATAAAACATAGAATTAGTCACCTTTATTTATTTACTAAAAAAGATATCAGTTAAATGCATTTTAACTACTATTATGAGTTTGACCTTGAATTTGAATATTTGTAAATAATATGTTGTTTTTTACATGTGGACAGCTTTCTTATCCATATATACATTAGTGTGTAATTCTAAGTAACTGAAAAGTAATTTAAATTACAAGCCTTTTTTTGAAAGTAATGAAATTGCATTATTGTAAATAATAGCATTTATGTACACATGTAATTAACTTTTATACGTGTCCAATGGTAATGTTTTACATGTTATATCCGTTTTTATCTTTATTTGTGTTTTTGCCTAGGTTTTAGTTTTATCAATGGGGTGTAATTATAGCAACCAATCAGAGAGAGAGAGAGAGAGAGAGAGAGAGAGAGAGCGTGTGTGTGTGCGCGCGCCGATCAATGTACGTCACTTTTTGGTTAGATTTGATCGCAGACAGTGGCTGTATAAATTGTATCATTTTTGTGTGTTTTCATAAATTTTACTTACATATATGTACATTTTTTTTTTATCGATAAATGGTTTGCAATTTTAACTTTTTTGCAACTTCTGTCAAACGTTTTGTCTGCCACCTTTTTTTCACGTTGTTATCATTTTGATACTGGATTGTTTTATTTGAATACTAATGTAATTTAAAGCAATATGAGCAGTATTTTTTAGAATTTTATTTTTCAGCAAAAACCTGCTAGAATGATAAGTCTGCATGTATATTAAACTTTTATGATATATAAGATTTGAAAAAATCATTAATTTTTGCCAGAGGAAAGATTTCTCTTCTAAGGAATATATAGCAGATTAATTTTTGTACAGGACGACAATAATTCAGTTTTGCTCAAATTAAGGCTTCTTAATGGCATTCTCCACGAAAATATGGCTAACAGAAATTTAAAAACCATGATATTTTTTGTTAATTAAGTAGAAAATTAACATTTTCGTAAAAAAAAATTCAACATGAAAATTGCAGCTCATATTGCTTTGATACACTAGGGGACAATGTATTATGGTTTTATAATGGTGTATTGTGTAAGAGTGATCTCCCCTTTACTGATTTGTTGACCTTTCATAATTTCCTGTCCTCATTTTTGATAAATGACAATTTCATCCTTATATTTGCGTTTGTGTGACTTGTTGGATAAAGGAAGTTATGTAGGAAAGGCAATATTACCAAGCTTGTGTGCAAAAAACTTGAGCGTCAGTGAACTTGTAAATTAATTACACTGGAGAACATAAATTCAGTTACAGTTACAATTTTTTGAAAATCTTGTCAATTACACATTACTTTCAATTATATCAGAATTTGTAATTAATTGCGCTCAATTATCATTACATATTACCATTACCCCATCCCTGGTTAAAGGGTTCACTTTTTTTTAGATCACCTGAGCCAAAGGCTCAAGTGAGCTTTTCTGATCACAATTTGTCCGTTGTCTGTCGTTGTCGTCGTTGTCGTCGTTGTTGTCGTCGTTGTTGTAAACTTTTCACATTTTCATCTTCTTCTCAAGAACCACTGGGCCAATTTCAACCAAACTTGCCATAAAGTATCCTTAGGTGAAGGGGATTCAGGTTTACTTAAATGAAGAGTCATGCCCTCTTTCAAGGGGAGATAATTAGGAATTACTGAAAAAGTAATGGTGTATTTTAAATATCTTCTTCTCGAGAACCACTTGGCCAGGAAAGATGAAACTCATAGTGAAGTATCCTCAGGTGGTGTAGATTCAAGTTTGTTCAAATCATGACCCCTGGGGCAAGGGTAGGGCTGTAATGGATGAGTAAATCTTACATAAGAATACATCAGAAAACCTTTAAAATTTAAAGATCTTCTTCTCCAGATCCCATAAGCAAAGCTGTGATTAGTTACATTTATATGCAAGCAACTTTATGTAGTGCGCATTCAATTTTGTCTAGTTTGTGACCGTACGAAATGATATCAACAGATTAGATTTACCTTTGTTTATTTTTTTTTCGATCGGGCGCGGTGTACCAAATAAATGAAAACGAGGCTCACTTCAGCCATTTTTGATGTGGACGGTGAAGAAGTAACTGAAGTTTAGTGTTTACACGGATCTGAAACAAAAGTATTTATTGCTGATTGTTGTTTTCATTCTGTAAGGTATGCAGAGTAAAGGATTTAGCTGAATATTTACAACCTTGCGTATATTTGTTCATGCAGCATTAATTTGTTATTATGCAGTATTTAGGCGCGATCATACTGCGCAGTTGAAGTCTCTCGGAGAAAAGTGACACGGAGAAAAACAAGTCCATTTAGATACTGCTACATTTTACTAGTGTTAAAGAAGATTGAGAAGATGATCTATTTTTATAATTTACTTAGTAGAAGGAAGCGTAATAGTTTGTCATTGCACAATATAAAGATATACGAATTTAACATTTCTAAGAGTTATCTCCCGTTGTCAGCGTAACGCTCCTTTTCCCACTGTCTCTGTCCTTTGTAAGTTACTTGTTAATATTTTTAATCTTCAAACGTTATCGGACAATTTCGATCTGTACCTGTATTGCCAGAGTATGGGGTAACATGTAAATTATGAACATATTCATACAGATTTTCTTCTAATCCCTGATTGGTTGCTCGTGCAACAGACTATTTCAGTGTCAATGTTGATAATATGAGTTGACCAAGAGCACAGTGGCGGCTGAATTGCATGAAAAAGATTGTGACATAATGCAAAACTTCACACTTAACTGAAATTGCCATTAAATTGCTAACAGGCTACAAGTTTAGGTTTTCATCAAAATTTTGATTACATTACAACAATTATCATTCAACTACCGGCTATTTGATTTATAAGGAGCATGATGTGTTCATTATCAAGAATATATTGCCCAAGTCAGGAACCACATTCTCATTGAGAGATATTTTAACCTTGGTATATACATGAAAAGGACGTTTAAATCTGCTGCATTTAAGCAGCACATCTGTGATTAGTTGCATACTGGTCAACTGGGTTGGATGGCCAATGGTCAGGTACATTGGAATAGCATCTGGATTGACGGATCAAGGACCTTTAAGAACAGAGTAATGTGGCACTCTGCTAAGTTCACTCACCGGTGGCCAGATAGCTCTATAGACCAGCTGACTGCAGATTCAAAGATCCTAGGTTCAAATCCCAGTCTGGTCAGCTGCATTTTTCTCCTACCCAATTACGGTTGAATCAATACGCAAGCAGCTACTTTAAGTAGTGCAGATATCATTTTGTCTAGTAAAATTTGAATCATGATCCCCGGGGATGGAATGGGGCTACTATGGGTGATCAACCTTTTACGGTACATAGAAATACATAGATATTGTTAAGTTAAAAGCATCGGTAGGAAGTATAGATTTAAGTTTGTACAAACCCTCCCTCCCCTGCACTCACTTCAATACTGAACTCATTTCGGCTTCTACCTAGCAAATTGCTCAGGTGAGCGATGTGGCCCCTGGGCCTCTTGTCCAATGTGCAATTTTGTTTTATTGTTTGGTGTAGTTTCTATAAACAATTTAAAGTCGTTGATTAACATCACGCCACATGAATTCTTGTTTTATACACTACATTCATTTGGTAAAAAATCACTTCGCGTTTCGTGTTTTTGGAAGTTTGAAGTTTTGCTTTGCAAATGAAGCTATCCAACAGTCATCTTAAAGGGGCATGGTCACGATTTTGGTCAAAAAATATTTTCCCGATTTTAATGTTTAAAATGCTTTAATAAGGCCTATTTAACAGTCAACCAAAATTTGAGTGTCATTTGTTGAGTTATAAGCGAGTTACAGAGCTTACAATTCTTTGCTATGTAAACAAAGCTTTTGTTTACATTTTGAATGTTGAAGTAAAAATTCCAATTTTAGACATAAAAATGAATGTGTTAAACGTTAGGGACTGTTTATTTATGCTTAAAATGAATAAGACGATAGAAAAATCAGCTTGAAAATTTTTTTTTATGAGTATATTAAACATATGTAAACAAAAACAGGGCACGAGCCTTGTTTACGTGACAAAGAATTGTGAGCGCTGTATCTTGCTTATAACTCTATGGCTGACTCTCAAATTTCATTAGATCATTAGAAATGCATTTCTTAAGCATTTTGAATAATAAAAAGAGAAAAATAGAATTTGACCAAAATCGTGACCATGCCCCTTTAAGCAATTTAAAATTTATCTATATACAAAATAAAATATCATACATTGATAAAATAGTTTGTGATTTAATTTATGTACTCGCTGACCTTAATGAATGAAATACGCATTGTAAAAGCGCTGTTCAATATTTCATTAAAGCTCTAGCTAAGTATCATAGAAAAATGACAACTTGAATGTTGATAAATCGGCGCAATTTTATAAGCTTCAAAAAGCTGAACCTTTTTTTTTTATTTCTTGTAAACAAAATCAATCAAGGGTTGACCTAATTCATGCATTTTCTACCCCTTTCAGTTTACATTTATATGCCTAGGTCACATTTAAGCCGATGGTCGGCCGAAAAAATTTTCGTCGTATCGTTGGCTGAAGAAACATGATTGCCCGACACTGGTATCGGACGACGCGGAGCAGTCACATTAATATCTAGGAACACCGATATCCTCAAAAAGTTGAATATTTACTAGCCGGTGAGTCGTCGTTCGATCATCGAACGATGAGCCACAGTTTGATTTTTACGGTCGGCCGATTACATAAACAATTTCGCAATCGCTGAATCTGAGCTGCGTGAGCATGGCTGACGGAAAATGTCTGATGCATGGCGTCGTCCAACTTGCCCCCACTCATCGACATATGCACGGTAGATGTTTAACATATATGTCAAAATCGTCCGATAGACCAGTCGACCCTTGGTCAATATTTGGTCGTCAATCGGTGTACGAAGAATATTGACCCCGGTTGAAAATTGACCCGGGGCCATTTTTTACGTTGAATGTCGATCCGGGGGTACCTTTTTAACTTTGGAAATTGAAACCAAAAGTCATGAATGTACCCGTGGTCATTTTTCAACAGCTTGAAAAATATTTTTCTAAACTCTGATGCCCTCATAGCGTTGAAATTTGACCCGTTGAAAAATAACTCCAACTATTGAGTTTTGACCTGTCTTTAAAATGGAACTAGTTCTACGCAGTTCAAATGTATATTTATATACTTTCTAAAATATTATTTCTTTCATACTTACCGATACATTAGCAGACATGGTTGATTGGTTTAATGGTTATTTGTCCGATACATTCATTATATATCAAAACAAAAACTCAATACCATGTTAATAAACAATGTAAATAATCTAAGATGACCATTAGTTTTACTTAGAATTGACTTCCATTCCTTCGAGGAACAAACTTTGAAGGTGACCATGGGCATATTATTTTATGTCTTTCCTGTGAGAATTTTTAGGAAGCTAAAAGAAAATAGTTTTTTTTCACAGCAAAATAAAATGCATGAAATATCGGTTTTCAAAAAAAAGACATACATGTACATGTAGTAACCACAATATTGTTCAGAAATAAGTATACAAATGTACATGTACATCATGTCTCAAATCTCTAACATTTCCGAAAATATTAATACTAAAATTACAAATATAATTAAGGAGATGTATTTAAGCAAATAAAATGATTAAACTTTTGTTAATTTTTCAATTGTTATTTATTGGGTGGGTGTAAATACATAATTTAGATACTATACTGAGTAGATGCAAGAACAAAAACTACAATATATCATAATGTACTAGAAAATTTGTATTTACATGTACCCCCACCCAGAAAACTTACAGTGAACAATATGATCACAATTTCAATTTACTGGATGGGTATAAAATCAAAGTTAAACAATATTGCGTACGTATTGTAATTTTTTTTTTTAGATTATTTACATTTGTACTCCCATCCAGCAAATGTTAAAAACTATTTCACAGACTTAAATAATTTATCGTGTATAACAATGTTTATCAAAATATTATATTTAAATATTATTTTTGAAATAATAAATATCACAAAAAAGCAATAATACGCAAAAAGTTCCCTATGAAAAAAAATAGGTTATACATATTTGAGGGGTTAAATTAAATATGATATTTCGAAATAAAAACAATAATAATTTGAGAAAAATATCGTTATTTTCGTCGACAGTTAAACATGTAAACAAGCTATTCTTAAGAAAAGATTAAATCAAATATAACTAATATTAGTCTATCAAAGGGCACCTGCTCCAAAAACTATAACCAGATCCAAAGCCTTAACCTCATCCAACATCTGAAAACTTTGGCTCATGTTCAGGTTAATATAATAATAAAAATAATTTGCTAAAAGATGTAAATTAATTTCCAGTGGTAGAACCGGGTATATATTTACAATGTCCTTCTAGAGATTATTGAAGAAAACTTTACTTTATTGCCTAATTGTAAAGTAATAAGTATAACCCTTCGGAGTATCTTTTTACTTTAACAATTGAAAGAGAAATTAAATATTTTCCCACTTCAAACAAGAAAAAGAGAGGTTCAAAAGCTGAGGCAAAAGATTATATATTGCTATGTTTAAACATTAAGGTTCTAATATATTTATTCGAGTGGAGATACATCACAAGTCTATGAGTATATTTCTATACATTGCACTCATTACAACTATCAGGTCATGTTATTAATCGCACATGTAACATGTCACGTCATTTCGGTTTTTTTCAGAAACAATTCACCCGCCTTCCACACCCTATATACCTTACAGTAATACCTCATGCGTTTCGTCATTAAAAGTAAGTTAACGCATACATACGTGAATTTCAATCAAAGTTTTCCATCATATGTGTGCGCATTTCATTATGTACATATAGTTCGTTCTGCGCCCACGCTCTTTGTTTACTTTTCAAAAACGAACAATGATTTATGTGCTTTATGAATTACAGAGATGTCTATATTCAACTATTGCTCAGTGCAGATTTTTGGCTAACCAGTAAGCTTAAGTTCAAATGTTTAATTTACGGTCAGTTGTTTCACGTGCTACACATCCATGTTGACGTATGCTACTTGATTATCTCGTCTGATCATCATTCGTAAACTCTTATCAACTTCATTTGTTTGATTTACTGATCCAGTGGCGGATTCAGAGGGGGGCGCACCCGGCGCGCGCCCCCTCTAAAATTGTCAAAATAAAGTTAAATCATACTCCTTCGGGCAAAGAAAATGTACAAATTGCGAGTCTTAATTATCAACTTTTTGGGAACTCATGGGATATCTCTAAATTAAACTGATTTCAACGATGTAGTATGAAAAAAAAAAACCCGTAACGTACATAGAAAGCTTAATTTGAACGTATATTACAAGTATTATATTATATATTACAATGGGATTGGGCACAAGTTATAAAAACTTAATTCACCCCCTCCCTACATGTTGAACAAAAAATACAATATTATTGCAAATATAGAAACTCGGATTATTTTAATTATTCTCTCCTTGGATTCAAATGTGACGGTCACTCGACTTTAAGTAATTGGTTTTACAAAGTAGTGTTTAAAACGACTCTTTCATGTTTATTATAAGAGTACAATACAAGCTGACATGGTTATCTTTTTTCAACTTCATTAATCGTCCTATTGAACTTGATCTTTTTAAACTGATTCATTTACAGCCATTCGTAAGAAAAAAGTAAAAAGATGTTTCTTATATTTCTGCATGGCAGAGGGTTTTGCTGTGATTTTGCAGGTCTTATATTTACAAACGTTTAAAAATAAAAAATCGTACCCTGGGCCCCAACCAGGGCTGTTCAGACCCCTTGCCTAAAACTGGCGCCCCCTCTAACTTCAAATCCTGGATCCGCCCCTGTGATTGACGTTACTTATATTATAGGGGCATACGCGGATCTAGAGACGGGGTGGGGAGAGACAGACCCTCCTGGAAAAAATTAAATTTCTAAAATTTACACTGTAAAATTACTGAAAATATGCCTCAGACCCCCCCCCCCCCTCCCCAAACAAAAATATTTCTCATATCCCCACCCCCTGAAAAAAAGAATTAGAAAGTACTTGAATTATGATATTAAAATAAAAAAAATATAAGTTAGCCCCCTTCCATTGCAGTCCTTGAATCCCTCGGTGCATGTGTTCTGAGAGCACGCAGATCTTATGTCAACAAAAACGAAACCGAAACTCTTGGAGACCCCCAAAATTTAACTTTCATATTAGAAAAGCATAAGTGGCACGTGAAGAAAGGTTTGGATACATACTAACTTACGTAAATATACAATGTCTTTTTTCTGTGTTTTCACTGTGAAAACTTTTATTTTCTAGCTGCTTTAAGTAGACTTATACCACATGCACTTGTTAATGCGATTATCTTATAGTAAAAAAAAACTATGGTGGTCCGTTGGGGCCACTCGATCGCACCTTCGTACTTTCGCCTTTTCGAAGATGCGAGAGTGCGAAGTCACGAAGGCGAAGAAAATAACATGCGATGACGAAGCGCGAAGATTTTAATGCGAAAGTGCGAGCTCAGGGTGCGATGGCGAAGAAGCGATACTACTATCTTAGGAAAATGTTAGGACAACTTATTGGTGAAAATCAAAACTATCTTAGGAATATCCTAAGCTAAAATTCATAAGAAATTATGATAAAGAAATGTGCAACAGTGTGTACATGTTTAGATCATAATACATGTACTGATAAAATTGTGTGTAAAACGAGCAAAATTTATAATGTGATTTTAACAACATCTTTTAATGGTATAATAAAATATTTATAACATATATACATGTCCTTTTAATCTTTACTTGTAATTGATAGTTTAATATGGGTAACATTTAGAATATTTTGATAGAATTAAAAATTCTCTTGAGATCCGTCGAATTCATGAAACCGCTAGCCAAGAAATCCCCCGAACCCCTGAAATAATTTTTCTTGACTTTCAAATTATCGGTTATCTATATGTATTTATATAGTTAAAAAAAGTAAATAATATATAAAACAGAAACTAGTGTAGAACCACAGGCCACTAAAAATATTTTATACTAAAAAAATTCCCTATACTGTATTTTGATAACAAGGTTCGTCACGGTAATATTTTTTTTTCACCTGCTCATATGCTTTGGTTTTCTGACCGTAATTCGAGTGAAATAAATTACTATAAAAATAGTTTTAATGTCAGGGCATGTGTGTAGAACTAAGGAAATGTGACAACATATAAAGGGAAGTACACAGTCAAAGGGAAGCAGAGAAATATACAGGAGGTCCCGGAACTATATCGCAGGCGAAAAACACTTTATAATAAGTAAAATATATAGCACGACTCACCAGCTGGTGGCGGTTTCTCTACACCAGTGAGGTCAACTAGCAGGTAATATTTAAAAACACAACGAGTTTACGAGTATAACCTGGGTTAGGGCAGTTTACGCTTTATAATCCGCGAAACGGATTATAAAAAAACGTAAATTGCTCCAACCCAGGTTATACGAGTATAACTTGGGTAGACATTGTCTTGAGTTCATTCCTTATAATTTGATTTCCTGTAATTTACAGTACCAATTGAGTGCGTTTTACTATTTAAAATGAACCAGGTATTAATCTGTTAAAATTCAAACGTAACGTCAAGCGAATTAGTAGGTTTTTGACGTTGGTGCATTGTGACGTATATTGTGACGTGCTAACCAGGGTATACAAATTTAACTAAATAGTTCTATCTAATCAAATGCCGCATTACAACCCGAAATTAAATTATATTTATGTAGATGGTCATTTACTTATGAAATTTAAACTCTTCATTATTTTTTTGACTTCAGTCCGGTCTTCTAGTCATGGATTTCAGCTACATTACGTCAACGATTTGGTCCTATGTCACGTGGCCCCTAAGCTTTGTTAGTCAACCAATCAAACAACCTATTCTGGGTGCAGTTTTTGGATGGTAAGACTTCTCGAAATCTTCTGTTCAAGCATTTTTATGTCTCACTACACCTTGATATACATGTAGTTACTCAAACCAGCAGAAAATTACTTGATTATGAAAGATATATGTACGGTAGCATGCATGATGCATAAGAAGTGTATACATTTAAGTCAAATAGGCGAAAATGCGCAATTTTGGATTTTTTAAAAAAAAAAATGCGGTTTTCAAATATTTGATTCAGTAAATATGAACAAAAGCATCAGGTGGATTCTGGGGTTCACTAGCCCGATACTTTAACCACTGAGCTACGACGATATTTAACCAAATAGATTGATATAAACAATTTAAGAAACTATTTAAATCGCCATCTTTTGACATTGTGTTTAATATAAGTCGAGGTGTAGTGAGCTACTTAACCCCGTTGTTGCATATTCGTTTACTTGCTATACACACAATTCGCCATTTTAGATGAAAAATGATCTCAAATCATCAGCTCTTATATGTAAATATTAGGAAGTTATGAGTTCGTATTAATGACTTTTATATGGAAAATTCAATCAATTTTATGGTGTTCATAATTACATGTACATGTATAACAAATTTCATTCCACAAAATCCTAGGTTTAGTGCGATATTAACTAGTAAATGTTACGTATGTAGTTTCTGAGTTCGAGCCGTCGAGGCTTTGACAGATATATTCACTTTTCATATATTTTTTTCCATTGTACCTCAGTCGGGCAAATTTGCTTAACTGTGTAAAATACATGAAAACCATAATTTAAGCATGTTTATATGAATTCATAGATATAATGTATGAAAAAAAAAATGTAACATCTTTATGATGATCACAACATCTCGAGGCTGAGGACTGTAAAATCTTAAAGTAACAATAAACATTTAATGCATGCTCTTTCTAAAAAAAAAAAGAAGAAACTATGACTTTTTCTTGTGGGAATAAATTAAATATTTATACAACTCCCGTATGATCAAGTAATAAATGTACAAACCATACGAATATATAGTAAACGTAACATCGTGAAGTTGTTTTAAGAAGGCTGGGTGTGTTAACAAATTACAATTAGATCTACCTTAAATTTTGAGATACAATTTGTTAAACGTTAAACTGTCATTAAATAAAGACAAAATTATAAATTTTAGCCTTTATATTTAAATTTTTCCTATATCTTTATACAATACTCTTCTTCTAAAGGAGGTCAATACAGTCTAAAAATGGCCACGACCATCCAGCCCTCTGAAGTAAATTATTCATTTTAACAATATTTTTTTTCTTATTAACAGGGCAGTTGTT
Organism: Magallana hongkongensis; assembly: GCA_016163765.1. Taxonomy (NCBI): domain Eukaryota; kingdom Metazoa; phylum Mollusca; class Bivalvia; order Ostreida; family Ostreidae; genus Magallana; species Magallana hongkongensis. The sequence continues at coordinate 48,192,585 of WFKH01011925.1, forward strand.
TGGATTCTCTTTCACATTGGATACACAGTTCTAGTGTACCTTGCAGTGCTGTTAATTCTCTCTCTGGTAAAATTATGATTCGGATGATATTGGCTTTATAATCTGACCTACTTAGGGGGTTTAGCTCACCTGAGCTGAAAGCTCTAGTGAGCTTTTCTGATCACATTTTGTCTGTCGTCCGTTTGGCTGTCTGTCTGTCCGTAAACTTTTCACATTTTCAACACCTTCTCCAGAACCACTTGACCAATATCAACCAAACTTGGCACAAAGCACCCTTAGGCAAAGGAAATTCAAAGTTGTGAAAATTAAGGACCACGGCTTTTTACAACGGGATATAATTAGAAATTATCGAAAATATTTGAGCAATTTTCAAAAAACTTCTCCTCAAGAACCATTTGGCCAGGAAAGCTGAAACTTATGTGAAAGCATTCTCAGGTAGTGTAGATTTAAAGTTGTGAAAATCATGACCCCCGGGGTAGGTTGGGGCCACAATGGAGGGTTAAATTTTTACATTGGAATATATAGGGTAAACCTTTTAAAATATTCTTCTCAGAAACAAATCAGTCAGGAAAGCTGAAACTTATGTGGAAACATCCTCAGTGAGTGTTGATTCAAAGTTGTGAAAATCATGACCCCCGGGGTAGATTGGGGCCACAATGGGGGTTGAATTTTTACATAGGAATATATAGAGAAAATCTTTTAAAATATTCTTCTCAGAAATCAATCAGCCAGGAAAGCTGAACTTATGTGGAAGCATCCTTAGGTAGTGTAGATTAAAGTTGTGAAGATCATGACCCCCGGAGGTAGGGTGGGGCCACAATGGGGGGTCAAATTTTTACATAGGAATATATAGAGTAAATTTTAAAAAAATCTTCTTCTCAGAAATCAATCAGCCAGGAAATCTGAAACTTGTGTGGAAGCATCCTCGGGTACGGTAGATTCAAGTTTGTTAAAACCATGATCCCCAGGGGTAGAATGGTGTCAAAACCGAAGGAATATATAGAAAAAAAAGCTTTAAAAATCTTCTTCCAAAAAACCATTTGCCTAGAAAAGCTGTAACTTTAGTGAAAGCAACCTCAGATAGTGTAGATTCAAATTCCTTAAAATAAAAATCTTGAGGAGTAGGGTTGAGCCACATTGCGGATCCAATTTTACAAAGGAAAACATTTCAATAATTCACAAAAACTGAAATGTTATCATATATGGTTTTAACTATATACAAGCATTTTGATATGGTATAATAGACTTTGACCCCTAGACGATTCTTGGGACTCACAAGGGTCCAGAGTTTTATGTACTAGGTTTATTTTCCATAAATAAACAATTCTTAAGGATCTTTTTTAGAACTGCAATGCTCAACATGTGATATGACTATAAAATCACCCTGTTAGAAAAGGGACTTAATTATAAACATAAGAATGTCCAATGGGAAAAATAATTTTTTTAATACAGGATCTGCATGTATTATACCACATTGTCCATATATTTTGTATTAGGATTCCATTAAGCTGATTTTATCGTGACTTATGTTGCTCAGGTGAGCGATGTGGCCCATGGGCCTCTTGTTTTAACATTTTACATCAGGTAATATTAAAACCGTTTTATAAGCTCGCCTGAGCCGAAGGCTCAAGTGAGCTTTTCTTATCAAAATTTGTCCGTTGTCTGTCGATGGCGTCGTTGTCGTCGTCGTTGTCGTAAACTTTTCACATATTCACCTTCTTCTCCAAAATCGCTGGACCAGTTTCTACCAAACTTTGCACAAAACATTATTAGGTAAGGAGGATTAAAAAAAAACCCTGACACTTGTGTGGAAGCCTCCTCATCAGGTAGTGTAATTTCAAAATTTCTTCAAATCATTATCCCCGAAAGAAGGGTAGGGCCACAATGAGGGGTCGAATTTTAACATGGGAATATATTCAGAAAATCATTAAAAATTGACTAGAAAAGCTGAATTCAAAACTTGTGTGGAAGCATCCTCAGGTAGTGTAGATTCAAGTTTGTTCAAATCATCATCCCCGGGGGTAGGGTGGTCCACAAGGGAGGGTCGATTTTTACATAGGAATATACAGAGAAAATTAAGTCTTCAAAAATCTTCTTTTTAAAACCATTTCGCCAGAATAACTGTAACTTGGGTGGAAGTATCCTCAGGTAGTGTAATTTCAAGTTTGTTCAAATAATCATCCC
>WFKH01011925.1:48194868-48227377 GCA_016163765.1 Magallana hongkongensis
GGGGGGGGGGGGGGGATCGAATTTTTTTTATAGGAATCCATATAATTTTTTTTTTTAAATCTTCTTTTCAAAAATCCATTGGCCAAAAAATCTCTACCTTTGCTGGAAGCATCCTCAGGTAGTGTAGATTCAAGTTTGTTCAAATCATGACCGCAGGGGTAAGGTGAGGCCACAATGGTGTGACTTAATAGAAAAAAGATCTTCAAAAATCTTATTCTCAAAAACTGAATTAACAAAAGGAGCTCATTGTTTAACTTAGGAATATGTGGAGAAAATTTGAAAGTCTTTGAAAATCAAAATATACTCTACTAAGTTGTAGAGATATTTGATACCCTAAAGACGGTCTCAAGCTTTTGTCGGCTATTGTTGCTCAGGTAAGCGATGTGGCCCCTGGGCCTCTTGTCCAACTTATTTTATGTTGATGCAATGGTATGATAAATGTATGTTACAAAAAAATCATTTTCTAATAATTGTGCTTAGAATGAGGTAGTATATCAAAAGCGTTTTAATGGTGGTTGTTCCAGGGCGCTGAAAAAATTGGTATTGTCACAATTACCATTCACTGGAAACGATTTTCCGAATTAATGAGGAGTACGGGGTCTAAGGATTCGACCGATGGAAAGTTTCCGGGAATGGTAAAAACGGTAGGCGATTGAAATTCTACAATTAATTTTGCTCCTAATTGAAGCTTTTCGCAATATTACTGAATAGTCAATAAGATTTAAGATGAGGATTAATCAAAGACGAAATAAGTAAACAACGCTATACTAAAGCTTCTAAACCGCCTAACTATATTCCCATTGACACATAATGTTCAGTAACTCTCATACAAGGTACCTTTTTATTCTTTATTTTCAGATCCAGGACTTCGTGTCCGACAATTGGATGTTTTCTGTTGGATTGATTTTTGGAGTCGTAATAGGGATGAAGATATGATGACTGAAACTATAACATCAGAACACAATACTAGTTTGCATTTATTTCTCTCTTTGTAATCTATCAACAGAGTGAAGAGTGTAACGAAAGGCGGGGTTTTTGTTACTCGATCTACATTTTTAAGATAATTTAGTATAAAATATTTTTTTTCCGTGTGCGACTACTTCCGCAATTTGACAGCAGCGCCGAATTTAAACAATACACATCCCCTATGCACACAATTGAATCCACGCATCGATGATTAGTTTCCAATAAAGCGCAGTTTGAACTTCAATTATATACTTTTGATAACGATTTCATACATATTATTTTTTTTTCTAAAAATGAAACAAAACAAAGCTGTATCTGATAATTATCCCATGTACATATAACAGGAAATAAACTTGGAGATGGATCGCTTTTAGTTTTGTTCATGTAATATTAGAAGATTGAAGTGATCTAAAATCTCAAATTGAACGTATTTATTTTACAAAGATTGATAAACAGTTACAAGGTGTGCAACTTGTATTAATATATGTCATCTCGTTAGCTCGGATGTTAACTCGAGATGGTAATATATCTTAATTATTTTCCGTTTTATATCTGCATGTTCTAGTATTTGATTAAACAAAAATCTCGAATTTTCAATTTCTTAAGTTTACGCTAATATATATTAAGATCGACCGGCAGCTACTCTGATCTTTTTGGTAGTTTGCTAGGGATTTTTTTTTCCATGATGTCTGTGGTATTTTTAATAATAATAAAAAAAGTAAGCTTGTATGGTTACAATTATCTTTCTAGAATACTCCTGCTGTAAATTATTGTAAATACATGTTAGATTTGTGAACTGCATTGCGTTTTTTGGGTTAATTTGTATTCTGACCAATAACGGAATTTTGTAAAACCGGTATCTACACATCTTCTTTTTAACTATATATTTTACCGTGTTTATTTTTCTTAAAAAAAGTTACAGCTGTTTTTCGATCAACTTATGGACCAATGATGATTTTCGGATTAAACAATTTTGAAGAGATACACGCTTTCATTTGCGTCAATTATGAATGACGATGCATATTTTTGCTATTTTACACGTATTAAATACAGTTCTAATTGTAAATTACAATGCTGAATTTGATCGCGTTACAAAGATATCAAATTTTAATTCATGATATAGTTACCGGCCGCAAGAAGGCGGTCGGTTATATGACAAGCTTATCTTTTAAAAATAAGAAAGGTGAGCCAGCGCTGTAGCCATTTTTATATACACAAAGGAAGATTCGTGATCAACTGGGTTATTTTGCTGAAATCTTTAACGCTTAAAAAAAGTAGACAGTCTTTACTTGTCGAGCAGGAAAGGCCCGAGAAGTTGCGACTGGGTGATTAGGTAGGATGAAGGAAATAACATACATGTATGAGTTAATGTTTTTTAAACGTTAAATTAAGATTTATTAATCATTCTTTATCATCTCACGCAACTTGTAGCATGACTGCTGTGCGTGTGTACATATGGTTATGGGCAAAATAGAAAGAAAACCCTCGCACAGCTGAAGTAATGTTTATCGAAGTCGTACACCGTCGTACTGTATCATGTTAAAAGGACAAAACCTAATCATATTCAAGTACGTTTGTTAAAATTGTTACAAAATTATTGAAATATCGTTATAATAACAAGATCATAGAAAGAAACTCGAGAAAAGACATTTCCGGTACTGAAGTGAAAGTAAACATTTCAAATCTTGATATTTTCAATTTTGTTGAATTTAGACCTTGTTAAAGTAAGAAACCAACTTTATTTGGTAATAAGTGTTAGAAGAATGTCCAAACTAAAAAATTACAGCTGGCAGGAGACTAAATTCATCCTGATTTTATCAGAACAAGCAGCCGTCCGAGCCAATTTCCCGAATAACTAAGAGTGGAACAGGTCTAAGATTCAGAACACTTTGACGAATATTGTCAACATTAATTATCGGGAATTCGTTAAATGTTAATTCTGCAGATCTGTAACTCTGCTTAAGAAATTTAGGTTGAAATACATATGCGACTTGTAAACTAAATGTTTCTTAAAGAGCTGATTATAGATCTTCAGCTACATTTCAGAGCATTACGTCGCCCTTTAGAGTGTATTTCACAGGTAATGTTAAGAGTTCTTTAAAGGTTTGGAGGAGTGTTTCGGCATCAGAAAAGTTTGCAGTTTTTCCGATCGACGTGAATAATTGTTCAATGGCATCTGTGAAGGCTGTGAAAATCTGCATATTACATGTATCTAAGTTTTGCCGGTTTTTTCCCCTAAACTTTTCGTAGGAAGTTGGTATAAGCTATGTTTTACCGGTTGATCTCTACAATCCTTGCATTATATGAGCTAAGTTTGTTTTGGTACTTTTATGTGTAGGTTAGACAATAAATTAAGAAAGTTCAGAATTCGGATGATATCTATTTTTTTAAATGGAAAACGAAATTGTCATCGTATGATCTATCTACAGTAGTTTTCCCCAGAATGCCCGACCGTGAACTCGAGCATGCGTAATCCAGAAGTATAGACTAACGTAGTTTTTCGCGCTCGAGAGCGCTAGCAAAAAGTAGCTGTGAGTTTCTCCGGAGCTATAATAAATGTCTAGCTGTGCGTTTCTATTATATATAAACGTCTAGTTCAACAGACGTTTTGTTTACGCAACAGAGCTTTGTTCAAAGAGTGCGTGTAGTTGAACGAAACCATATGAATGTATATATGAAAAGGTAAAATTTATTACTGAAAAAAATATTACTGGGTTTTCGTTGCATTTTAATCGTTTCAAAAAATATTTGATAAACATAAAGAATTCACCTAAAAAGGATAAATATTCATTTTCATTACGAATTAAGTATATAAATATACATGTGTAAATTGTATATATTAAAGTTGGGTGCTGTACACAATTTTGTCCATATGTCTGTGAGTAGATCTTTCATATAATAATAACTAAATCTTTTTCATTTCAAATTATAATTATTGTTCAAAAAAACAGAAGGTTTTCGGCCGCTTTCTGACGCTTGTGTCAATTGATTTCTTGTTTAAGACTTGTACACAAAGTGTAAGGAAGATCAACACCTTCATAATTGTTATATTGCTTCAAGAGGGAAAGTATGACTTCTTCAGTAAAACATAATGCGCAGTGAGGTTGGATTTGCTCATTAACCATCGAATTCCTAATATATAAATTATACTATGTTGAATTTCTTCGTAATAAGACTGAATTATTTTGCAATACTTTGTAAAAAGTGTAATTTTACAACTCTGCATTTTTCTCAATTTACGCAATTTTATTTTACAGCAAAACCCGTCTCTTTTGCTCTGTTTGAAATCGAGGTATTCCTGAAGTAATCAAGAGAAATGTCAGAAGGGATCGACGTTAAGTTGATTTCGCCCGACCGTGTTTACTTCAGGTTGTCCGACCCGGAAGCGATGCAACATTTGTGTTTTTATCGCATGTATGGCTTTAAAACCGATAAGATATTGTTGTGCACGTCCCTGCGTGCGTAAATAATCTTAGTGGGTCATAATATGCATATATGATAAATAGAAAGTAGCAGCGAGCTGTCCGCTAAGGAAACTTGCGACTACCTTTTAAAAAAAACTATGATTTTCTACCATTCCCTCTACGTTCATTAGTGTCAACAGTAAAGTAAGTTGTATATATCAAGTTAAATATTTATCTTTATAAAGTCTTCATAAGAATTTTGTTAAAATTTTTATTTCATTTTTTTTCACAATCGCGGAATCAAAGAATTACATGTATATGTATAAAAGAGTAGTCTCGTTTTCTAAAGATCTAAAGATTGTTTAAACATTTTATCTTCTCATTAATGGAATTGAAAGCTGACTTGAGTTCAGAAATACGCATTGTGGCAACGCACTTTGAAATTTTTTTTTTCAAAGTGCGTTAACTTTTGGACAAAATCAACGCACTTTGAAATTTTTTTTCAAAGTGCGTTAAATTTTGGTCCAAATCAACGCACTTTGAAATATTTTTTCAAAGTGCGTTATGAGTTATGACCAACATTTTTTTTACATCATGACACTTAACGCACTTTGAAAAAAAAATTTATTTTTTTTTTACATTTAGATGTAAAGTTGTGTTTATATATGAAATATTAATTGATATTTCGTTTTCGATGAACCGATACGGCGATCCATTCTTTCAGCAAGCTCCGTTTCTCATGCGCTGATCCATACAGGATGAGGTTCCTAAATAGAACATTAATCCTACCGCTGGATTCAGTTCCTCCCAGAGGTCTGATGAATTGTGTTGTTCCAATTTATTAGAGACCAGATACAAATGTATAGATTTATGAAACAATTCTTTGAAGGGGATTATTGCACCTACCGCGGCCATTGAAAAGAAAAACAAAAAGATCCAAAAGGGCACATATACATTTCATATTTCTTCCCCTTCCCAACTTCGCGGGTTATAAAGCGATGATTGTTCAAGTCAATTTAACACCGCCTTAAAGTATAAACGATGAGTTTTAAATTCATTTTTTTTTTCTTAAACAAATTAAGAATTTATTAATAAACGTTAAAAATGTTGTTCTAACCCAGCTTATGATGTCTAAGTATAAGGTCGCTAGCTTTTGAATTTAATTCAGTCGTTATTTAAATATCAGTTCTTATGTGGAGTAAAGAAGATCTTTTAGCATCAAATTATAAAAACAAAATTATGAAATGGATAATAAAAAGAATTTATTCATTTTTTGAAATCCTATTTTAACAATCTTTATACTGAATGTACATTTCAGCCAATTATAAACATATTATCTAATATCTAACACTAAGTAATTTGACGGCTACTTCTGTTGAAATAGCCCTTTAATTCGAAAAGAAAAATATAAACTCTTCCTAAGAATCGCGTAGACAGGGATTTAGAATTATATGTAATATGAGCGAGGGTTATTTGTTTTTCGAAAAAAGGTACTCGTAACGGTTATTCACATAAAAGAATTAACGAAGAAGGAGATGCCTTATTGACATTTATGTCTTTGTTGAAATTTAAAGGAATTAATTTGATTAAGAATTACTGCTTTCAAAAAATCGTATGTCTAATGTCTATACTTAAATACTAAGTCATGAGTCACATTATCTTCACAGTAGGTAAATAGCAAATAGCCATTCATATATATATATATATTTATTTATGTATGACTTGGACGTTATAACAGGAATAAATTTTACTATCAATTTTTTCTGAAAGTTCAAGAAATCGACAAAAAAATTTTCAAAGTGCGTTGATATTGTCGATATTTACGCACTTTGAAAAAAAAAATTATTTTTTCAAAGTGCGTTAAGATTGTCCCAAATTTAACGCACTTTGAAAAAAATTTTCAAAGTGCGTAATTTTTCAAAGTGCGTTGTAACAACGCATCAACTTTGACTACCGCCATATTAGTTTTCAATTATTATTATAAATCCCCAATATTTCAGGACGAACACACTATTCATGAATCATTGCATTCAGCAGGTATTGCATTCACCTATTCGCAAAAATTGTAGAGACGAGTTTTGAAGAAATAAGATATGAGAACCACTGCACTAATAAAGGATTTATTTTATAAAAAATGATAAACAACTAAAGAACCTTTAATGCGAACAGTTTGATACACACGGTATTGAACCCCAAAAATGTCGAGAGAAGTAAATATTAGTGAGTGTTTGTAGGAGCGAAAGACGGGTTAATATAAAATAGTCTACAGGGGTTTTGGCTTGCATGCGACATGAGAAAACCGGATGAATATGTTGAAAATATGAGCAAGGTGTTTCCGTAAAGATTAAAATGGAGCAAATACTGTAAATCATGTTTTCCAATTATGAATCACCGGACGATTTGTTGGCTCCTTTCAATTCTTTGGGGGTTAAAATGGTAAAACGACAAAGAATGTCTTATAATTATGACAATTTTAACATAGTTTATATTGATATACTAAATAAGATATGTTAAAAATCATTAACTCGCAAATACTAAAGCAAGTTTGAATAATTCAAGACTATAAATTAGAAATTTTACATTCCATTTCTCAATGAAATTAAAGACAAAAGAAAATGATAAAATTATGTGAATATAAAAATGTGGTGGATTCAGACTTTTGTCAGGCGGACAAAATCCATCATAGTGACAAAAACAACACTTAATTAAATGAATTTCTTAAAAGTTTTGGTTTTCAACATTATTTCATTCTCATTTCATTCTTAGTAGTTTCGTCATGCACAAGTGACTTGGCGCGAAGTATAAATATAGTTTTCAGGTGTCGTTTTGGTCATTCGTTCGTTCGTTACAAGATTGTGAAGAGTTGCTAATATCCATTCCCTACCCGCCCTATACACTGTACTGTATAATTTACATGCATGTTTATATTTTGTATATGTTTACGGTTATGTTTCGTGATATGATATGATAAAATGAAATGCGATGTTGTAACGAACGCGCCTCACCCACTTTAATTCGTTGTTGTGTATTAAATTAGACAAGAAAAGATTTATTTTCGGAGGAGCGAAATGAAAATAAACGAAGGAAAAAATGAGGAGACGCATCCGAGGTTACTGTTAGAAAGTAAAAGTGAATGTTACAGGAATGTAGATTACACTCTATTGACTTTGGATTAGAAAATAAAATCAGATAAGCAAAAAAAAAAAATATTGAAGAAAAAGAAAATTTGTCTTATATTTTACTAAGATCAAAGAAATTCATGCCTTTTACTTTTTATGTATTATTTCGTTGCAGGACGTAGAAGAAATCAAAAAGATTAATTGATCCACAGAGGTCTTAATAAAGTAAGCGTTACCAATATAGTTGTATTCTGAAAACTCTCACCGAAAATGAACACAGTAACACACAGTTTTGTTTAACTTAAATAGATTAAATCAAACATGGTTTATTCTTGTAAATTAATCTTGTTTCACTTGGACAAACCCCCAGCCAAAGGTATTTTATGATCTACAGACATATAGGCCCTATCTTTTAATTTTCCTCGCTCATTTTACGTATTTTCGTATTCTGTATAGATAATAAGTATAGGAAATAAACCACCGAATAATGAATTGTGGAATTGCTTCAATACCTACTTTAAGACCTTGATTAACCCTTGAAGTTCCTTCATTTGAACATGTACTTATCGAAAATAGTTTAAGTGACAAGTACAGAAAAATGCACAAATATTTATTACGCAAAATTGATTGGTTGAAGAATTTTCTAAATTTTCATAATTCAGGACACCAAACAAAACTCAAATCAATAAGACTTCGAACAGCCATTCTACGATGGATGATTTGGAAAATGAAGATAACACCACAGCAAACCCAAATGAGCAAGATTCGGCCAATTGTGAAGGTGAAAATGCAAATCCTAATAGGCAAGAGGGAGCTGCCAAAAAAAAGCAACTGATAATTAAAGCGGTTATCTACATGTATATAGCTTCCGCACTCGTTCTGATTGGTTGCATTTATTGAACTTTTGTCGGCATGGTCGGGTTTTTTGTACTTGAGCTTAGTGTTATCAATTTTGTTTGTTTCTAATACATCTATCCCTGTAAATAATGATAATTTTATCACGACTAAGAAGCAATAGAAAAATGTGTACTTCTAATGCAATAATGAAACCTGTTTTGCGAAATACGTTTTAAATTAAGTTTAAAGCAGAGATATGGGCAAAGAGAGAGAAACATGTAAAATGAGATGATTAAACGAATAAGGTTAGGCAAGGAAACACGTACATCTAGCATTATAATATATAACATATATATTTTGAATCCAAACCAAATCACTTTCTAGAAAATCCTAGATGGTTCGGTTTTTCTATTTGATAAGGGGGTAGTACTTACTTTATAGGGGCATCAGGGGGGCAACTATGAACACATCTGGTACAGTTTTTTAAAAGCACTGTTCACCCTTTGCAAAGGGCCAGGCCAGTCTTTAAGATAATATTACAAAGAAAATTATTCTTTTTCAATTCTAATATTAACAATTCTTAACTAATGTGTTTCCAATCGTCAGGCGAAATTTTAACACCAGCTGTCAATTTGTACATGTAAGCGAGATACAGGGCCCATAAGCCTTTGTTATGTAAACATTATTGATCGAGATACAGTATGAACAGATTTTTAAAAATACATACATTTAATTAGAATAGTAGCAAAGATAAAGATTTTAACAGATTTTAACTTAGATACTTTAATACTGAACCTTGCCATCTTTACAACCATTATTGATTTCAACCTTCTAAAAACTTTTATAATTCAAAATAAATGATGGTTCTGACCACCTGTTGTCCGTCGTATGTCAGTCCACCTGCAGTCAGTCCGCATGATTACAACGGGTTTTTTTTATCTTTTATTTTTTTTTAATTTTTTTTTTACTTTTTCTCTATTTTTCTACTTTCACATAGTAGCCAAAATACTACAACTTATTTTTGATAATCCACGCAAATTAGCGACAGTACAATTGATCAAAATCTCTATATCATGATTTTTTCCCTTTGTAAGATTACATATATCTATGTACGACTAAGGGGGTTATATATAGAATTTTTTAAACAATTTTGCATGTGAACGTCAATTATGTTTATTACCCAGTAAATTAAGAAAAATATTAGTTAAATGTATAGCATCACATATATCACCTTCCTATAGAAGTAAAAAGGTGAAATAGTGTTCAAAGAATTTAACGTTATTGTAATTTGTAAAATTTTAACAAAATTGGTCATGAATTTCATTTTATTTTAAAATGTAAATCATTTTGCAACTTGCAATGTCATTGACCATGCGCTGTGACACGATTAGATTCCAAATAATTCTTAGAAATAAACAAAATATATTAACTTGTTAAAAATTAAAAATAATTCTTAGAAATAAAGAAATATATTATTATAACTTTGAGTTCAAATTGTTTGAAACTATTGCTCAATTACGCCTACCAAATTTAATAATAATATGACGTCTAGTAAAATAGCTACGGCAAAAGTGTTTATTTTTTATTAGCCCTCGTAGATAATCTATTGTGTATGTTATTTTTTTTCATTTGATAGCATGCATTTATTATTTTGTTGTGCCTTAGAAGGGATACAATGTTACAGATAGGAATGTTTAGGAATTTTTTTTAAAAATCCTTTCAGGAAGATTAACGCTGCAACTATTCGTAATGTTTTCATTATATCATACAAATATTCTTTCTGATATAATGTAGAATCTTTATTGAAACAATTCCTGGACCATATATTGATTTAGTTTTATCAAATTGAAAAACAATCAAGAATCACAAAAAAATATATATATACGAAACGTAAAATTTCATAGTTTGATATTTGGTATTAATGTTTTGATATAAATGTTTTAAAAAACATTTTTTAAACATATTTTTGCATTTAAACAATTGTAATGAGATGGTTAAAAAGTAGTCTTAAACAAATGTCATAATTTGTCTGTATCTAAGACATCGACATTTCTAATGCAGTGGTTTTTTTAGAGTAATTTTTTTAAACAACGGCCTTTTTAAAATGTTCAATAATTACTAGTATCTCTCTTTGAAGAATTGGTTTGTTCTTCATATTTACAATTAAGATTCTTGTTCCTCTACTTTGCACCACCTTTTTGTGAAATTTATCCGGCAGTTTTAGAAAATTTGAAGAAAAGATAACGAAAATTAATAAATGGATGGAAAGACAGGCTGAGAGACGGAGGGACGACAAAAGATGTTATCCGAAAAGCTCATTCGATTTGAATGTATAATACCACAGCAAGTTAAACATTTTAACAACTGAAAGCTTACAATGTAAATTTCGATGCACATTGAAAAATGTGTTTTATGTTTGTTTGTGTAAAGCTTCCTATATCTCGGTATGGGCAATCTGGGTAATATGAATTTAAATATTTGGTTTCTTTCAGATAATAATGTAAAGTCAAATCCTTTAAACATGGATTGTTGCAACAGTGCGTCCACAATCAAGACGCATGTCTCTTCGCTCTTGAGATTTTTTAACAGACGACCCACAGAGTTTTTTCTTGGCGCAGTCGCTGGATGGTAAGAATCACACAACCTTTTTCTTATATATGAAAAAACATGTTATACATATGGCATTTTAGTTCACTTAAAAATCTAATTATAGATGTATGTACAAAAATGTAATTGCAAGTGCAGCTCGTTGGCGCTCACAGGAAATATGACCGCATAATTATTTGTTAAACAATCAGCAAACATTTTTATTTCCTTCAAACATACATGAATTGTATGACAAAAATATATTCACTTTTATGTCACTCTAAAAAAGCAGAAGCACCTACACTTAAATGTCAGATTAAACACTGACGTCATAATTCGGGGGAAAGAACTCTACATTGAACATTAACTTGTGTATTTTGAATATAATTCTTCAAGTCACATTTTTTGCATCTAACTAAAAAAAACGGCAGTTTGTTTTATTACAAAAATGATAAACTTTCACTGGGGTATATGAAATTATATGCTGAGCTTGCCCGAATAATCGCACCGTTAAACATATAATATTCAAAATGAAATGTATAACAGATGTTAAAAAATACATTTTACATTTTTTAAAGCGTTTTTACTCTTATCATCGGAAAAACAACTCTGTTCTGTCTTGCAGCGGTGGCTGTTGTATATCTGGTAAGATCTTGCATTAGTATGTATACAATGTCCTTTATAATATTAACATAATTTGATCTCTGTACATTTATCTTTTGAGAATATTAAATATCTTTCTCTCTCTCTCCAATTCACTATATTACATTAAAATGTTTACTATGAATGCAACTTATCAGTCAAGTATCGTCATATAAATAAGTACATGTATCATCTTCATTTCCGTGAACAGAAAAATATGAAGTACAAATAGATACATGTATATTCAACGTCAAATTCAAGTTTTCTAATTTAAAAGTAATTCCGAAGGGTAACTACTCGAAATAATAAAAAAAAAACTTACGGAACGCGGGTTTTGTATTAAATGTTATGAAATGTCGAGATGTGTAGGCGAAGCGTCTACCATATCGTCTAAAATCAATTCTCACTAGACGGACATATAGATTTATCCGGCAGTCACGTGTCATGTATAAACTGATATAAGTGTGATGATATAAGTGTGATATTTCAGTCCGAGGGTTACTGACTGACAACTGAAATATATCGGGTTGATGAGTCTCATAAACGGCTATGAGATTCATTAACATTTCATCAACATTTCACTCCGAGGGAAAACATAATAGCTTTGGTTTATTGAGTTAGCTTTATTCGGTCAATGCAAGGGGTAGTTGCGGGATAAACGTAAATAATTGTTGTGTCTGCGTAATGTTTTAAACACCTTCAAAGAGTATGATCAAACGTTGACTATCGGCTTGTATTTTTTTTCATTCGGTTCATATTACTTCTTTCATATGTGCAACTGAATTTAAATTGATAAGTTTTTTTTCCCAAAAGTAAAAATGTATATACAAATATACAACATGTATACACACAAACCCCTCAATACAAATGGATTCAATTTTAGACGGATAAGCTATCGTCTTTAACTCACAATTGAATACAATCTCTTAGTGATTTTTTAATTTAAAGTTTTATTTTGATTGATGTTGAAAACAAGTTTCTATTGGTTTTACAGGTGGCTCTTGTTTTGGTCGATGGCTCTGACAACAAGTTTGGGGTCTTTGAAAGTATCAAATCGACAGTTTTTACAACACTTTTTAACAAGATATGGAACTTTGTTGTCTTTTCATTCGGTATTCTTGTTCTGGGCGGATTTGTTATATGGTAAGATTTATAAAGCATTTTAAATTAGTAAAAGAAACTTAATCGACAACATGTACCATGACGTTTACTTTACGTGTGTTAATATTAACTTTGCAATGAAAATTCAGTTGCCGTATTTCGGTGTTTGTAATTAGTTTAGCATTGGATGGATGTGTGACCCATTAACTATCTTATAAATGATGTAATGTTTCTGTCCCTAATTTAGGGGCTGAATAATATCATCGCAGTCCATAGTAATTACCCGAAGTCGTGTACAAGAGAATAAATAGTGTGTATATGTTATGACAACACAGACTAAATAAATTAGATTTTCAAAGAAATTTCTAATTGGTTAACTACTTTGGAAAGACATGCACATTTGGTTAAATTCTTTAACATCGATGTAGTGCTTGTAATTTGAATTTTGATTAATAAGAAATCTGAAATTACATTGACTTAGTTCGTACAATATAGTTGATAAGAAACACAAGCTTTTTTTTTCTTTATAATTCATTTGCATTGAATTTGTAATTTCCCGATATCATCAACAATATTAATTGATGGTCGATCTACGAGGAGATTGGCATTTCTGATAGTACTGATCGAATAGATATAAAGTAAGACCTACCTATTTCTTAAAAAAATGGAATATTTTTAATTCCGTTTCTTACATGCAACTCATACTACAATGTAGCAAACCATGCATATCAAATATCAAAAATACTGAACAGCTATTTTTGATTGATATTTTCGATGATGTTTCGCGGTGCCACCTGTTTGACGTGATTATTTTTTTTTCAAAACTACGAGGCTTGCTTTCATTGCGTACATGAAATATGTAGGATAAGAATATACAAGGGTTGTCCCCAAATAGCGTAGACAATTGGCGTTATTAAGTTAATCGGAGACACAGGAAGATGACACAAAGGGTTCAAATAATTTGCATTAAAATTATGTTATGGTATGAGATTGAATTAGTAAAAATGAAAGCATGCTACATGTAAATCATAAAATCGACATACGGAGCATTGCCAAAAAGGAAAGTTGCAATCAACATAACAAAATAAAATTGCGAGGAAAAGTACTTTTCGGCTAAACATTTTGAAATAAAAAGTGCATCTAAATTTGTTAATTATTCTTTTGATTTCCCAAAAAGTGTTTTGTTTTAGCTAAAACAATAAAAAAAAAAATTATAACCCATTTTATGACAAGTTGGAGTGTGAACTCGTTAGGTAGTAAAATTACAAATTTGAGGCGGCGCAACTGTAACTTATAAAAATCTTTCAAAGGACCTTGAAACATACAAACGTCAGCTCATTTGATCTTAGGAATACTTAAAAAACAAAACTAGCATATTAAATGCGCACTCAAAAGGACATTTTTAATTAAAATATTTTTGCAGGACATTTTCGGAAATAAAACGTAAATGCTATCGTAAACTAAGTGATGGGTTAAGCAACATAAGTACTGAAAATTTTTGACGTTGCACATTCCGCCGCGTAGCAAAACTCAGCTTGTCTTTACGTTTTTTTTTTTCAAAAATGAAGTACAGTTTTAAATGTTTCGGTATTTTTAACAAAGTGTTAAACAAAACATTGTTGCATTGTATTATAAAATTGTAGTGAACAGATTTCAAGTTTGGTGTTCTGTTTACGTAATTTTTGGACAATGACAACTTCATTTATAATATGTCGAGTCACAACCGAACGAAAAACAGCAAAATTAAAATGAAATTCGTGGTTAACTGAATAAAATACATAGAACTTTCAACATTGTTAGAAAACAGAGAATCTCTATTCTATCTTTATCCCGTGAAACGAAATCATACAAAGGTATCTTTACATAGAAAAAATACCATTTTAGGGGACCCATGTTGACGCCTCTTCTCATCGGAAAATCATTTCTTTTCTACCTTTCATCAGTGGCGGTTGCATTTCTGGTAAGACATTGCATTGTGTGTATGTATACACGTATTTTATAAAAATTTCATACCAAGTTTGGAAAATTATTATTTTTACTTAATTCTTAAAGACTTTTATATTTTTTTGGTAAAAAGTACCTATCATTTTTGTTTTTATTATTATTATCTTTTTGGAATTTTGACGTCAGTCTGTTCTCAGGTTATGGTCTTTGAACCTGGATGAAACTAAAAAAAAATTATTTCAGATTATTCAATTTTATTTTTTTGTTGTTGTTTTACCTTTGCACCTATCAGAGCATGGCAGCTATAAACATAGTAGGACAAAGAGCTGAAGAGGAGATTGACATAGACAATGTCCCTCCCCCATCCCCCCCGCTTGTCCCCCCCCCCCCCCCCGAGCTTGTTCCACCCCCACCCCCCGAGTTTCTGCCGCCGGACAGTGCGGTGCCGGATCCCAGACAACAGGATGTGTACAGTCAGTTTGCTAGTTCTCAGGAACAGACATCGCAAAATCTTACATCGGGGAAGGAAACTGTACACATGCCTCCACCCGAAAAGGCTGTACTCGCTAACGCTACTCTCAGTAAACCTATTGAGGTAAAACTTGTATGAGTTTATTATAGCTTTGTAATTTAATCATAAATGTTACACTCCGTCTTAGCAAGTAAATGTTAGCTCATAACATGTTGTCCATGTTACCATATGATGTGCATGTAAATCTTATTAAACCACTTATGTTACTTTTAATTTATTTCCTAAATTTATTGTTATGATATTTTATTATAATAAATCTTTTTATTTTCAGAGTTTTTTAAAAACAAGAATGAGCTTAATTTTGACCTATGTTATACGAGTCATAGGATTGTAACTTGTTTACCTGTACGCTTTATCTATAAATATTAATTTACGATTTACGTTTTCATTAACATTAGTAGATTGTAATGTACAACAAGTAATTTTACCTGTTCTTCAATACTCCAGGTTGAGATGCGTTCTGTTGGACAGCAACCCCCAACTGCACCATCAACATTTGAATTGGTTCCCGTCAGAACTGAGCAGGAAAAGCCCCTACCCATAGTGGCTCCCCCGTCTAGCCCTGGTAACCTGAAGCTTAGTCTGGACCAGGTTGACCGTCAGATTCTACACTCTATTGAGGACCACGCTATACAGGTGCAGAAAGCATTTTACGAACTAGCACTGAACATACAGTTTGTTAGTGTAGTACTCGTAAAATAGTACATGTATCGTATTTCGTGTAATTGTACATATTTTATTTGTGACTTAATTATGTTTTCAATAAAGGTGGTTGGAATCTGCATTCGAAAGTGTTTTTGTAAAGTATTTGAACTACATTTCTCTACTCATACTTCTTAATTCAATATATTTTCAAAAATATAAACGTCATCACGCGTTTTGAGTATATCTATTTTGTAAGATTTAATAAAACGTTCAATCTTACATAACCCGTTTCATATGTTCTTATAAAAAATAATCTTAAAATCATATCTACTCGTTAATGAAAAAAAGGATTTTTCTCTACGAAGTTTCAGGCACTATATGTTAAGTCGCGGAAGCGAACTAAATTATATAAAACATGTTAAAATGGCAGTTCCATGTATGTTTCATATCCCTGACTAAGAGCGTTTATAAAGGCTTTACAGCGGATGTCTTAAATGTTTTGGATTTCTTCGGTCCTTTAACACTCCAAGCGGAGCATACAAATTATCAGACCGCGCTAACGCGCGGTATTCATTTTGTCTGCACGGCCGCTTGATGTCTTATAGGATAAGCATTCAATGCTAAAATGGAAGCAAAGAAATGGTGTCAACATGCCTTAATTCAGGCGCTATGCCATGGTGCATATAATATAAGCATTCAGCACTGAAATCAAACTTGAAAATAAATAACTTTTATTTTGCTCTATTATACCGGTATTTGAATTTTATTTAAATGAACAATGGCACTAAACACAAATTAATTTCATTTTAAATGAATACATTAAAAATGAGAAATAAAAAATACCACTTAAATGTATGCAAAAATACATACATACTCAAATGGGAGGGAAATTTATTTCGTTAATAAATCTAAGTAAAAAATTTCTGTTATATTTTTATGCAATTGTGAATAGTTTGTCCCTTTCTCATATTTTTGTATAATCTATTGTTCTTTCTCTTTTAGGTTTCAAAAAGTGAGCATCCAAGCTTCAAGGAATTGGTTTGGGATTTAATTTTCTCAAAACACATTTCCAACGAATTAGAGAAAGTGATGTAAGCTCTTAGTAATTACCCTATGTTATAACAGTGTTTTTTTGCACATAGACATAAACATATCTATATCGCCCTGAAGTTCGTGGTATACGTTTTATTAAAGCTGTTTTAAACTCTTTAAAGAGTTATATAATAAAGTTCTCTGTTCAAATTAGAACCATATGATGTGACCAAGGTTTGTTACCCTTAAAAATTGCACTTTGTTACCACTGAATTTTTTAAAAGGCTTAAATACAGTATTTATAATGAAGATCATGTTTAGTGATCAGCTAGGTTTACCATACATGTATAAAGCTTACATTGATTATTTCAGAGCAATCTTCCGCTGGTTAGCTACCAAGAATCTAAAAGAAATTACTTTTGACAATGTTGAGAAAGGCAGCCCTGAGGAGGTTCTTCTCGAACTCAAAGAGGAAAAAACCACATACGCTAAAATATTTGACACGATGTGCAAGTAAGTACATGTACATGTTTAAGGGTTCCTTTGGGGCTAGGTTTAAAGGAAAAAATACTTTTTGTAAGAGAACCATATAGGAATAACTAATAGCTACAGAAGTATACCAGTAAAAACTAAGTTTGACTGGTAATGCGTTATAAATCATGAAACAATTTATTAAGTATTTTAACTGTTCAAACTCAGATCATAAAAGTTTAAAATCAGTAGCTAAAGTTATTTCCTAATAATTCAAAACACTTTTATCATGTTATAACCCTATTGTTTAATTTTATTCCTGATGTACAAAGACCTTATTAGATTTCGATAAAGTTTATTCAAACGTCAATCGTATATTTAGGTAAAATCTAATCTTACAACGTATATTATATATATATATATATATATATATATATATATATATATATATATATATATATATATATATATATAAGGCAGGTTTATATAGAACCCTCTAGTAAATACACAATTCTAATTGATTCTGGCCACCTGGTATGACGTTAGTGACCCGGCTCCAGAGATATCCCCTAAACACTCCGGGTTAAACTTGTATGATACATACAGGTAATTAAGCACCAGCATAACCAATTGACCATTCGTGATACAAGAACATGTATGCAGGCTATTGTGTAATTCACATTTTTACCTTATTGTACTCTACCACTGCGAAAAATGGGGGGGGGGCTATAATGCCCTGCAAGAGAATTTGACGACTTACATCCATCAATTGCAAACATAAAATATTCATATTCATTAATTCTGCAAAAATTAACAGATCGAGACAACCAGATTTTGTGACGTCGGCATAAATTTGCATACTAAATTAGCCATCTGTTTACTTTTATCGACATACCAATCAGGTTAATGAGTTGCAAGACATTGTGGGATACTACAAGTTTCAGTGTATACAAAGCGTATTGAAATTATAAACCAGTTTGAATTGTTTTTTAGAAACTCATTTTGAATGATTTTTTAGAATTTATGAAATATATATTGACAATTATGTCTGATCTTTCATTTCTATGCTCACATTTAAAAAATATTGGAAATGAGGCCTTATATCAACCTATTTAAATACCTCATTGTCAATTTGCAAGAGAGGTACATCCTATTGAATTAGAAGCAGTGATTACCATTGTTTGGGACAACATTAGTAGAATGCACATTGATATTTTCTTCAGGGACACTCCTCAGAATGCTTAACGTACAAAATTCTATATGCTACATAATTAGCTTGTGCTTCTGCATTTGTATGTTTGTGCATTTCTATTACCGTGGCTATTTACGTATGTTACCTGTATTTATTTCTAGACAAAGTCACCAATAAACAATTATGTAGTTTTTTCTTATCAAAATCTGTTTGTACTTGTATGTATGTTTACCTGTCTTTTAATACTGATCGATTTTTGAGGCAACAATTGATCAACTAAAACAACAGTATTTTTCAATGTGAGCATGGAACAAAGTTATTAGTGCGTAATCTGTCCTTTTTTTACCTTCTAAAGTAAAAATCAAGATGTACAAATTTTCCGGCAAACAATTTTCTTGTGTAAAAACAGACAAAAACCACATGCGTTTGTTAAATCGTAAACACGTTGTAGACCGTCATGCTTTGCGACTCATTCACTGGATTGGAGAAACTGTTTGACGTAAATATTGTCACATGCTACATTGTAAAAAATAATATCCATATAAGGTAGTGTACCCAGCCTTTTTAAGGTTTGTCAAGGCTGTCAATGAGCTGATCATGAGTGAACGAATTCCAGCCTCACGTCACTGATTCCTAAATCGGTTACTGATCTGTCATGCATGCAAATAGTAAACAATAACAGTTTTTATTACATATATCTAGTTACAAAGTATAGAAATTAAAATTGTACTCAGGAATAGCAATAAAATGGACATAACATCATGTGTTTGTAAATTAACTTCATTTGGTTTTGCATCATCATATTCAGTACTATATATTTTCTCATGTATATAGGTGTAATTAAGCTATTATTTGTCTTCTTGTGTCAAAAAGTTTATCAATTTGTTTTCTATGCCTTCAGTTATGCAGGAATACACTCCAGAATTTTAAGCGGCTATGCTAAAGGGGTCAACTACAAACCCGGCATGAAGTTCAATCCAGACACAGATCAGCACTCCTGGAACTCAGTCTATATCTACGGAACATGGTGTCTCGTGGATGCCGACTGGGCCGCCAGGGGGATCATTAAAAAGCTAAGGAAGCTTCACTACCGGCTGGATGAGTATTTTTTCCTTCCTGATCCCAATCACTTCATCTGCGACCACTTTCCTAATGACGACCAGTGGCAGTTGTTGGAAAGGCCCATAACGTTGGAGGGATTCGAAAACATGCCACACGTTAAACCCGAATTTTTTATGTATGGACTAGAGTATGTGAGTCACCACAATGTGATCATTTATGGACAAGGTGAAGTAGATGTCCGTGTGAGATATCCTGCCAATAAGCTGGCCGTGGATTTCGACTTTAGCTTGGAGTTTGAGAGTGAAGAAGAAAAGTATAAAGGAATCAAACTGAACCGTTATGGCATACAGGAGAGCGTTGAAGGAATTGCTTCCTTCAGACTCCGCCTTCCAGTGAAGGGATCTTACATTCTCTCCATATATGCTAAGGAATATACACCAGAGAACAAAGTTAATGTGTATTCTAAAGTGTGCGGGTATAAGATTGTCCAGGAAGAAGTATCTGTCACCGAACCACCCCCTTTCCCACCTTGTGCCTCCATGAACTGGGGTTTACAAATGTCTTTCTTCAGGTATGGTCTGGCCACCTACCAACAGACCGTCCAGATCTTGACTAGGGACGGAAAAGCAGAGATAAAGATTAGAATTCCTAAGCAGATGCAATTCATGGCTAAAATGAAGCACAATGATTTAAACGATGCCGACCTAAAAGGCTTTGTTATTCACTGGATTGTGGACAACACAGTGTATTTCAATATTACTGCCCCGAGTCGTGGTGAATATGGACTAGAAATACATGCCAATGACCCAGGAATCGAAGGTTCAAATCTGTATCAAGTGGCACAATATATAGTGGAGTGTAACGAAGACGTAAATACCGTTCCATTACCCAAATTGTCTGCTGGCTATCTCGGAGCTCAACCTAAATTTAATGATTATGGTCTGAACACCTTAAGTCACCACATCCCTGTAATTCACATAGAAACCAACACCGTCGAGATTCAGTTCTCGGTTGCCCAAGACATAAGAGTCGATGCCGACCTAATAGAAGTGGAATCGGGCCGAAAGTTGCCGGAATTCGTCTTCATCCAGACCAAGGATTCTGTGGTCAGCTTAATCGTCAACTGCCCGTCTGTAGGGTTCTACAAGCTACAGCTGTACGCTCTCCCAGTCCACGACTCGAGCCAACAGCTGCCGGGGGTCTACAACTACCTTATCAACTTTCAGCGGAAGACCAATGACTTCTTTCCCTTCCCCAAACAGTACGCCAAGTGGAAGGAAGGATGCTACATGTGGGAGCCGCTGGTCGTCCACAAAGAGATAGGGAAACCCACAGTCAACTTTCACGTCAAGATCCCCAAGGCCGAAGCCGTAGCCATAGTGATTAATCAAGAGTGGACCCATCTTCAATCGTTGCAATCGGGAATTTGGCAAGGAGAGGTCAATCTGGCGCCTTATTATGGAGAAGGGGTCAAGTTTACTTTAAATGCTAACTTCGGAGGAGACAAAACTAGTTATGCAACGTTGCTGGAATATTCAATTTAAATATCTACGATAGATGTTTACAAAAATGTAAAATATTTCTGAGTGCATAAATATATAAACAAATTCTCTCTCTAGCAAATCTAATTGGTGTATTCATCTGCTTTGTTTATTTCTCAATGTAAAACAATTATTATTCTAAGTAGAACCAAAAAGCAATGTTTTGAATTTGTGATTTAACTGCATTGATATTCTCAAATAATTCTGTATCATTACTTGTTTAAATTCTGATTCCATGGACTAACTAATTACAAAGTTTCATCAGTGAGATTTAAAACAGTGTTGCATGTGATTTTTCCTTCATGCCATTGTATATGAAATAAGGTAAGTTACATATATTTGTATCTTTTGTTTAATTTTGGCCATCAAATTCTGTTTTCTATGATAATATGAAGCTGCTTTGCTACATTATAGTTTTTTTAATCCATTTCAATACACAATTATTAAATGCTCTATTTTTAATGTATGTTTTTGTTACGCATCTACATTTATACATATATTACCAGAATCTACCTAGTTTTTGATAGGTTAAGTACATTAGCACCGAAATGAGAATTTTTTCTGTATCGAACAGAGGACAGAATCCTCTGCATTAAATCATTATTTTTCTGTGTTCCGCCTCCTGTGCTCAGAAACCTGTCAGTTCGAATTTTCTCGGTTTCCAACCTTCACCGGATGCATATGTTTTAACCATACACCATGACATCCTCCAGATGGTTAGGTTTGCAGTGGGGGCCAATCAACTACTCGATTGGTCCCGACATCCAGCACACTTCATCGCTTCGGTGTCAATCCCAGCGTAATGACATCTCTGCCGCATCTCCTGGTTTTGAGTTTTGTTATTGCTTTCTTGCATGCGCTTCCTAAAAGTCAAATGCATGTGAGCAGATTCAAGAACGATTGCGCTGCAGGGAACCCTCTGCAACCGATCTCTACAGGAAACAGTTAAATGCTCCATCCTCTATCCTTGAAGACTGTCATGAGGTCTTCATACTTGAGGTTTTTCTATCATGTGCCGCCTTACATCTTCCTTCCCATGGCACGAACAGTTACATTGCGACAAGCAGATTTCTACCAACTGCTTGCAATTGTAGACTAACGTTAACACTGCGTCTGGTCCAAGGTTAGTTTCCACGATGTTAGGTTAAACAAACTTTCTATCTAGATTCACTGTGAGCTCCCATTCATGACCTATGTCGAGCAATGATGTAATGTAGATGTCTTATTTTACGTGAGTACTTAATTTCGCGATCCCTCTGTTTTGTATTAAAACGCGAGAATATAAAATTGATAATGCGGAACTTTTATCATAATCTCTTATAACTCTCATTTTTCAGAAAATAAAAGCGAGATTTTGAAAACCGCGAGCGGTACTTCTCACGATTTTACGCGGTTATTATTTCCTCGCGTTTAATTAGAAATCTGCAATATATCTTGCTTTTTTGGGTCAACTTTTGATTCACAGTGTCTCACAAATCAGATCTGTCTTTGCCTCGTGTCTGATGGTCTTTTCTTTTACTCTCCATATCTACCACAACTGGAAGGAAAATGTTATGTCGCCATGTATATCTTCCCTGATTTACAGCTACTTGGCATCCTGATATGCACCTTTCTTTCCACACAGCTTACATTTTGGCTCTTTACTTAATCCCCACTGTTGCAAGTTTGCAAAAGAGAGGAGTATGATATGCTGACCTCTGTAAGAGTGCTATTCTACACTAGTCTTTCTTCTAAGTTCTGTCTAGATTAACTCCCGCTCTGGTAAGTCCCACTTCATCCAGGCACCGTATTTCAAGTACCATTGTGTTTGCTTTCCTTTGATTTTCTTCTGTGCGCCTACTTCAGCCAGAAGCATAGAGTACCTCTCTAATTCCCTGAAAGTACCCGTCTTTCAAGTTTTAAGTCTGTCCAACAAACTCTCTAAAACTATGACTGTCACAGTACAATTCTAAATCTATACTACTTTGACCCTTGACCTCATGATTGATTGCATACGTGTCATTTTCATGGGGGTCACCTTTTAGCATGTTTGAAGTCTTCAAGCAAAATGTTCTCCAGATACTGAGTCATCAACATTTCATGACCATCTTCTTCTTAACAGGTGCAAAACAACATGTCCCTCTTTCTATGTTTAACAAATCCTAAAATTGCATTTTTTAAATCGAAAAAGTGTGTGTGTGTACACAAAAAATCAGGATTCAACGAGGCTTTTAATGCTACAGAACATTCTGACATGTGCGATTTTAGCGTCAAATGACAAGGCTTTACATTAAATAATGATCTTGACTAAGAAGAGATATGGTAGCCCAGGGACTTAACATTTGATTATGCTTAACATAAAGCTAATCAAAAAAATCATAAAGATAATTTAAATCAAATGTCATTTGAGAGTAAAATATTATTTTATTCTAAAATGAAATTTTATTCATTTCGTAATCACAATGTGTTTGAAATTATCAAATATATTTAAATTTATTTCAAAGCCTTACCCTCATTAGCTTTGTCTACAGTTCTGCATACATATACACACCATATGCATGTGTGCATAAAATGAACTTATAATATAATACATACAAAGAAATAACAAACACAACCAACTCTGGTATGTATTTTATTGCACACATGCATGACACTTGCGTACATTTACATGTACTTGTATACAAAGCAGTAGTAATAGCACTATGCATATATAGTCATTAATAATTCATCTGCCCCCTCCTTTAGGAAATAAGCACACATCATGACAGTGTAGCAAACAAACAGCTACTTGTAGTGCATCACCGGATTTAAACTGACTACATGCAATAAAACGCAAATATAATCCATAGAACCACTTAACTATACACAAAAATAATAATTCAAAGCATGCAAAATAGGATACATTACGAATGCGAATCTTTATGTGAAAGACATCCTGGCATGATACAAAGATATAGTGTGAGGAAAATCAGCTCTTTTTTAGCATATTTCATTCGTGTTTACACCAGAATTTTTGTTTGGTAGTATGCGGTGAGTTTTTTTAACAAACAGTATAATACATAATATTGTTAAATTTCTTATGAAGCATCAGCTTTTAGTAGGATAAAGTATTTGTGCAAATATATATTTTAGATGCTAAGCTCTATGAATATACTATGCCAATATGATACATTGAGAAGTTATACAGCTTTTTGAAATTTTGAAATTTTTCATTTTCACAGCTTTTACATGTATCTCATAACTTTAAGTTAACAAAGATTGACGGACAGAGGGTCGCCATATAGTCTGGAAGCCAGTACGCAGGGTTTGAACTCTGTGGCAAAAATCGCTTAGGCCACAGTCAAAAACAAATAATCTTCCCTTAAACATTTGTTTACCTGGCGTGAACTCGTGTGACGTTTTATAACTTTACTCACTTGATATATGAAAACATCAACTGAAATTGTTGTCACGTGATATGTTAAAAAGCTATTCAATGTATTGACAGGCGTACATGTATCATTCTATTGTCACAAGACCCATCCATTATTTCAATCTTTCTTAAAAAACAACAAATGGCTACAAACCAAGATGATTTTTTGCTGCAATATTTTCTTAAAAACAACGATAATGCAGATAACCTCATAACTGTGGAAACTGTTTAAAAGACGTCGTTTTTATTAAGTTTACAGGTTTGAAAACTATCAAAATTGTTGTAGATTTCATATTATTCATCAAATAAAAAGGGACCACAGAAAGTAGTTATAACACATCATCCTTTTATTTTTTTTCTGTATATGAGTTTATTACATTCAACGTATGATTTTTTAAACTTGGTTATTCCTATTCAGCATTTAAAATGTAAACGAACAAAAACATGGCCTAAGCTCTGTGTACAAAAAAAATTGTGAGCAATGCTCTGTATCTTGCTGATAGCTTGAAGCTTGACACCAGGGACCAACCTAGAGCAAAATGTTTGGGAGACTTCAATTCTGTCTAAGAGAAAAATTGGGAGAAGTTTCAGAAATCAGGGAAACTTCCATAACTTGACAACGGCGTAACGCTAATGATGATATACACAGAATAGAAGCAAGTCAATAAAAAATAAAACAACTTTTATAAACTTATCCATTTTGTAAAATTTAGTTTATCTAATGTACTCATACAATTTATAGATAAATTGTTTTGTAATTGTGTTAGCTAAATGACAAATAAAATCAGTCTCTGTACTTCTGTGTATTTTGGAGGCATTAGTCCAACCCAATGACCCAATAACCACCTCTATGTAGAGGATCTTTTTTATTTTGAAGATAACTGTAAACAAACGGTTTTATTATTATTTTAGCATTAATTGGCAGATTTATTAACTAATTACAAGACAGTTACCAACTAATTGTAATATTAACACAAAAAGCAATAAATATCGGTGTATTTTGCAGTACACCGTATGTGTTTGCATCACCCGTTTTTATAACCTCTAAATGACATGTGGTGATAACGAACAGTGTTCAAATTCAAAAGTCCAAAAGAAAATTACAAAACAGGAGTAGAGCGAACAAGGACCTCTAAAAAACCGAGGCAGGGTCAGGTGCCTTAGAGGAGCCATGGAGGACGGTGCATCCTCTGCTGACCGGTTAATCTCAGCGCGATATATATATATATATATATATATATATATATATATATATATATATATATCCATGACATAATCATATGAAAACTGTTCGCTTTCTTGCATTGTTTTATCAATGAATACGTTCCTCATCAACTCTGAATGACTATATAAAAATGATTGAGTTTTAGCCCATATTGTTTTCGAACACAATGCTAAATATTGTCTGCTATCTATGCTGAATCTATTAAATTAGAAATTTCAAAAAGGGCGTACCTTTTTAAAATAATGTAACGAAATAATCAGCGTATGGGACAGAAGAATTATAAATCTGTCGTCCAATTATCTAAATTTCTATATTGAATTGTTATAATAAACAATTAACAAGAGGCCCATGGGCCACATCGCTCACCTGAACAACAGTTCCTTGTAAATTCTATTTCATAGCATACCGGTATGCTATTTCTATTTTAAACTTTGACATTGTAACATTGTAGTTCTCGAGAAGAAGATTTTTAAACATGTTTCCAATATATTTCTATGTTAAACTTTGAACCCCTTTTGGTGCCCCAGTAAAAAACCGGGGGTAACGATTTTAACAATTTAGAATCGACAATGGTCAATGATGTATTCATAGTTATATCCCAAACTGTTGCATTGAGTTCTTGAGAAGAAGATTTTTAAACACTATTGTATATATGTTAAACTTTGAACTCCGCCTGGGGCCCCAGCTTTGGTCCAGGGGTAATGATTTTCACAATTTAGAATATTTACTATATATACAAGCTTTTGTGTAGATATTGGCATATCGGTGCAGTGGTTCTTAAAAAGAAGATTTTTAAACATTTTTCCTAGGTACTTCTATGTTAGAATTTGAACCCCGCCTTGGGCCCCAGTATTGGTCCGGGGGTCACAATTTTTACAATATAGAATCTTCACTATATATACAAGCTTTTTTGTAAATGTTGGCATTTCTAGTGCCGTGGTTCTTGAGAAGAAGATTTTTAACATCTTTCCTATGTATTTCTATGTTAAACTTTGGGGCCTCAGTTTTGGTCCGGGGGTCATGATTCTTACAATTTAGAATCTTCACTATTCATACGAGCTTTTGTGTAAATATTGGTATTTCTGGTGCAGTGGTTCTTCAGAAAAAGATTTTTAAAGACACACACCCTATACTCACTTTTTTGCCATTATCTCCCTTTTAAAACGGGTTTAGCCCTTTATTTTTATAATTTAGAATCCCCTTTCCATAAAGATTCTTTGTACCAAATTTGGTTAAAATTGGCCCAGAGGTTTTGGACAAGAAGTCAAAAATGTTAAAAGTTTACAGACGGATAGACGGACAGACGAACGGACAACGGTTCAGGTAAGCTAAAGAGCATGGATGAAAAGCATTTAATAGAGCCAAGTCTTTGTAAACAATAAGAAATATTTTACAGAATTTATTTTCATAGACTTGTTATTAATAATTTCTTTTACGTTTTGAATACTTTGATTATACTAAACGTAATCTTTAAATACGGTAAGAAAACATTTTTTCGAAAAACAAAATGCACAAGTAAGAAATTGTCGAAACAGGATTTTATAGGCTTATGTACAGGGTTCTTAATCAAGAGATCACGAGTCACTTTGTGAAAGAATAAATTGAGCAACTAACTAATATTCTTCTGATTATTTGGACAACATCGTACATTTAATAACATCGGCTGGACAGGTTCAATGAAAGTAGGACAAACTTTGACATTTATTTTATTGATAATGATCAAGATAAAAGATTTCAAATAATAACACAAGATTTTTATATTTTTTTTACCATTATAATTCTTTAATAGTAAGTTTACCTGTATCACACCTGTTTCCAGTGTAACCTGGAGTGCACTCATATATGTATCCGTTGACTTGGTCCGTACAATTTCCATGTAAACAGGGAGAGCTTGTACACTCTATGTAAATAAAACGAATTACGAATGACATTTTGTCAAAACGAACAGTGTTCAAATTCAAAAGTCCAAAAGAAAATTACAAAACAGGAGCAAAGCGAACGGAACTCTCAAAAAATTGAGCTAGGATCAGGTGCCATGGAGGAGTGAGCAACCTCTGCTGACCGGTCACACCCGCCGTGTGCTCTTTGTCGTAATCGGAAAAAACGGAGAAGTGCGTACACAATTAGGTGATAAATTATGGTCTAACAATTAATATGAAAAACGTCAGTCAGCATGCGACCCAGTGGAAGATTGTGTTTGCTGACAAAGTCGTTGTATCGACCATAGAACTTACGAAAAGATGACTTACGAGACTGATGATAGTCCTGTTTTATCAACTTGTTTGTCAGTAGCTTGCCTCGCCTTATAAACTGTTCATACGAAGAGCATGCCCTTGCGTATCGAATAAACTGAGAGACAAAAACACAATACGAAGTGAATATATTGCTACATAAGTAGGTAAAATAAAAATGTTTGATAGTACATATTCCATAACAATTAACAGTAAGTCTACCTGTATCACACCTGTTTCCAGTGTAACCTGCAGTGCACTCACAGATGTATCCATTGACCTGGTCCGTACAATTTCCATGCAAACAGGAAGAGCTTGCACACTCGTCTACATCTATGTAAAACAACAAATCCAAATTATTATTCTATTATTCTTGTGAAATTTAATTTTACATTAACATTTAAAGTGTATTTTAAAACACTTAAGGAGGTTAGCATCTGTAGTACTAGTAATGTCATTCATCCGAAAACCACTTGGATATAAAGATAGGGACCTAAAATGTCCATTTATCTTATTTGTGACCCATGCCACATGCCATTTTTTGGAAATATGGGGCCCCGAACAGAAATGATAATTTTCCTGTAATTATCGCTAAAAACTGGCATGGGCATTTATTATTTGAAGAAATCAAACAAATATTTATAGTTTGAACTATTATTTAATTATGATTTCAATACAGTATGAAGTTGAACACATGTAGTGACTATAAATATTAAAAATATTTAAGTCAAAGTTTAAAAAACCTTGCTTTACTGATGGCTTCAAATGCCAGTACATAATGAGCACAGCAGCAGATGTTAAGATTGTTACGAAATTCTGGAGTAATAAAATTATAACGCAAAAAAAATATTAGTAATGCTATCTTTCCAAAACTTTGCATACAAATTGACATACATTTGATGTCTCATATAAAAGTAAAAAAAAAGTAGGGTCACATCTAAAAAAAATTGAGATATGACATGAAATAAGCTAATTTTAAGCAAAAACTGGAGTTAATTTTTTCTTGACTTCTATGAAATATAAGCTAAATATGCCAAAATATATCTATAGAAATATCAAAATACTGTTCAAAAATGTTTTTCATAACAACATGAATTTATCGATATACAAAAATTATATGGACGTTTAGGTTGAGCTGAAAATTAGAAGGCTAAAGTAACAGTATTCTAAAACTATTGAGTTATAAAAATTGTTCATTTTCTTCTTGAAAACCTTCCGCCACAAAATATGGTCCCTTACTAAACTCTGTAAATATATAATTTTCTTTTAACAATTTTATTCAATACGGTATTTTTTTTGGCATTGTAAAATATAAATATACAATTAGAATCAATATATGATGCAAAATTTTTACATAAGAGATCTTATGTCTCCTCTTACCCAAAAAGAGAGGAGCGACCTCTTTATACACACAATAAATAGATATGACATGAACACTGCCTGTTACCGAGGAATGGATTATGCAAGTACTAAAGCGATCAAAGTTAACATTCAGAGCCGCACCCCTCTAGCTTCTAGTTCCAGTATCAAAACAATGAAGAAAAACATTATTTAAAGAGACTGTCCTGATTAAAGGATCAATAAATATCTCAAACAATAGTAAACTGGTTCATTGCATTAAATTTCTGGCCATGTGTACGTAATCCATTTTAAAATTGTCAATATCGATCAAGCCCAAATTACCCTCCCAGCAGAAATTCGGTATTAGCCTCCATAATCTGCTCAATTGGGATCAGATTCATTGCCTGAGCTGCCGTCTAAATTTAATTATTTCGATTGTGAAATGCATCCTTCGATAATTTGATTCAGCAATTGGCATTAATCACCAACTTTTTATTAAAGTGTGTTTGAATTTTAACAAAGCAAAACATTTTGTGACCATTGATTTGGTTGGTATAAACAAATTGGTATCTTTCATTTTTGTCTCAAATAATTATATTATACATATACAAGTATAGTTTCATTTCTGTCGTCCGAACCTTATAAAAGCTTAAATACATGAAAAAATGATACGGTAAGGCATTGGCAAGGCAGTAATCTTAAGTACTTTAGAATTTAAAGCGGACGAGATCAAAAGTATAAGAATCAATCATATCTGTAGTCAAATATTTGTATCCGTTTTTTTTAAATAGAACAATCACTAAAAGACATTAAAAGCCATTTAATTTGATGTTTTGTATGTATTGAATATAAATCAATAACAAAACAAATATGTCAAGAAAAAACTGAAATAAAACTGACGCCAAAATTTCATATCACAAATAATCAGTAAAAATAATAAAACCAACCAGGCTGGTAGGTACTTTTTTGGCCAGTAGTGACACAAATCGTGCATTGCTTCTCAAAATTAACTAAAAGGGAACAATGTCTCTAAGAAAGTCAGGTTTTAAAAAGCAAACATTATAATACCAAGCTTTTAAATTGTGTGAAATTTCAATACACTTACTTATGCAGGTCCAGTCCCTGTAATGTGGTTGTTTATTGCGGTTTTTTTAAAAAAAGCTCTCATCGAAAGTATTTTAAAACCAGATTTCAAAATTTACAGCTAAAAGATATTTTTTTTTTCAAGCCCATCCATTACATGAAATTTTCTAGAAACATTATATATATAGTAATGCATTAATATGGTTCTACCGAATATCAATAATTGGCTCGGAATCAATTGTAAATACATCGGGCGCATAGCATTATCCCTTTCTTTACAAGTAAATTCATAACTGTAAAGTATTTCAACATGAGTGTTTGGCAAATATTTCTTCTCTATTTTCTCAAGTTTGATACTTTGGATAGTTTTCCATTTTATCAACAATTATCCTTTTTGGGAATGGAATGTGGAAATAGTATCACGAGTCACGTGCACATTATTTCAGGGAGTACTAGAATTGTCAAATCTAGGGTAAGTCTCATTATCACCGTGGGAGGATGGTACCACAGAGTAGATGAGATGTCGAGTTCACATCTAATAATATTTATTAAGATAACTCAATATGATAAATTTTAATCATATGAAGAAATAAGTCCGATTTGTCTAACTTGCATACGGCCGTCATCTTGAAATTGAGGCTGTAACTTTTTCAAAGTAAAGTATAATGAACATTTAAAATTTCTCAAATAATTCGAAAACGCTTACGCCGGAACTTTTTGCCATGGTATGAATTTCACCTACACGCCGGTAGAAAAAAATGACGCTTTTCGATTAAAAAATTATTTATTTTTTATTGTGCCGTTTGAATATGAAAATTTGAAGCGAGAAATGAACCATTTACATAGTCAAATAGTGAATTAAGTTGATTATTGCCAATTTCGACACAGAAGTTCGAATTTTTTAAATTGATATAAGCGAGTTGCCATGGTGCTCCCTAGTATTTGATATTTCATACTTTAAATAAATGTACATTTTTATTTCTTTTTAATTAAAATAAACGTGCCAATTAGTTTTAGAAATTGTCTTTTTGGTGGGTGTTGCTTGTAGGTAAAGGGGCACAAACTTGCAAACCTCCATAATATATATTTGATTTAAGCGACATTTCAGGGGCACACAAGGGGTGTTTTAACTATAGCTTTTGTTTTCATAGACAGAACGGCTGGATGTTGTACTTTTATTATCCTCTTCTGTTTGAAAATTTCC
Organism: Magallana hongkongensis; assembly: GCA_016163765.1. Classification (NCBI taxonomy): domain Eukaryota; kingdom Metazoa; phylum Mollusca; class Bivalvia; order Ostreida; family Ostreidae; genus Magallana; species Magallana hongkongensis. The sequence continues at coordinate 48,226,418 of WFKH01011925.1, forward strand.
CTCCGACAACTCTCTAAAGTCAATACTACGACTTTGGCGCAATTTGAACTATATGCATTGTGACGTCAGGATTTACATAGTGTGGTTAATGAATATTAATGAGAAAAAAATCGGACTTATTTTTCCATATGTTTTAATTTGGCGCAGTATTTAAACAAAGTCGTGTCAAATTTAAAGTTTCATTATGCACGAAAAAAAGTTCTTTAACTTTCCTGTGTTATCGGGCGAACATGCAAAGGTAAAACTTGGGTTTATTATTTTATGAAATGCATCTTGTAGATAGAATGTGCAGCTCACTGCTTGATAACTACAGGCTGTGGAACCATTTTGTTTGACAATAAGATCGAGTACGGACAGGATGGTTTTTGCACGCTGGTCACTGAGTTGTCGCCAGTAAGCCCCTATGTATTGGAGAGCAACTCGTCTATCTGCTTCATGAAGAAAGCGTCTGTGAAAACAACTCAATCAACTCACCCACTGAAACAACAATAACACCGACAATATCTTCAACTACAATGACAAAAAACACACAGTCGACAACGACACCGACAACAACTAATACAAAGACAACAACGACACCTACAACTACAACACCAACAACTTTGACAACAACTTCGACAACATTTACACCAACAACTTCAACAAGACTGACAACATTTACACCAACAACTTTGACAACAATTACGAATACACTGACGACACCAACAACAACATCGACAACGACTACACTGACACCCACGACACCGGTAACAACGACACCGACAACAACTATGATTACACCGGCAACAACGACACCGACAACAACGACACCGACATCAACGACACCGACAACAACGACACTGACACCAACGACTCCGACAACAACGACACCAACACCAAATACGACTACATCGGCAACCACGACACCGACAACAACGACACCGGCAACAACGACACCGATAACAACGACATCAGCAACAA
>WFKH01011925.1:48235339-48251176 GCA_016163765.1 Magallana hongkongensis
ATACCTGTCAGACCTGTAAGCAGAAGAGGGTGCTTTTAATCAGACTGATTGACAGTCCTTTTCCGACAGGAAGCTGCAACGGAAGACCTATTCGTTGCTTTGCAACGAGCACGTCTCTAGTTTTTTACTTTTATTGTAAGGTTTAAATTTGCAAGGGGGAATAACTCAATTTTCATATTTTACTTTAAAATCAAATTTGAGTTATCGCCCTTTTTTAAAATAGCAATATTATATTGCAATAAGATTAATCAGTGCGGCAGCATTTAACTGAATGTGGTGGTGCCTGAGAACAAATAGATTTAATTTTGGGGGGCCTGAATTACCAAAAATCCATCTCATAGTTAAAAACAAGCCATCACTGAGTACCGGTAAATTTGAATACATTTTTATTCAAATGTTATGTAACTCATGGTGCATAAAATTCTGTGTTGTATCTTCATCATGTCTGTTCTTTTGTATTTTCCAGCCTTATCTAAGTATTTTTCTGTCATATGATTTTTAGCTCACCGAGACGAAGTCGGGGGGAGCTTATGCTATACCCTCGGCATCGGCCTCGGTGTCCAGATCTGGTTAAAGTTTCTGTTGCAGGTCCTGTATCTAACTTATTACTTGTCCTATCTTCACCAAACTTGCATGAATGATGCATCTGGACCTACTAATGGACTTGAGAGACTTGGATGCTGAATCTGGGCCGTGAACCTCAGATGCTGGAGGTGGTTAAGGTTTTTGGAGCAGGTTAAAGTTTTTGTTGCAGGTGCCTTATGATAGCCATTTCTAAGTTACTACTAGTCCTAACTTCACCAAACTTGCATAGATGGTGTGTCTTATGATACTGATGCACCTGACAGGCTTGAATGCTGAATCTGAGCCATAGGTTTCGGATGCTGGATGAGGTTAAGGTTTTTAGAGCTGGTTAAAGTTTTGTGGAGCAGGTGCCCTCTGATGATCATATCTTAGTTACTACTGGTCCTAACTTCACCAAACTTGCATGGATGGTGCGTCTTGTGATACTGATGCATCTGACAGGCTTGAATGCTGAATCTGAGCCATGGGTTTTGAATGCTGGATGAGGTTTAGTTTTTTGGAACAGGTTACATGTTTTATAGATAATAGCTTGCATAATTGATTTAACTATAATATAAATGAATTGCAGAGGTAGCTTCAGATGCAGAGCCTGATCTCCATTATCAAGGATGCTAAAAATTCTCCTACCTCACTCAAACCTGCTTGATAGATGTGCTTGTTGTTAAATGATATAACATGATATCTATGATATAGTATTCTATGATATGATACACTATTGTTTTATATGATACAATGTTATGTCATACATTTTATGGTAAAAAGTTATATGATACAATATGATATTATATCAATTTTTTTGTACATTATTATATGATATTGTATTATGATATTGTTATGTATAGTATTGTATATTATTATACAATATTGTAGAATATGATATTGTATAATATATTATTTTATCGAATGATAATGTTTCATATAATATTGCAATATATGATATTGTATTATATGATATGATATTGTATATTATAATTATATCGTAACATATGATACAATATGGTATAATATGATATTGGTTTATATAATATATTGTTAAATAATACATGAAATTGTATTATATGATATTATAAGATATTATATATTATGATATTGTATAATATGATATTGTATCATATGATATGATATTGTATAAAATGACATTGTATAATATTGTATTATATATTACAATATCAGATGATATTGTATCATATGACATGATACAATGTTTTATCAGATTATATTGTATCATATGATACAATATTATGTATCAAATATGATCGAATATCATACAATTCAATATTATACTATATTATACAATATAATATCATATGTTACAATATTGTGATGTATTATGTGATATGATATGGTATCAAATAATTTGATATTGTATTTATATTAGGTTTTATGATATTGTATTATGTGATTAAATACAATTATAATGTATAACACAATACAATGTCATATTATATGTTACAATATCATATTGCATCAATATAGTATTATATTGTATTAAATGATATATATTATAATTATCCTTGGTTGCAATATCATATTTTATATTATTGTATTGATAAACATTGTATCTTATAATATTGTATGAAATGAACATATGATTATCATACAGTTTTTTTTTTACATATGATATACGATATTGTGTCAAAACAGTATCCATGAATATCCAAGATCATTAACTATGATTTTCATATAATATGATAAAGGTGGTTTTATAAAGGTGATGCCTCATAAAGTTGATGCCTCGTCTCGGTGAGCTTTGTAATCTGTGATTACCTATGTTTCTACTTGTTTCAAATCGTGAAAACTTTAATTTCGCAGAGACAGTTCTAGAATGTGTTATGAGGGTGTTGGGCATTATAGAGAACACCCCAATAGGAAAAGTTCTTCAGAAGCGTGTGGTCAACATCATGGATTGTGTCAAGGCCTATCTTAGTGACTTTGTTCACATGGTGTATCATGTGACCAGTGTAAAAGAGCATGAGGTAAAATAATTATTTATTAAATGGAAATTAACAATTATAACCATTTAATGTGAATAAACCTAAGTTACTAAAGGTATATCATATTTTTTCATATTTGGGAATTTTTTTTCTATAAAATGGTGTGTTCTAATCAAATTTTATTGATTTGAAACTTCGGCTTTATAATTTACCCCCCCCCCCCAAATAAAAATTTAAAAAATTACCAAGTGGAAGTTATTGTTAAATGATATTTATAACTTGACATGAAAGCTTTGTTTTTCAGTTGGTGTGTGAAAATTTACTGAATGGAATAAACATGGAATTCAGAGAAGGACTACCTAGTGTTGTCATGAATTTTGTGGCCATACACACTGTGTACAGTAAATCTGAGCCCCGTCTCAGGAACTTTGCCAGCATCACACGAGTGTGGCACGAGTGCAGTGAGAGAATCATTGAGTTCCAGCAGAAGAGTGCTCAGTTTCATCTGGTCACTGACCAAGAACTGGTCAGTCTGATACAGTAACCTTTATTTATATATTAACTTTTTATATATATCTTTAAATATATTGTTAAAAGGATTTAGTAATAGGAGTAGAAGCTCTTCATCTGCATACAAGTTTAACGTTTGTGATGTCATTTATATTACAATTTATATTTTGTGAATTTAAAACTTTAGGTCATATATTTAGGATAACCTAAGGTAAATGTCATTCATTTGCATTAAAGGTCACTAATTAAATTTGAGTGCTATGTCATCATTTGAATCATATCGTTTTAGTGATACCTCTTAGATTTTCTATTACATCACTGAAACATCTGCAAAGTTTAACTGATTATACATGCATTTAATACTGTAAAGTGTTTTGACAAATTTAATATTTCAGACTCTGGACGTTCTTGGGTTGTTCCTTCTGTTAAAAACCCTGGAGCCAAACAAAGACTCCCTCAGTGACCAGAAAGACAGACAACTCTGGCAGAAACAAGTGCACAAGTACCGACCTGTTGTAGAGAGAATTCTGGGACAGTTTGTGCCTGAGGGGCACCAGACAGGGGTGGAGGAGTTTGGTAGGAGATGTATGGAGGGAATCAAAGAGGCCAGGTAACTTGAACTCTCCTCAAGTTCTTCAGTAGATTTGATGTATAGATATTTGTTGGAAACATTTCCCTCTCTAATGCATTATTTAGGAAGATAAAACAAGAATATAACCTTATCAACATGTCAAACAACTAATTTGTCAACCAAACTCATTTAAGAAGTTGTTGTTTTGCGAAAACAAACACTTATTTCCAAAATTATTCCCTTCCGTTTAATTTTTTTTTTTAATTCAAGTACTACAAACTGTTTAAATTTAAATACAAAATATTTAAAGTGTTTACAATCTGTAAACCAACTTTTATTTGCGTGCGAGAAATTTTCACGAGGTTAGTTAGAGCCGCGATATCGCGAATATTTTTCACCCGAACCAGTCCTTGTCATATGATTATTATAACAACACGAGTCTTGATAAGGCTTGGTCTTGAACATTAGTCGTCGCAAACCAGTTTATCGGAAGTTAATCGCGAAATAAAATCGCCGCGAATAAAAGTTGGTTTACAGTATTGGATACTGTATACAGGAAACACTCCAGCACACACACCCCCCCCCCCCCCCCCCCCCCCCCCACCCACACACACACCCCCCACCTGTTTTATTTTTGCCCAACTGTGTCTTGACGAGTTCAAGACGGGGCAAAACTGTAAGTGTATAGAAAGGTGAAACTTTGACAGGGTGAAAATAACTCTGTACACGGTATATTTTCACAGGCATTGTCCTTAGAAAAGATCTTATCTGTCTTTTCATAATATTTTTGTGGACTAAAAAGTATTGTTACCTCAATATACAATATAAAAATCCTTATAATTGCTTGTATCAAGGTGTGTTTGGACTAAGGTGGTAGTGATGAAGTTGTTCCTACAACACGTCTGTTCTGATGAAGTGATGCCTGTGGAACGTCTGATGACTTTATGGGTGGTAAGGATATGTATTTCGCTAATTAGTTTACTGAATTATTAATAAATTATCTTTAGGTACATGACTGTATATTATAGCGAAAAGGGGGAATAGATAACGATAGAATCTCATAGTGTTTACAAAAGTAACCCTAATTTGCAGCTAGGCACCTGTGCTCTGATTTTTATACAGTGTACATGTAATCTTAAAGGCAATGTATAATGAAATTTAAAAATCTTAAAAGACAGTCATGCAGATTTGATTTTTGTTTATTTTTAGATGCTCAAGGACAATGTTGATTTCAAGAACATAGAATCTTTGGAAAAGGTGGAAAAATTCCTTAAGTTATGCATGAAAAACTCTGTGACCAAAGTATTTGGGTATGTACATCAATGAAGTTGTAACATATTGTCAATTCCCCTCTTCACCACTCTCTCCAAATCAACATACTAATTGATATCTTAAACACTTTACAATAAGTCTCTATGATCTTAACTTACTATCTGCTTATCTAACAAGATGAGCTTTAGAGCTAACACATTTTTCATCTTTTAATCATGAAAAATGTTATTTCTGTATGAATTGAAAGTGGCCTTCTCCACCATCCCTATTCTTAAAAGCTATCCTTGAAAATCTTAAGTTTGTTTTCTGTACTCTTAGCTAATGCTGCCTTTTAAATGATTTGCAGGAAACAGGAGAGTTGTAAAGCGTGCGAGAGTGAGATCACGGAAAGACCCATAAACCTTCCCTGCAGGGATATTATCTGTGTGAAATGCTACAATGACCTGACAATCCTGGGGACTGGGATGTGTCCCGTCTGTCACAACGAGATCCCCGCCCATTTCAACCCTAGACAAGACAACACAGAAGAGTAAGTGCTTGCATGTGTTACTCTTGTCTACGTTTAAATATTTAAACGAATTTTAATTCATAATCTAAAAAATTTTGTAATGTTTGAAAGTACTTTTATATAATTGCTATTAACATGTTCTTTAATGTTTTATTTTTGTTTCAAGTTATTTCAAAATCTTGGTCTGAAAATTTGTTTGATCACTGAAAAATGGCCAAATATTGTTTGGCTAACAAAAGTTGGTTTGCAATATAATGTATAACAGTATACTGACAAAAACCATGCAGTTTATAAGATATTAATCAAAGGTATATCTTTATACAAGCCTTAGGTTTTTTTTAACTTCATTCAGATTAACTATTGTGATATAATTGCGATATGATTAATATAATTCTTTCATTTCAGGCTAAAGTTTCGGAAGTTGAATATTTTCAAACGTCGGTGCAACAGTTTCTTTATGGACCTTGTATCCCAGCTCTGTTTCTCGGATGACGAACCTCCGTCCAATGAAGTTGTCCAGAAGTTGATGACCTACATCACAGCCACCGCCCGGAGAGGACAGGGGGGAAGGATGGCCAGTAAGGAGATGTCTGTGTTTGAGGAGGGCATTGATCCTACACCAGTCCTACGGTCCTTCCTTCTACAGCACTTGCTCAGGACTAGGTCAGTGTTTGGCTCAATTTTGCATGATCAAAGTTGAATATCTTTGATTTTGTGTTCTCCTCAGTGTTAGGATGATTGTTTATTTTGCATATTTCAAATATTTTTTTCAAATAGATCATGTTGGAATGTTCAAATAGACCTTGGTTAGATTCTTTCATTTGGGATCTTGTTGACTTTGTTAAGCTGAAATACAGCTGTATTCTCATTCCTTCAATTCATTCATTTAAAATGAGACTGCTCTTAGAACAATGTTTAACTTAAACCCATAGCTCCATGCAAGTACAACAGAACTTAGGGCTGTATTTGCAACAAGCAGAGGATTTGATGTCATTGAAAGAAAATGAGGAGAAAATGGTTGACCTATGTCTTTTGATCATTCAGTGCTTAGAGGTAAAAATGATTTAATTGGTACTGTGGAATCATTTTTATTTGTGGAGGTCAATGTTCATGGGTAGCTAAAATTTGCCTGGTTTGTGGGGACGTCATTTCATTGTTAGCAAGTTTGGGATAATTTTAATAAAAATTAAACAAATGATTGCATACGAGTTTGTGGGGATGTAAATTCATGGGCAAGGATCACCCATGAAAGCTACAAACATTGGTCCCCCATGAACAATGATGATTCCACAGTAATTCATTCTTTCCATCAGTTGGAAATTTTTCCGCTCTCTTTTTCTCTCAAATTATAATAGGTAGAGATTTAAAGTAGGCAAGAATTGGGGAAAATTGTCAATATGATAAACAAATACCACTCTGACCAGTGGGCTTTTAAATTAAAATTTTTATCCTTTTTGTAAGGACTCCTTCCATCATGACATCGCTAAGAGCACAGACCCAATGAAGTCCAAACTCAAAATGGCTACCCAGATGTTGCAGCATGACGTGGGTTCTGTGGTGAGAAAGGGGCTTGATGTGGAGAAGCTGTACTGTATGGCACAGACCCGGTTTGGACTGACTGTTGTAGCAGAGGTTCTCCACAAGGTACTGGTGGAGAAATCGATCAAACACAGCCAGCAAATAAGGAAGCTTCTAGAGGCTGCAGGGAGACTCTGTGATGAGTGTGGATCAAGGCAGCCCAAGTAAGAAGTTTATGTGTACTAACCTGATTTCAAGGGTTTGTTTCATGAATTTCTATGAATTCATAAGTATGTTTAATATATAAGTGGTGGAATGAATTATCATGGAGTTAAATTTGGTCCATGATTTTAATAAATGATATTTGTATGTACTGATATACATGTTAGTTTAGATGTATTCATTTTTTTTCTTTAAAGAGAGCAAGTGTGTTTAAATGCATTACAGACCATTCCTATGAACTTCAAGGTTATCTGAAATAATATTTTTTCTTATCATCTTGATAGATTGTTTCTGATCAAACACCTGTGTCGCTGTTTTGGTGTGGAGACTTACCAAAAGATATGTAAGGCAAATGATGTCACCATTGTTCGCTGGCTGAGTGTACCAGAGCTCCAGAAAAATGAGGTAATTACCAAGAACTCTCTGTTAATTAATTATCGATGTGCCATGAATTCAATGAATGAGAAAGTAAATACAGGGAAAGTTCTTTATAAATGTATTGTGTTTTGTCAGATTGTTGAGTGCAGTGACCGATTCGTCGTATGTGGGGACCAGTACAAGGAGTTGAGAGAAAAGCTGACACAAGCAGCTCTAGGACAGAACATGGACATTTTTAATGAAGCTATCCAGGTCTTTTAATCCTAATTTTTTTTTTATAAATTATATATACAGTGTACATTGTATTAATCGTGTTAATATAAGAGTCAATAGAAATAAACACAAAAATAATACTAGTATGATTTTGGTCATAAAATTCTTTTATCAGGCTGTTCAGCTACCAGATTATCAGAAGAGAACCCTGGTCCTTCTAGCTGTGATGAGAGAAATAACTATGTGTTACCTGTATCCTGGAAACAAAAGAAGAGTCACTCCAGCTGTAAGGATTTAACGAATCAAGATATTGCATGCCCTGCAAATGTTGTACATTAATGGATAAAAAATGGCCATTTACAATGTAGTGTCATACTTTGCATTTACATGTGCATTGTAGCTCATTTTTAAAGAAACTGTTGAAGATTTTTTTATCAGATATTTTATACAAAAGCACATAATAGTGGGATCAATTTAACACTGTCGCAATTTTGACCTTGAGCTTTCCTGTGACCTTGACCTATTTATTACATATTTTGTGTTAGGTTTACTGATAGTTTCAGACACTGTTGAGAATATTTCTTTTTCCAAACAGTTGTGTATGCTTTTGAATTATATTATAATATTTTATAACCTTGACCTTTTCTGTGACCTTGACTTTAATGCTCTCTCTTGCATTTGCCTTTAGTTAGTATTAAAGAAGTTGGTAGACATTTTTTTACAGTATTTTTCTATTAAGTAAACTCAAACCTGTTCAACGTATTCAATGTTTTGGACACTGTTATCAACATTCATTTGACAGTATTATGAGCATTTTAAGAACAAATGTTGTAAATAATGTGTAATTTATTTAGTCGTTTTTTTTTTAACATTGTGTTTGAACAATATATTTTCAGCACTGTAATTGTTTAGAAATTTTCCCCCATGTCAACATTTCTATGTGCCTTTTGCATCCAACAGAGATTTGCTATATAAATTTATAATAATTTCTAAATTATTAGGCAGTGGAACAATTGCAGCAGTTCTTGTCTCAGCATCCATTGTTTTCCAATCAGGTATCATCATGATTCATTGTCAAGTTATTTGTTTAAGGAAGTGAGGTTTAATATTTTCTAATAAATGATTATTATATAATGTTTTATATTTGACAAATAAAGTTTATATTTATATTCTCTCAGACTGATCTGCCCGCTGCACTGTGTAGAAATGATGTATGGGGGAGGAACCCCCAGCTGACTGTACAGGAGGGAATGGACCTGGGCCACCAGAGTACTGTGTGTCTACTGAACCATTTCTTCCTCACCCTGTTGGAGATCCCAGAGGAGAGGACACTGGTTGAACCACTCAACAGACTGGTCCAACAGCCAGGGGACATGCAGGTCGGTGGACTGTGTTCAGTTGGCGATACTTGTATATTGTGTAATGTATCTTTCAAGTGTATCAGCCTTATTTTAGATAGCGGGATGGTAGGACTTCTCTCTTCACCTCTGTATGCAGACTTTATGTAAAATTTCTTTTATCTTAAGCTAGTGTGAGGGAAGTTTAAAATTTGAAATTTTAATATTGAAAATGCAATTATTTTTATGGCCTATAGAACTCCTTTCTACCAACTATGCCACAAGATGATGTTGCTGAAATAAAGGAAGCTTTGTTGGCAGCCAGAAAGGGAGGCGATGAAAATCCAGTTTTTTATCGTAAGTAAAGTCTTTTATACCATACTTGACTGTAAATGCAATGTTTAGTACTGAGTGTGTTCAAAGTTTGGTTTTTATTGGTTTGTTAATTCAGCAAACATCATGACATCAAGGTCTTTATAAATTTTGATCAGAAAGATTCAATGTTTCATTCAGTCCAAGTGAGTGTAAAAGGAAATGTAACCATGTCCATAAATTTCTGATCTTTTCCATAGGTTGTCCCAATGGCCATCCATATGTGATTGGAAATGTAAGTAGTAAATGGAATGACTCTTTACCTGTGTGTGTCTTGGTCTTTTGTTTTCTTTGAACAAATATCTCGCAGGCTATGTGTCTTACATGTATTGATATATACAGTATGTAGTTTTTCTGTGATAACTTTGAAATACATTTCTAAATGAATAATATAGTTGAGTATATACATGTACTAAATTATATGATATGTGATGACCACACTCCAGTTTCTGTAGTATACTAGTATTCTCTACATTTTGGAATCCCTAACATTTCCAGTTGATTCTGACTTAACTATTTCTGCTAGTATCTATTTTGTCTTTTGATTTCTGTGGGTTTTGTCTACCTTGCATACACAAAGGGAAATTCTCAACTATTTCTTATGTCTAAGTTATCAGAAAGTCTCAGGTGTTTAATTTTTTAAGGCGTCGAGCTAATGCTCGGCAGCCTTCTAGCGATCGTCTGGATTGGCAATCGTCCAAATTTTTCACATTCTGCACCGCCTTTTTAAGGCGCATAAGAAATAAGTTCCTTAAATTATTAAAAGTATTACAAGATTGTTATTCCATTTAATCAACTAAATTCTGTACAAAAAACACAACTTTGCCTCTCTGGTTATTGACAACTCATTGCATAAGTATAAATTTGCTTAATCAAGAAATGGCGGATGAATACAATAAGGTGTAAAAATCCACTAAATATTAGTTTAGCTTATCGCTTACATTTTAATTGGAGACCGTGCCCGATGAAAAAAAAAATTGATATGTAAATTTATTTGTTATCGGGCACGGTCTTCAAAATAAATGTAAGCGATAAACGTATCTAGTGATTTTGTTGCAATAAATAAACACGATAATACAGTTTTTTTAAGATGTGGTGTGGATTTGTTTGTAAACAACCATACAATATGTTTCAAACGGGAATTGAAATAAATAAAAGTATGTTTTATTATTATAATTAGGGACACACTGTTAATGTATTCAAATTATGAACCTGTGAACATTGTTCAAAGACTGAGCAGAAAGAAAATTATTTATTTTTGAACTTTGAAATTTCTTCGATTTTTGTTACCATGATGAGTTATTGTATTATAAACGCATCACTACCTATTTTATAAGGAAACATACTGATTTTTGTTTTTAAAGCAGCACAAAACATAATTAATTTACTTTTTTATTCTAATATTATTTGATATACGACTATTAGTACAGAAATTCAAATTATTGACCATATCTATATAAAAGAAAATGTCAGCTCGACGCCTTTGTGGCCGTTCCGGCCTTTGATTTTTTGTCTTGTTAACAGGAGCAAAAGAAGTGCTCCTCCATTTAGAATGAACTTGGCAAGCATGTGGTGTGAAATGGTGTCTTTATTTAAAAGTTTGTGTTCATTGGTTCTCTGATAGAATTCAGCAGATTTTTACATTTAAAATTCAACAAAAACTTATTTATAACATATCTGTTTTAGATATGGGTGTTTTAGGGGTGGGGGAGAGGAATCACGACCCTCTGTATGTTTGTACATATTCATTTTGTTTCAAGTTCTAATTTTTTTTACTGCCAAAAAATGGAGACCACAGTCATATCATTGTTAACCAATCATTGCCCACCACCCAACCCCCCCCCCCAAAAAAAAAAAAAATACTACCGTAAAATTACTAAACAGTGGTATTAGTAGTATAGAACAGCTCTATTGGGTTTTCCTTACAGTTGCCATAACCCAAAAGTTTGATTTCAAGTTTTACACATTCTGAAGATTGAGTTTAACTTTAAAATTACATCAAAGTCAATTAATCAATGTCAAAATTACTGAATAGGTTGAATTAATTATTTACATAAAGCCTAAGGGGTTATTTAATAGGTTTATACTGATAGGGCCACTGTAGCTTTGTGCTTCATGTATCAAGCAACTTTCTTTTATGCACAATCATATAAACTTCTTTTCTTCTCAATGCATGTATCGCTAGCTTATAAAAATCTTAAGTGTCGCGCATTTTTTATGATGACTATATGAATATCTGTTCTGGCCCGCCATCAACAATTTCCCTCGAGTCAATACTCAGCCTCAAGTCTGAGTTTTGACCTCAAATTTATGCACTTTTATTTGAATAAATTGAGTTGAGGACCGAGTTGAGTGACTTGAAAATTTTGGTGACGGTGGGGCCTGAATTATCAGCTTGTCTTCAGGCTAATAGAAGTTTTGTCCATGATTTAGTCCTCAAGCATAAAAGACCAAAGTTGGAAGTTCACTTTTCAAACACCTTCATGTAATACTAAACATAAAGGTCCCTTAGCTCACATGATTGTTATCAATTGTGAATTGTAGTGTGGTCGTCCATATTATCGTGGGCGTTGTAAGGATTGCGGTGCAGAAATTGGAGGTGAAGGTCATCGACTAATAGCCAACAATCAGTTGCATGATGGGTAAGTTTGTGTATCTTGTTTATTGCAGTGTGGTCGGCCAGCCACTGTTGGCAGGTGCAAGGACTGTGGCCTGGAAATCGGGGGACAGTCGTACCAACTACGTGCTGGCAATATAGTAGACCAAGGGTTTGTCCATCTGTCCACATGATTTGTAGAATATTTCAGACTGAAATTGTAAAAATAATCTTGCATAAAATGCAATATTACTGTTAGGGATACTGTTTCAATCAATTTTATGGGTACAAGGATCGTTTCTTGATAAAAAAATAAATATTAATGAAAATTGATAGATAATGCATTTTTATATAAAGATATGTTATTCCTCATCAGAATTTGTTGTGTGTGTTTCTTAATTAGGCTAGACCAGACTGCTACAGGACATGTGTTGGGTCGGGCGGAGGGGAGACAACCAGATGCCAGCCCTGAGAGAGGGCTCTCTCCCATTGAGTGTGCCATTGTACGACTCTTCACTCACATGGCCATGTATCTAGGCGCCAGTATCAATCAACAGGTCAGATTCCTCAGAAGTCACATGCAAAGAGTACATTCAAATAGTAGATAAGAAATATTTTACGAATCAGTTATTTTGTGTTAAAGCCTCTCTTAGACATCACGCATACCATAAAATAAACTCTACATTTAAATAATTTTGTTTTGATTGCTTCAGGCCATCCAAAGTCTGATAAAGCCAGACCTTGATGCTAACAATCTGCTGCCCTTTTTGTGGGCTCACATAGAGAAAGACCTTCTGACCATTCAGAGAGCTGTGGGGAGGAGTGTGGACGATGTCTATATCCTTATACACAGTATCTGCAGAGACATGATGAGCAAACACAGAGGTAATGTCTGGGGAAAGTAATTATGTTGGTATGGGTTAGATCAACTATTAAAAATATGAAGTGTTGCTTTGTCTCATTGTAAAGATTGTAAAGTCTCTCTCTCTCTCTCTCTCTCTCTCTCTCCTCTCTCTCTCTCTCTCATCTTTAATACTTTCCACATTTCAGGTGGTCAGCTGAACCAAGAGATATGTGTTTTGGCCAACAAGGCTGCTAGAAAGAATTGGGAAGAAGATTTTGCAAAAACCTTTTTGTCGCCTGTTCTCCAGGTATCGGTCCAAGATATATACAATAAAACTCTATTTTGAATAAGCATGGTTATAATAAGTTGATGGATAAAGCAAAATTGTTGAGTCTTCTGCAATCCAAAAACTATTGTAAAGAAACTATATTTTAGATTTTGAGTAAATGCTTAACTTTTGTAGTCGTCTTAAATAAAAGCAATGCATGTAGATTAAAAATTTGCGATATCCTCCAGTTCATAATTAATATTTTGATTTACTAGAGTTTTGCTATACCCTTGCCATATGTCAGCATGTTCAATGTTTTTTGAAGACATAAAAATCATATTTCAATTTTAAACTGAATTGTATCGTTTCTTTAAGGAAATGGCAAGAGATCTGAAGACAATGAATAAAAAGCTTGCCAATGATCAGAGATTGGGTAATACTATGTCATTTTAAATTTAAAAGACTGAACCTTGTCTTAACTTGATACAAAAGTACCTAGTACTTTCAAAATGGTAATTCTTTCTTGTACATGTAAACCGAAGAAAATTCTTAAGATATCATTCTTTTGATTAATATTCCAAGTGACATATATGATATGTATTGACTGCTGATTTTGACAGGGTCCGACCCACTGCTGTGTCTGTTGTTTGAGATAGACGTTCCATCAGAGCATTCCTCTCCCAACAGTCTCCACAATGTGGCGGCTGTGTGGCGCTACAGGTCCCAGATCACCATGGACCACCTCCTCCACACTGTGCAGGTCCAGGCTCCCACCCACAAAGTGCTGCTCATGTTCCTACAGGAGGTCAGAATTCCCTTTAGTTATAGCAGAAGTAGCTGAATATAACTTATTCATCCAGTACATGTATCCTAAACAAACGGAGATTGTTGCTGTTCTGTGCTATTAAAATGTCATTATATATTTCATTAAAAGGAGAAGCAGCTAAGAGCTATCCGTCTTATACCTAGCATCATGAAACTCCAGAAATTGCTGATTCAGCGATTCCAAAGGAAGTTGGACAGAGGGGAGGCTTTGACAATGACCATTGAGGATATGATAAAGGAGTATGAAAATGGTAAAAAAAAAATTCATTAGATTATGATTTTGAAGACTTAGTTTTAAATTTTGGTCATAGTTTTACATCCTCGAATAACCCTTTTGCTTTAATATTCAATTTTATTTTATTAGTATAATATAATACAGCTGACATATATATGCAGTTCACAATTATCTGTAACTGGTTTTCAAATATTCCATATTTGCACGTCCATTGTAGAGGGTCGGTTGGATGAGATGAGGAGTTTGGTGAATGACTTTATTCTGGCCTGGCAGTGTGTTAGAGACAAGCTCCTTACTTACAGTATGTGTTGCAGATTATCTGAAGTCTTACTTGTTTTCCCTCTGCAATCAATGCAGTAAATTAAGTTTAACACATTTCCGTGGTACATATTTTCATTTTCCAGTGGCTACATGATTGAAAATTAATCCATGGTGGTTAATTTTCACAAGCAAGTAGCGAAGAGTTGCATGCAATGTAATATTTTCCTTTCATTATTATGGACATGCAACACTATTATTATTATGGATATTTATATATTAACAATTTTACTACTTGTTGATAATGGAAGAGTGGCTGATAATATAAGTGAAATAGAATAAAGACAAAATGGGTTGAAATTGAACAGTCAATCAAAGCTTCAGTTAGCTTCTAGAAAATTTGTCAATAATGGTTTAACTAATAAAAAAAAAAAACAATGTACAGTTAGACCCCAGAACAACTGTTGCCTATATAAATCGAATATTGACTCAAGTTGATAAAGTCAAAAATTTACTCTCTCTTAATTGAGTTGAGCAATGAGCATACTATATTTGTTTAATTTTTATAGCCTTTCCAACCTTGGAGGGATTAACCAAGATCCCCAAGGAGTTCTGCCAGAAGCCCATCACTGATGCCCACCCAGTGTCTGTGTTGCTGCCCACTTTCAGGGACAATGGGCTCTGTGCCTATGGTCTACTGTACTATCTACTGAAGAAACAAAACAACTTCCTGCAGGAGTACTGCAAGGTGAAGAAGCTCAAGTAAGTCTCCTTACAGTTTTCTTTCAATTGTTTCTTTTTATATTTTTTAATGCAGTTTCTATTTGGTATTGAACAAAGAGAATAAAACATTCAACATTGATGGGTATGCATTGTAATCTGTGAAATAAAAATAAAATTAATAACATATGTTGCATTATATAGCGGTATGTATAATGGATTATACATATGCAGATTTATTTTCAGTCAAGAGGTATAAACTATTATATATGGTACATGTAAATGACTTTGATTGACAGGTACACAGAGCTCCCAAAGGTCCAGTTGAGGGACGTGACCCCGGCTCACCTGATCAGCTACCACCCTGACAGGGACATCCTCCCCATGGTGATGGCCAAATGTCACTACACCTTCCAGGTGGGCAAGGGCACCAAGATAGACTACAACTTTGGGGACTTGGAACGGCAGCTTATGGACCGATTCCTGTTCTCCAATTCTGTCATTGAGATGCCGGTGTATGAGGTACATGTCACTCACACAAATGTGAAGAGTCACATACATTATTTCATAAATTTTTATTCCAAGTCCTTCACAAAATAAAGAGTTATATGTGTTAAATCAGGGTAAACAAATGGAATGTTATTGTCTTTGCAGTTTGAGATGATGGCATA
>WFKH01011925.1:48251276-48273336 GCA_016163765.1 Magallana hongkongensis
AAAACCATAAGGTCTTCCGCTGGAAACGGAAGACCTTAATAATAAGTAACAAATCGAAAACAATAAGGTCTTCCGTTGGAAACGGAAGACCTTAGTAAAAGAGGAAAAGAAACAAAGCAATAACAAGAAAGGTCTTCCGTTGGAAACGGAAGACCTTAATAATAAGAAACAGTACGAAAACAATAAGTTGAATTTTTAACTTTGTGTTTGTTTCTTAAGTAACCTTTACAATGACGTCACAATGATTTTCGCATTCGTTTGCCGGTTTTATTGTTGTACACAGTGTCAAGGAAGACATCTTTGATCTTTTGCTTTACATCGATTTCAAATCTACTTCATTGACAGGTATAGATATTTTCGTTAAAATGCGTATAAAAGTGACGGAAAAGTAATTGGGACAAACGTTAGATTAGTTATTACGATAAAGAGAGGTTTAAGCATTGATTTTATTACATTTTAAATCTGAGTAGCAGTTACCGCGGCGGCTGGGATATGAATTGAAGAACTTTTTCGTGTTTTAGTGGAAAAAAGCGCGAAGATATGCAAAGATACAACCTTGTACCATTTTATGGTATTGAATGATTTTATAATTGGTGTCCTTGTTGACAGTATGTCCCATACCACTTATTTAAATGATTTCCTTGTGATGCTAATTTAGTTGCGCCTGAGATGATTTGGACCGCGTCAATGTTGGTATTTTCGAGTATTCTAGTTACATGTATATATAAGTGTATATTATCCCATATCACATCTAAGTGTATATTATCGCATATTCGAATAGTGGTTTAGCATAAGAAAAATATAAAAAGTAAAACTTTTTTTCCTGAGTATATTGAGTATTGATGATGATTTCGCAAAAATAGTTTCCAAATGATTATTCCAGTGACTTTTTTTAGGATTAGTCTAAGAGAGTTCCTGACCCTGAATGGGATTTCAAATAATGCATTAATTAGGGTGAATGGCAGGGCGCTTTTAAGTAAAAAGATACGCAGGGTCTCAGGTTTTGAATGATTGAATATTACTAGCCATTGATTGGCCCATTTGTTGATTTTGTTCGGATCACAATTAATAGCTCTTATGAAAAAATTGGATTTTTCTACAATTATAAACAGGGAAGTATCATCTGCAAACATTATGTTCGATGAATACCATTGACAATATCATTGACATAGACCAAGAAGAGTAGAAGGTCCAAGAATAGAACCTTATGGGGCGTCTGATTTAATAGCGCTCCAACTTGAAACAGTATTTTAAGGATAAACCTTTGTTTTCTATTAGATTAATAACTTTGAAACGATGCTAGCAAGAAATCTAGGATATTAGCCTGATAAGTTTACAGAGTAAGCTCTTAGAGTAATTCCCTGTCAAACGCTTTGCGATTACCCTAGAGAGAATTATAAGAATCAAGATGGTTCATAAGATGACTAAAAATACATCTTTCCCTGACTATACGGATTATTGGTAGATGAAATATTGGTCGATAGTTAATGATGTCATAACAACTGCTTTTTATGAAAAGGATTTACATTTGTTAATTTATCTGTTGAAATATTGATATAACGGATAACTAATGACGCTGTTGCTTCTTTGAGAAATCTTGGTCATTTTAAGTGTGGACTGCTGGCTTTATTTGAATCCAAATAGTTTCAGATATGGTAGACTTCGTCTACTTTCAAAACAATAAAAGATAAACTATTGGTTAGCGAACTAGATTCAATGCAGTTTGGGAGATGGGGCTGACGTATGATTTCATTGAGAGAGAGAGAGAGAGAGAGAGAGAGAGAGAGAGAGAGAGAGAGAGTTCTTAATACTAAAATACATTTATAACCAAAGATTGGACCTACAGATCTAGGAGACGCAATGCATGTATACAAATGCTCAAACGGTATTCCGACTTTTTTAATGATTCATTTTGTGTGATTTAACCCGTCCAAGTAAATATCATTTAATTAAATAATTAAACATTAAATTGTGATCAAGAAAATATAAAAATGTTCTTTGTTCACAACTAAATGTTCAATTATTTAATTAAATGTTCTTTGTTTAGACTAGTTTGGTGTCGCTAGGATTCGATATCCTTGGTTACTTTAAGTGAAGACTCTTTGATTTTCGTATTTCGAACATCAAAATTCGAATAAGCCTATTGGCCTTTTGTACATGTACATGTTTGTTCAACAATTAAGAAATATTTTGCATAGTATTCTACTAAATTGCAATCATACCTTGGTAAAGGTTGCAACACGGCTCTGCCAATCTCCTGTAAAAATTAATTTAATGTTTATGTCTTATAAGTAAATACAAAGTAACAACTTGATTATTTTGTTTTCTTTGATACAGGAATTTATCAAAAATTTGTAGGATAATAGCTTGTCAGAGTTAATATTTAATAAAAGGAAAATATAGCTTTTTAGTAAAATAATTTACGATATAGACTGTCAAAAACCTTTTTTTCTACATTCTGTGTAAACTGATTAACACTTGAGCCTTCGTTACTTTCCATTCTCTCTTGTCTATGAGAATAACCATCAGCAAAATGTGTCTTTTCTGTCATTGATTTGATAGCAGTTTGATGGCATTGGTCAACAGGCGGACTACTCGGTTCTGCATTTTCATTGGAGGTCAATATAATGTTCTCCGGGTCTTTCTGTCCCCTCTCTTCATAATTATCTGTATCCTGTTGATTTGCATTTGCGTTGGTATCATCTTTACTTTCCACATCATCGGTAACTTTGTACTGGATTGGATTTGGCACCCTGGATTATACAAATTTTGGACATCATTGAACCATCCATATTTTCATAATGATACAAGTGCATTCAAATTATGTCCGATTTTACATTTTTTAGCGAAAAACAAGTGTATATATTGGTGAACATTACTAATTACTAATTGAGAATGCTAAGAAATAAAAGAATTAAGAAGAAAAGAATAAAGGAAATAAAAGAAGTATTAATTATTTAGGAACTAGAAATGAAATTGTTGATTGGTCAAGTTGATGTGGACAAATAAACAAAGATTCCTAAAGTCAAAAGATGAAAAACGAAAAACACACAACATGTGTTTTTCATCTTCATCTTTATTGACATTCCACAACAAAATAATGTATACGAAGGGACTTACATTACATGTCATATTAATAAATTCGTAGTTACAAACATTAATTTCGGACATTTAGCTTCTGGTTTGGGTTTTTTTTTTAATTCAGCAGTATTCATTGTTGGATACATGTCAAAATATGTCACAACGTTATCATGGTTATTGAATTTAAAAGGGCTGGATGATCGTGGTCATTTTTAGACTATATTAATATCCTTAAAAGAAAAACTTTGCACAAAGATATAGCAAATTATTCAATCTTTTAATCTAAAATATTTAGATTTGTTGCTAATGATGATTTATAACTCAACATATTAAATCCAAATATTTAAGAAATACCTGAGTTAAATTTGTCGACCAACTGATTTATTGTGTTTGGCTATTTCATAGCATTAAATGAATAGTTTGACGCCACTGAACATCGATTTAAAGTGAATTAAATTTATGAAAGGTATAAAAATTATTTTTTTTTTAAAGTAAGACTAGTTTTATGGACTTAAAGGATTTTAAATCATTTGATATTTTAGACCATTTCGAAATGGTTATGATTTAGAAACAAGCAGCCCATGGGCCTTATCGGTCACCTGAGTAACTGCAGTGTGGCTTTTGCAATTTACATTCATGTGCCTTATAATTAAAGGGTTAATGAAATTATTTTTGTCGCTTTATGGCGCAGTGGATTTGTCTCTCAAGTGTAATTAGGTTTGACCAATCTCAGCCTTTTTAGATACTAGTATGACCTGGACAGGATTCTGTACATTTCTGATAGATGTACAATTGATGTGCAAAACCTCATCTTGAAAAATTGTGCGAGGAGTTACTAGCATCCAGACAAATGGTGTATCCTATATGGAATATATTGCAAAGAAATGATTCAAATCAACAGATTCTTTTTTCTTGTATTTTTCTAATAAATTATAAAAAATCTAAATCAAAGAACAAGTACTATGCGCATCTCCGATAAATGCTCAATTTATTTTAAAAATAAGATTTTCCTAACTTCAAAACTTGGGAGGAGGTATCCAGACAAGTGTGTATCATATATGCATTATTTTGCAAAAGAAAAAAAAATTACTAAGTTCAACAGCTGATATTTGTCTCACAGATTGACAAAAATTAAAACCCAAGCATTATGAACATTCTGATATATGTACAATTGATCTGCAAAAGAAAAAAGAAAAAAGAAAAAATATTTTTGCCCTGCCCTAACACCAGAACCCCTGACCCAGGGGCCATGAAATTCATAATTTTGGAAAAGGCATCCTATCATAACTATGTACTTTATTCATCAGATTAATACCCGGGAGGAGAGGAGAAGATTTTCAAAGAATTACTGCATTAATTTAGAGCCCCGCCCGAACCTAGAACCCCTGACACAGGGGTCATGACATTCACAATATTGGAAGAGGCATTCTTCTTTATCATTACTATGTACTTAGTTCATCTTCTTAATATCCAGGAGCAGAGGAGAAGATTTCAAAGAATTAATGCATTTTCTCTATATAATCATTACAGCCCCGCTCTAACACAAGAACCCCTGACCCAGGGACCATCGAATTCACAATTTTCACGATTTAAGGATATTCTTACATGTATTATGTGCAAAAATACATTTAAAGGTTCATAACATTGTAAAATAAAAATATAACCTGTTTAAATTTGAAGAAAATTTTTAAAATTCATATGAAGAATGTATTGGTATTTTATCGGTAAACTAACTTATTGTATAAAATTGCTTTTCCGCTTGTTCTAAAATATTTCCGGTAAGAAGTTGTTTCTTAATTAATTTCGAGTTGATATGCAATAACGGTGATGAAATATGCTTAAATGAAATTCAATTAAACGTCATATTCGTGTTACAACTATTCAGGTTTTCAGTTTAACAAATCAAGGTTAGATAAAGAGTTATCATACAGCTTGTTCAGTGGATTCCTGCAATTGTAAAAGATTGAATCTACATGTATGTCTCTGTTCAACCACGGAGACAAATTTTATTTTTACCTTGGAAATGCTTGAGTCATGGTTTCTTCATTGACCTGTAATGAATAGGTAAATGTCTATGTCTATATGTGTAAAAATTAATAATCTGATTTTTGTGTTTTTAATGCATAAACAATAAACAATTGCAGAAGTTACCGATTGCAGAATAATAAATTTTCGGCGCTACTAAGAGAAATTGAAAGGGTTTTTTTATTCATTTTACTTATAATAGAAATTGAAAGCTTTTTATTCATATTGCTAAACAAATGTATAATATTAACAACCTTTTTTTCTCCATTCTGTGTAAACTGATTAACACTTGAGCCTTCGTTACTGTCCATTCTCTCTTGTCTATGAGAATAACCATGAGCAAACTGTGTATTTTCTGTCATTGATTTGATAACAGTTTGATGGCATTGGTCAACAGGCGGATCATTGGGTTTTGCATTTTCATTGGAGGTCAATATAATGTCCTCCGGGTCTTTCTGTCCCCTCTCTTCACAATTAGCTGTATCCTGTTGATTTGCATTTGCGTTGGTATCATCTTTACTTTCCACATCATCGGTAACTTTGTACTGGATTGGATTTGGCACCCTGGATTATATAAATTGTGGACATTATTCCACCACATACTTTTGCAAAACAAATAAGTATAATAACAGTGTTTTAGTGTAAATTTAAGGAGAAATTTTTCAGAGTACTAAATAATAATTATACATTGGTGATGCTTGATTTTCTAAGCCTTCCTTGGGTGGATAAACCATTTTCCCTGTTGCCTGCAAAAAATAATACATAAATCGTTTAAGACTTGGCATTTTGTGACTTTTGTAAGTCACCATTAGATTAAAATTTCGCTATTTTCTCAGCTATTTTTGTCAACATTTACTAATTTAAATACATGTGCTTTAATGTAACATATAAAATATGAGAATATCACTCAAACTGGTGGACAATTGATTAACAAAAGTGTATAAAAATTTACCTGACGTGCTATTGCATCACTTTTTGATTTATCAAAATTCTGCATGGCCTGTAAATTGCTTTCGGAATTGTTTTCATTTTCTTTGTTCGATTCGGAAACATGTTGAGATTGGATCTCATCTTCACGTTGACGATGTATGTTGGTGCTCATTGATTCCTTTTCACTCTTATTCGCAACATTGACACTATGAAAATTTGACTCAAACTCCTCAGTATTATGTTTATCTGATTGTTTTTTTCCATCCAAACTCAATGAAATGTTGTCTACGATTTTGTTGCGACCACTTTCACAATTTGCAGTCACTTCTTTGGCCGTCTCCTCATTTTGTCCGTTTGAGATGGTGTTCTTTGTGTCAGAATTATCTTTTTCGTCCCTCGGACAAAAGTCTGAATCAACTACATTTTCAGCACTAAATTGTGATGAGTTTACCTCGTCCTCAGATTTATCTGTAAATATGAAAGAAATAAAATCATTAACGATTGTGCTTATATTTTCATTTACAAAACCTTAATAAAAAATTCTTTCATTTTATCGTTATGATTCTTAACCTTGAACTAGAGTCAAAATGTAAGATTGAAGAGATTTTGTGTGTTTATGATATTAAAGATACAACCACATCCCTAATTAAAAACGGAATGTTTAATGCTTCATATAAAGATATGGGATGGAAGCTTACGAAAAATAATTGCGAAGTGGAAAAATTAATTGCATATAATGTACACATACACTGTACACTGGTGATTTTGTGTCGATATGTTCACGTGCCGCCGTAAGTTGACAATAACAGGATAGGAGTAAAATTGCGCGATACATGATGCATAAGCTTAATTCAATCATATTCTTTTGAATTCTGTATCCCTTTGCAACACATTTAACAATAATTTTGCAAATGAACTTTTCAAAATTCCTGTACCTCATGAAAAAATGTTGAATGAAAAAGAAAACAATTGTTAGCGAACTATTTAACAAACCGATAACAAGTATATGTCAGAGCACTAAGCAGACACAATTTAATTATGTTAGACATTCAATGTAAACATAATTTTCTGACATTAACACCTTGATAAATCATTTTATAATGTGTTTTAAATGAATTTCACGGTTATTTAACAAAACGTAAATGCTGAAAATGCTGAATTAAATCGACGGAGAGAAATATAAACAAACATTACATGTAACATGATTAAAACACAGGTTTAAATACTTTCCTTTTTGTGTTACAACCTTTCTTTCATTTAATGAAGGAATACTGAGAGTTTAAACTAAAAAATGACTGCACTGGCAAGATAAATGTTGGGTTATTTTCTATTTACACGATCGTTATTTTACAACACAATATCTTTATAAGAAACAATTCCAGACATCTGATCAATTTTGAAATCGTTATTCATTCTCATCTCTTTTGGGAAGAGAGCTAGGCGGCTAACGCCCTGCAACTGTTACTTTATCTAACTCTCTCCGCAGACATGTCACTTTACGTAGCAACAGATCAAACTCTCAAATGCATAAAGTATTTTTATTTTTACATTCGTATTTATTACCAAACAGCTTGAATATTAAATCTACCAGCGCAGTCTGACATCAAATCATACGGGTAAAAGTGTGCAAAAATAGATATTTATTTGATTACATAATATGGTTTCTAACGAGTTATTATTCTGTTTTACTATCAGATCCTTTGATAACATGTATTTTTAAAATCTACATATAAGAAAATCATATTCCGTTTAGATTAAGCACATTCAATGAAGTATGAAATGTAAACAGGGGAAACCTTAAATGAAAAAAACTTTCTATACCAGTCACTACCGTGTATTTCATTTTTTTTTCTGCCAACTATTCTTTATTTCAAACAATACTTTAGTTTGAATTTTTAACTGCAAAAGTAATCTACCTGTTTTCGAAAGTGTCTCTCTTATGCTTCCACATTTGCTGCAAACTTCTTCTCCTTGTGCAACCAAATTTTTACATGGCATTTCATCTTTGAAAGCATTACACATACGTGTACCTGTTTCAAAGGCTTTTTCTGTTATACTCCAATCACAGTGTGAACATACGCTTTCATTGCTGCTGATTAAAGTGCCACACAACACATCATTTATAATATTTGGACATTTTGCTTCCTTTAGAACCTTTGCACCACATTTGTTACAGAAGTTACTGTCTTCCTGGACTTCAGTTTTGCAATTTTTACATATCATTGTCATTCGTCATTGTTTGCATTGTCTGAAAAATGTAATAAAAAATTGAAATTATTATCTCTCTAATATTCTTGAATTGTTTACATTTGTTTAGTATTTGCGAATATATGTTTTTAAACATTAATTATTTGAGTATATTGATATGAAATAGGTAAATATAATCATTGGAGGAAATGAGTTACATAGTGAAATAGTTTCTCTTGTAAGTCACTTTTAAAGATTAAAAATGCAATAAACTATTAAAAAAACAAAGTTGATTAAGCCTTTAGTATAAATTAAGATGCATTGTATCTTCATAGTCATTATCTTCTTATTTATTCAGTAAAATTGGAAAGAACGAAAAAGCCTTCGTGATTTATTATTGGAAAACAGGATATCCCTGCTCAATTCGGAACATTGTGAAAACATTTTGCACAAATGTTCAACATATCCGGTTTTCTTATGTAGTTTGCACTGTCACCCCCTGTGCTTTCCTGTCAGACACTGTGCACCCACTCTCAGCCCCTGTGCACCCCCTGTCAGCCCCTGTACACATTCCCTGTGTGCCATTGTAAGCCTCTGTCACCCCCTGTACGCCCCTGTCACTCACGGTAAGCCACTGTATTTCCCTGTGCAAGCCTCTGACATCCCATGTACGGTCTATAATTGCTTGCTGAAGATAAAAATAAGTAAGAAAATTCTGCAAAGTTCTGTGCCATGTAACCTGCCTAAGTTGAAGCGCTTAAAAACACATCAGGATTGAAATCATGAAATGAAAATTAGAAATGAAAATTAGATTTTTGAAACTATTGAAATTGATTATGAGAATAAATCATCAGTTAAAATTCAATTCGAAGATCCAAAACGGCGCTCAGAAACATATTTAGTTACACAAACATATTAAACAATTTTCTTAGGCAAACATATAAGCTATTGAAGCTTTACTTTGTTTTTCACGGGAAATTAATAAAGGTACAATCAGTAACTGGGTTAAAAAAAAAAAAGAAAGACGTGCTCTATCGTAACATGTCTGCTTATACATGTACATTCTACATTTTGACTGATTTACTGGTTTTAATGTGCAAATATTTGTTAAGATACACAAAATCAAGTATTTTTAAACATTAGGGAGTAGCGGTGTTCCCGACCGCTAAAGGATTACATGCCCTGAAGGCTTTTACACCTACAGAAAATAATCCCCGCCCTCACCACCCGGTGAATCTCGAGCCTTTAGTTGTAAGCATGATTATTTAAGTATTAATAAATTAT
The DNA here is from genome assembly GCA_016163765.1 of Magallana hongkongensis. Classification (NCBI taxonomy): domain Eukaryota; kingdom Metazoa; phylum Mollusca; class Bivalvia; order Ostreida; family Ostreidae; genus Magallana; species Magallana hongkongensis. The sequence goes on from WFKH01011925.1 coordinate 48,260,784, forward strand.
TAAATAAAACATATTATTTCCAAAATTACGATAACAGTGTGTCTTGTGAGTCGGCGCTGTTGGGAGCAAAAATTGATTTATGGCTCAAAGTACATATAACACATGTGATTTAAACAATTAGATTAATAAAATAATTTTGAAATTAAAAACAGAAAAGGCTGTTATGAACAGTCAAAAACCGTACAGGGGATGTCAGGGGCATGCACAGGGAAATACAGTGGCTTACAGGGGATGACAGGGGCGTACAGGTGTGAAGGGGCTTACAGTGGCACACAGGGGATGTGTACAGTGGCTGACAGGGGATTACAGGGTGTACAGGGGTTGTGTACAGGGACTGACAAGGGGTGCACAGGGGATGACAGGGAAAAAACAGGGGGTAACAGGGAAAGACATGGGATTTTTATACGGACAGGGGTTTTCAGAGCCAGTAGTGTTACATTGTAGCACTTGAGAACAAGAGGGTTTTATTGAACGATTTCTTGCCTTATTTTCCTATTTCTAGCTTACGTTTGCATCCCTTCTGTGAAATTATTATAGGTCTAGAGCTGACTAAACAAACTTAGTAAGTACACCCTGACAGTGCTTTAGACCTATTTTAAAGATTTTTTTATTTGACCTTTGCTCAAATTGTGGAGCCCAATTATTGAACCGGGGATTAGAGTTTAAACAAGTCTTATCTGGAATTATATCAGAGCTCTTGCTTTAAACCAGAAGATGTACCTTTGTTCTTCTTGATAATATTTTTAAAGATTATTTACTAGCATATTTGTTTGTGATTTGTTTTGTTGAAAATAGCAAAGTTGTTTTCGAAAAGATGAAAAAGTTAACACGGCCGACAATATAAACGGTTATGATAAATACTATATAAATGTTACATTAAAAGTTTAAAATTTATCAATTCAAACTTAACTATAACAGTTTTAAAATTGTTATAGTTAAGTTTGAATTCATAAATTTTAAACTTTTAATGTAACAGTTATGATTAACATGAATTTATTATTCATGATATTTTTGATTTTATATTTTGGATTAAGACTAATATTCAATTAGGATTTTCATCATGTATGAGTAAATTATATTTTATTTTAGTTTAATAATATCTACTATTTCGCACAATTTCCTTTAAGTATTTTTCTGAAAAACAAATTTTAGTTTTCTTTGTTAGCTAATTCATTTGCACATCTTTTGTAAACGTAGGATGACATTCCCAATCAGAAGAGATTTTGACAAGCTGTTTGATACTAAGAAAAACATTCTTATTTCGGTTTCTTTGGAGGTAAATTCCTTTGCGCTTTGGCTTGGCACTTCGAAATTCCACATAGATAAACTTTTTGTATTTCATTTCGGCCTCAAATAAAAACTTATTTACTTTGTTTCGGCTTCGAGTTAATCCTGTCTTTGTTACAGGCCTTCTCCGCGGAAATACGAGTAATTGTTGTAACACCTTCTTTGACTTAGCTAATAGTGTTAAGCATTAAAGAAAATTTGCCGAAATTGGGCGTAAACCTTTTTTAAAACAAGTTACCTGATTCGTCAAAACTAAAGTCCGTAGATTGACCGCAATGGTAAGTGACTTTTACAAAGTCACTTTCCAACTTGCGGCAATTGAATAAAGACAGTTTTTACTTTAATTTACGGATTTTATTTTGATTCATTCAGGTAAGCTTGAAATTGCTGTTTTATTCTTTTTATTATTTATGCTAAATTTCATTTAAGGTTTTTATTACTTATTTTTAAATTAAGGATATTTTTGAAATAGTTTTTTTTTTTAAATAATTCAGCTTATTCCAATTAATTAGATAGTTTTAAATTTCTTTCATTACTTCAATGTTAAAAATTTGCTAACAAAATTGTCCGCCTGAATTAAATAACTTTGTAATCTTTTTAATCTACACTTCAAATTATGCTTATTGCGTATTAATTTCTACTTTAAAATTTATTCCTTAAAGATTTAACTTTTCGGCTATTTAAACTTTACCGCGCCTTGCTAGATAGAACTCTTCTGCGCGAGGAGATAAATAAGTTAGCGTAAACAAAAACGAAAATAGAAACTTATTCCGCTAAATTTGCAAGACAAGTTAAAGTCATTATTTTATCATATTTTTCGATATTTTATTATTAATCAACAATGTTCACACTTAGGAATCATGTTTTAGGTAAGCGCTATGCTCGGAATTGTTTTGATTTCTTTTTATGTCTATTGTTTATCTGTTTCGGAACTTTTGTTATCTCTTTGATTTTATAACATGCTTTTATTATTTGTGTATTTCAGTCATTATTTTTATGACACTTTCCAACTTACGGCAATGGAATAAAGACAGTTTTTACTTTATTTTACGGATTTTTTTTATTCATTCAGGTGCTGTGGTAGCAAGTTTATTGTAATTAGGCACAGGTTAATCCTTGAGCTAATTTCCCCGAACAATTAGTCACGACGGTAGAAACCAGTGTGTGACACAAATACAGAGGAATTTTAAACAGAAATGGTCACGTGATGAGCACTTTTTATTGAATTCTGTTTTATCTTAAAGCTGATTATTAAAATTAAGCACTCGGAATTTTTTTTTTTTAATTTACCCCGTGATTTGTTTTAATAATAAATTTAATAATCTTTTAATAACTCCAATATGGGCCTTTTGATTTTTAGTATTTATCTAAACTATTCACTATTATTTTTTTTTCTTACAGGTGAAACGGGAAAGTGTTATTGTAGGAAAATTTAGGATAGTATGGTGCTTTATAGAGCGCGTCAAACAGAAAAGATTTCTGTTATTCTCAGTTTATTCTCAGTTTTCTATTATTACATTTCTTAGCAATTTTGTACATGCACGTTTTTAGAAAATGCTTGGTGGTTTTAAACCGAAAATCTGGTCAGATAGAAAACTTTATAAATTTCATAGAGTTGTTTGTTGATATTTACTTTATATCATAAGCTCGAGGTATTTTAATTTCCATCTTTGTATTTGCCCCCAAAAATCGTCGAAGCTCGATACAACTTAAACATCAAAGTAAGGTTTACAGTAGTCGGTTAGCATGCTTTTTGTATTTTTTTCTATTTAAATTATGTTTTTTCTTTACAAATCATCAAAAAGAGAACTGTGCTGGATAATGATACAAGCCCCAAAGTACTTTGTAGCAACTTTTAATGATACAGTATCCTTTGATGATATAAAGTTGAATTATTGGTCAGCATCCTGACCATTAATGATATAATTTTATCATCAATGAACTACATGTACCTAACAGTTTATTAATGATACAATTTTACGTACAATTATATCATTGAGGGGCAAAATTCACATTTACCAATGATATATGATTTAAAAAAACCCAAAATAAGTACATCGTTGACCATTAATGTTATAATTCTTATTGCATTAGTGGATGAACTTATACCATTAATGATAGAATTATTTATAAAATAGTATTCTTTCAAATTTTCATTTTTGCATGTACTTCTGTCTACTTCTCTGTGAAGGAATATCAGAGAGATTATCCAATTGGTTTCTATTTTGCTTTTTCAGTTGGTTTGGTTTAATTAGGTTTAATCTTTTAGGCGCAGACTTGGAAGTACCATGACTTCTTATTTTTGCATCCACTTACAGTCAATTCAAGCATATCTTTTAACAACATACATCATAGCCACCACAGCATAGCAAAACATTTAAATCTCACATCATAGCAATGAAGACTTATATCATAGCATACAAATTTCATTGCATAGCATAAAAACCTCATTCGTCATAGCATAGCATACGACATAATTTCAACTTGGTTTTTAATGATTTTAATTTTTTTTAATTAGATTTAATTGATGTTGACGTGAATTTTTTTCTAACGTTTCCCTATTTTCATTAAATATAAATGGGCAATCATTAAAATAATATTTCCTGTAAAAGGTTTTATAATCAACTCACGAGAAAAAATTTGCAGGAAGGCATCTGTCTTGCATCATAAGCAGTTGTTTTAATTGTCTGTTTAATATTTACACATTTTTTCCAAAAATAAACATTTGAATTGCATATTATTGGTAAACTTTGGGATTGATTATTGTTTTGCTTCGAAATGTTATCGAACTCTTCTGTATACCTGGTGAGGGTACCTTGGCACTTGCATAATTATCCGGTACAGTGTTAAAAACTATAGCAAAACTATAGTGTCGAGCAATTTTTTTTTTTTTAATTATAAGATGTTCCTTTAAAAAATATGACAGAGAGGCGTTTAGACAAACATATGTCGGACAAAGTTTTATCAAAAATAATTATCTGATAAACGACTTGGCTAAAGATGACAATGTACAAACATAACAGATTAGGTCAACAAGCTGACTGTTTGAAAATGTTTCAGGGAAACCCTTAATATACTTCATTCCTTTACTGAGTATATCCTTGATTTAACTTCTTTCATTAGTGCAATAGTGAAATATAAATGTTTATTCAAAAACATTCCTTTGATGATCGGTAATGATAAGTTAAATTTATTTTTCAAATTAAATAAATTTAGTTTTGTACAGCTGTTGTGTTGTTGTACTTACCATCATTTGGGACTCATTGTTGTAAAACAAATATGTTTAAACATTATTGTGAGATAATAATTTGTTATATTTATCATAATCATTTAAAAATATATTCAGTAGATATTATTTTTATTCTACGACTGTGAAGAGATAAATATTAAATATTAAAGATATAAACCTAAAATATCTTAGTTAAAAGATAACACTTACTTACTGTTTACAATATTTAACAGATAGAAAATAACAGCAAATCGTAAATTCTCAATATGTTTCGTTATTGTCGCAGCTCACTATATATCATGCCTCTGCCGCATTCTATTTGCTATTTATTGTGACCTACATATTTTATCTATGCAGGTAAGGACGTGTGCAACAGGATTTAATCGGTGTTTTGTGGGCAGAAAGGTTTTTGTGGTCACGTTCAAATACTAAAAAAGTTTACGGTTGTCTATTAGTGTCATATAAAATATATAACAAGAGGCCAATGGCCACATCGCTCATCTGAGCCAATAGTCATAATAAACTAATCAGCTTTGCGGAGTAATATAATAAATATCTAGACAATGTAGGAGAATAGATCCTGTAAAAAAGATAATTAAATTTTACTCCAGATATTTGAATTTAACACTGCTGTTGTCACGAAGTTTCACATTCACTCACACGCACGTTTGAAGGCAAACATTTTTTTCTTTAGTAAATTGGATGCCGCAATGTAGCCCAACCCTACCCCCTAGGATCATAGGTTTGTCAAACTTGAATATACCCTGTCTGAGATTGTCCTTACTAAAGTTACAGCTTTTTAGGCAAAATAATTTCAGAATAAGGTTTATAAAGCTTTTCTTCTATTACATGCGTTTCTTTGTAAAATCTTGATACCCCCTACCCCCTTATAGTGGCCTCACCCTACCTTCCGGGGATCATGGTTTAAACAAACCTTAACATCTACAAGAGGATGCTTCCAAACAAGTTGAAGCTTTTCTGGTTGATTAGTTTTTTGAAAAAAGTTTTTATATATTTTTTTTCTTATATATTTATATGTAAAAATTCGACACGTACCCCAATGTGAAAGAGGGTGTGAACCTTCATTTTAACAAACTTGAATTTCCTTCACAAAATAACGCTTTGTGCTAAGTTTGGTTAAAATTTACCCAGTGATTCTGGAGAGGAAGTCGAAAATGTAATAGTTTACAGAAAGACAGACAGACAGACGCCGGGCAAAGCGTGATCAAAAAAGCTTCATTGAGCTTTCAGCTCAGGTGAGATTAAAAGAAAGCTCAATAAAAAATATGTATGTTAATATATACCAGTTTAAGAAAGGAAATTGATTTTAGTTAACTTTAAATATTGCAATACCGTTGGTATGCGTTTCATGTATCAATTTAGCAAGGAAACAATATGTATGCAAACATGCACACTAAATGAGATCAATTTCCTTTTAAGCAGGCAATTGAAAGTTGGAACACATATTTTACAAGATGAGAGTTTTGTCTACTAACTACAACAAAACTTGGCTAAGGAATACTTCTAAATTTCGCATTTAATCGTTTGATGTTAAAGGTTTTCCCCAAAATACTTCCCTTTGTTGACATTTCTGTATTAAAGTACACAAAAAGACGTCAGAACGGCATGACAAAGGCAAACGTTAGAAAAATTTTGATCAAATAAGATGGAAAAAAATGTTAATTTAGAGTATGTCTTCAATCAATCCTGTGACTGACTTGGAAAATTAAAACATTTCAAATGTAAGATACATATATTTCTTCTAATTTAGTTTAGATAAACTGACTCTGAATCTCAAGAATCAAATCAACTCAGTATAAATTTCAGAAAACAGACTTAAATCAAATGAAAATTGATATACGTGTGTCAAAAAAGTATTTCCAGTTTCGACTATTCCTACCCTTAACTAATATACATAACTCTTATCCAATTACGTCTTTTGAACACGGGTTAAATTGTTGATTAAGAATAATCTAAAATCATTTTAAAACATTGATATGTTCATCGGAAATTATTAAAATACTAGTAGACTAATTGTTCTTGAACAATTAGAGGTCTTTCCACCTTAGTATTTTTAATAAATTGCTAGATTGCCCGATAAAATATACCAAAAAATATTATACATGTGATATATATTGTACTAGAATTTTTTTCCACTTACTCTGAACAAAACTGATGTGCTTGCCAAGTGAATATTCTTTACACATTGTCAAGCATATAAAGAGAGGACCTAAGAATAGAAGAGCGTGTTCTAGAGGCTAGCTATCTTTGTACAATATGAATGGGTTCACTGTAAAAACAATTTCCACTTGAGTAACTACAGGACTTGATGTGATACCTGGCTGACCTAATTGAATACCTTATTGCGCAATCCAACAAGCTATTGAAACCTTTACTATAATTCTGTATTTCAAAAGATATGGAAATTCATTAATTAACATATTTCCAAATGACCTTGACCTTTGACCTTTATATCATTTTGTTTGGCCAAGGTAGACGCTCCCATCCCAAGTGGTTTGAAGTCTCTATGATAGATAGGAAAAGAGTTGGAAGCGATTTTATCGAACATTCAATACTTTCAGGGGCAATAACTGCTAGAAGGGGGCCTCAGATCCTTTCGGTATGAATAGATTGAAGAACCCTCTAAGTGTACTGAAGGCATTTGTAAAATTTCCAAGTCTCTATCTCTTACTGTTTCAGAGGAGTAGCGATAACAAGCATTTCGTACAATAGGGGCAATAACTCTGTAATTATTCAAAAGTATGAGCCAAGGGGCTATATTTTAAAATGTCTTAAGATGTCCTACTACATCCATGAAAAAGTTTTTCTCTACCACCCTAAACAAAAGAGATAGAAAAACTCATTAATTAACAGCTTCTCAAATGACCTTGACCTTTGACCTTTATGTCATTTTGTTTGGCCAAGGTAGACGCTTCCATCCCAACTGGTCCAAAGTCTCTATGATAAATAATAAAAAAGTTGGAAGTGATTTTATGGAAATTTAAATACTTTCAGGGGCAATAACTACGACAAGGGGGCCTCAGGTACTTTTGGTATGAATAGATTGAAGAACCCTCTAAGTGTAATGAAGACATTGGTAAAAGTTCCAAGTCTCTATCTCGTATGGTTTCAGAGGAGTAGCGATAACAAGCATTTCCTTCTCAAAGGGCAATAACTCTGTAAGTTCTGGGAGTTTTTTGACACAGGGTCAATTGGTACCATAACTTTTAATGACCAATTACATGAAGTTTAAATTGTTTGGATAACTCTAATAACAAAAAAGTCACCCCGAGCTAAATAGAAAAAAAGAAGAAGAATAAAAAACATAAAGAAAACTAGTAGACTAATTGTTCTCGAACAATTAGAGGTCTTTCCACCTCATTAATTTGTATGTTTTGTCTCAAAGTAATAAATAAAAAACTTTTTCTGCGTTACTTTATTTAAAAAAAAAGTCAAAACCGTAAATATGCATTTTTTGTTTGTTTGACCTTGACTTTTGACCTTTATATCATATTGATCGGACAAAGTAGACACATCAGTCTCAAGTGGTCCGATGTATCTACGATTATTGGTTCAAAAGTTGTTAGTGTTTTATTGAATGTTGGAAAATCTAAGGGGCAATAACTGCAAGAAAGGGACCTCGGACCCTTTCGGTATGATAGATTGAAGAAGCCTCTTAATGTACTGAATACATTAGTAAAAGTTTTAAGTCTCTATCTCTAACGGGCTTTGAGAAGTAGCGATAACAAGCATTGTGTACTATAGGGGCAATAACTCTATTATTGTTTTAAAGTAGGGGCTAAAAGGTTATACTTTGAAATGTCTCAAGAAGGCCTACTACATCCATTAAAAAGTTTTTCTCTACCTCCCTAAACAAAACAGATCTAAAAACTCATTAATTAACAGATTTCCAAATGACCTTGACCTTTGACCTTTATGTCATTTTGTTCGGCCAAGGTAGACGCTTCTATTCCAAGTGGTCCGACGTCTTTACGATTAATAATAAAAAGTTGGAAGTGATTTTATAGAATTTTAAATACTTTCAGGGGCAATAACTACTATAAGGGGGCCTCAGATCCTTTTGGTATGAATAGATTGAATAACCCTCTAAGTGTACTGAAGACATTGGTAAAAGTTCCAAGTGTCTATCTCTTATGGTTTAAGAGGAGTAGCGATAACAAGCATTTCGTACAATAGGGGCAATAACTCTTTAATTATTCAAAGGTATGAGATAAGGGGCTATATTTTTAGATGTCTTTAGATGTCCTACTACATCCATGAAAAAGTTTTTCTCTACCACCCTTAACAAAAAAGATCTAAAAACTCATTAATTAACAGATTTCCAAATGACCTTGACCTTTGACCTTTATGTCATTTTGTTCGGCCAAGGTAGACGCTTCTATCCCAAGTGGTCCGACGTCTCTATGATTAATAATAAAAAAGTTGGAAGTGGTTTTATATAAATTTAAATACTTTCAGGGGCAATAACTACTATAAGGGGGCCTCAGATCCTTTCGGTATGAATAGATTGAAGAACCCTCTAAGTGTACTGAAGACATTGGTAAAAGTTCTAAGTCTCTATCTCTTATGGTTTCAGAGGAGTAGCGATAACAAGCATTTCGTACACAAGGGCAATAACTTTGAAAGTTCTGGGAGTTATCAAGCAAAGGGTCATTTGATACCATAACTTTTAATATCCAAAAACATAAAGGAAAAATTGCTTCAATATCTCTTGAAATAAAAAAGTTGTCCCAAGGAAAATAGAAAAGAAAAATTATAAGAATAATAAAAAACATAAGAAATACAAAAGGTCTTTCACCTGAAAGGTGGAAAGACCTAACAAGAGGTCTTTCACCTGAAAGGTGGAAAGACCTAATAAAAAACATAAAGAAAACAAGAGGTCTTTCACCTGAAAGGTGGAAAGACCTAATTATGCAACATCAATACATACAAACCCATTTTAGAAAAGGTAATTCAAGTGTCAACGGTACATGACATTTTGATTCATTATGGTTGTCATCAAAACAAATTCATATAATATGAAAATATGCTAATATTGGTTTTAGGTTTGAAAAGCATATGTAAAACTATTTAAGAAGTTACCATGGCTTATTATCCTGCTTTATAAAGTCACAGTTTGGGTAAAAACTCACTGTGTTCCTCTTTTAAAACACCATCGCTGCACTATTCAAAATCTGGTCGTTAGGTGTTACATACAAACATATCATTTGAGTACCTTAGTTACAACGTATTTAAAGGGATGTTTGAAAAATATTCTTTCAAATGATTACAATGTAACATAGATAAAGAGACAATATACACATTTAAATTCTTACATTTAAACTATGGCGTTTCTAGCCACTATAAACAATTAACAAAGCACTGGATATATTTATTTTTCCTTAAAACATTGTTAAAGATGACGAAGAGTTTAACATACAAACCAACACGAAATTTATAATTTTTGTTTGATAACAAAGGCAATGAAGTTCGAAATAAGAGTGACAGAATCTGTGAAACTGCCAAACAGATTCGAAAAAATAACGCTTCAATTAATAAATAGTGTATCAAACAACAAGCCTTCATAAATTTTGTTGACAAAAGAGAGCAACTTACTACAACGTACAGAACTTTTAGTTATGTATATTGCTTATCTATTTATGAAATATCTTAATTGAAGTTAAAATCATAATAAAAATTATAAAGAGAAAAATAATTGTATACAATCATAAACAAGTTTCCTTTTACCTTTCTTCTAAAGCCACTTTATCTTTTCTAATACGGAAGTTGAATGTGGGGCTATCCCAGAGTTTTGGTTTCGATATTGGTGATCGATTTTTAGCTCACCTGAACCGAAGGTTCAAGTGAGTTTTTCTGATGACCTGTTGTCCGTCGTCCGTCCGTCCGTCCGTCTGTAAACTTTTCACATTTTTTACTTCTTCTCTAAAACCACTGGGCCAAGTTTAACTAAACTTGGTACAAAGCATCATTATGGGAAGGGAAATCTAAATTGGGCTTTATTGGATTTGACCACGCCCCGACCGAAATTATCACCTCATAATACTCAAAGAATGATTCTTTATTCCTTAAATAAACCCTTTCGAAATAGAATGATACAAGGACTATTGTTCAGATGAGCGATATGTTGCCCATGGTCCTCTTGTTGTTTTAGCAACAATACTTGTGCTTCTTTCTTATATTGTATCGATTCGTCTATTCGATAGCCAAATTTTTCTCAATTATTTATTCATCTATATGATTCTTTTTACAAACCCTTTAACGTGTATTTGAAATCATGTAACCAATTATTATTGATATTTGAAACAAATCAAGAACTACCTGCATATCATGTTAACAATAAACATATTTGTGGACCTTGTATTTCAAATGCCCCAGACACACCAAACCGGATAACACTATATATCGTCTAGCGAATAACAAAAAAGCTTATGGAGCACATGGCTCACCTGAGCAATAATATTGTCAAACGCAATTACATTGCCAACTATTAAGCTTAACTTAATCATACCAAAAAACCAAAGCATTGACAGGGCATCAAAAGAAACAAATAAGCTGTTATATAGTTCTGTTTCTTTATATAAACCGCAATAAGCCAAATTAAGAGGGATGGGACATTGAAAAAAATTACTGATATAATTTCTGAACCCACTGCCCTTTATTTAGCCAGGTGGTCAACAATTCATTTGTGACATTTTGAATAGTTGTCATATATCAATAAAAAACCCAAAAGCATAAGACATACAAAAAAAGTAAAAGTGAGATACTTTATTATAATAGTCAATTCTCTATATTAGTAAATATGGTCTAAGAGTAAAAGTTGATTACTCTTGAGACCACCCGGGATTCTATATATATATATATATATATATATATATATATATATATATAACAAATTACTGATAATAGTAATAGTTCGTGCAAGAAATTGCATCAAAATATCTTTAGATAGAAATTATTAACGGGTATTTAGAGATTAAAAACAACCCCTTGGTTAAATGGAGATATCATGTATAAGTTGCTTTAAGGTGATGGTAATGTTCTGTGACTGTACTCGAGCCTTGGACAGAAATTTCCCTTCAATTCCTGAAATCGACGTGTTCTCGATGATGCCATTTTCTTGTCTATTGGCCATACGCTAGCCCCGGTGTTCTTACTTCTCAGGCATGTTTACTTAAACCGATTTATCAGCCGATCTTGCATATCCTGTTCTATTTACTGCATTGGCTTTGGACGCTATTTCTTTCCATGTATCCTTTTTTAGAGCATAAGCAACAGAGAAATACTGTTTTGAAAAAAAAAAAATATCCTTTCCCTTTCAATTTCGTTTGTTTATTTTGAAACTGCGCTTCAGAGACATTTTCACAAAGATTTTTTGGACTACACAAACTTTGGTCAAAACTGAATGCATTCGAACAACTATCGTTTGTACTGACGTAAATGTAGCGGTAAAATTTAAAGTAATACTACGACTCCAATATACCTTATAATTTAACTACATATACAATTTATTTCTAAAGTTAATTATTTATAACTTAATATATTTTATTTCTATCAATGTTTTAGGACCAAATTGTATTACATTTTAGACAACTACTACTCATTTGTTTAAAGAAATGTTTTAGAAAGAGAATTGAATTTTTCGGTGATTATATATTCATTATTTAACTAATAAAACACTGTCGGATATTGCTATTCGTAATTTACAGTTAAACAGGAAGTGATTCCCAGTTTACGAATTTTGAAGTTGTAATCTATTAACAACAAAAAAACTTTTGCGGTGTTTATCATTATGAACTTAAAACAGAAAACCGTTTTAAAATCGGAATACCCATTGTTAATACATGTATATTACAATACTAAAGTGACCCTTTTCAGAAATCTTGTTTGTGCAGCAATGGTTCTGAAAATAGTGAAAATGTTAAAGGTTCAATTAACTAAAACCTAAAACAAATGGTTGTGGTTTTTTTGTTTTGGGGGTTTTTTTTGTTGTTTTTTTTTTTTTTTTTTTTTTTTTTT
>WFKH01011925.1:48287932-48305739 GCA_016163765.1 Magallana hongkongensis
GTATAAATAAGTAATAAACTTACAATTGCATTTGCAATAATTTGCTTGCATTTACCAGCTTTTGTAAACATATTTTATAACATATCACAAATTGTTTGCCAATGCTTTTCATATTCAGCAAATTTACAATTCTTAAGCAACATTAGTTTTTCAATATGTAATCTATCAGTGACAGTTCGTTTTAACATGAGCATAGAAAGTTTTGGAGCATTCTTATATTTACTGGCAAAAATAAATTGTTTCACTATAAGAATCAATAAGTTTTGTAGTCTATACATATTTCTATATTTCAATTTATCGAAAAGTATTGTTTGTTTATCAAATGTCATGATACAATTGAATTTGCTTTTTAACCATTCTTCAAAGTAGTGCCATATTTCTCTGACATGAAAACAGTCAACAAATAAATGTTCAATAGTTTCTATATCTTGGTTACATAAAGAGCATGCTGATAAATCAATTATATTGAGATTAAAAAGGTATTCATTTGTTGGCAAAATCCTATGTAAAATCTGGAATTGCAACCATTGAAATTTGGATTCTTTTGAGGTTTTAAATGGGAGTTCAAAAATGTTATTCCATTCTATGTCTGTATACACAAATCCAGTATCAGTCCACTTCTTTATTGAACGAACTGAATCTTTTTTGTTATTGATGAGTACACAGTACATATCCTTACATCCTTTGTTTTGTTTGTAAAAAATAGTTAGGGAATTTGGAATAAATGGTCCATATTCTATTCTATTATTATTTGAGGCTTTCAATCTCTCTAAAATTGACTTTTTCAAACCCATGTATTCTAATAAATTTGTCTTAACGTTCGAATTTCTGAGAGTTTCAAGACTTATAAAATTGCCTTCATCTGTCATCAAGTCCTTAATAAATTTATAACCAGAGTTAAAATAACTCGTTATAAAAATTGATGAGTTATTAATTCTAATATTAGGATTAAACTATATATGTTCATTAAGCACTTTTATGTCATTTTGGCTATAAGACTTAACAATTCTAACCCAGTCTAATAGAACTTCTTTCCAAAAGTTGTTACTTATCTTATTGCATATATTGATGATAAAGTCTAAACCGTTTTCCCATAGGATTTCTATTTTTAATCCTAATTCTGATTCAAAAAGTTTTACCCACTTTGTATTAGAGTGTATTAGTCTTCTTATCCATGTAGATTTTAATGCACAAACAAATTCTTTATAGTCTATCATTTTTAATCCCCCATGTCTGTAATCTTGAATTATAATGGATTTCTTTACCTTATGGACCTTGCCTCCCCATAAAAAATTGTAAATTTCTTTCTCAAATTGTTGCAAGCATTCTACACTAGGGTTTGGTATAGTTAGGATTAAGTGGTTAAGTTTTGATATTATCAGTGTTTTAATCACTATTAATCTTCCCACTGTTGTAAGATTTCTTAATTTCCATTGCTTTATCACACGACTTATTTCTTAAAAAAAAAGAAAAAAATGTAGATATTTGTAACGAAATGTACTAGTAGATGACGAGATTTAGAGAGATATATGAGTAAGTGTGTCGTTATATCATGCTGATTACCTCATAGAATGTTGTATATAACATCACTTGTAGATATCTTTAATCTATATGTACAGCTACTTGAGTTATATGAACAAAATTGTAAAAAAAAAATTGGAGATATTTGAAACGAAATGCACTAGTAGCTGACGATAAAAAGAGATATTTCTAAAAAGTTGTGTCGTTGTATCTTGCTGGTGACATAACAGAATGTATTAATCAACAATACTTGTTGGTACCTTCAATTCTTTTGTACAGCTACTTGAGTTATATGGACAGAATTGTCTTAAAATGGATATATTTGAAACGAAATGCACTATAAGCTGACGAGATTTAGAGATTTAGGGAGATATCTGAGTAATTGTGACGTTATATTATGTGGATTACATTATAGAATGTTGTAAAAACATAACTTGTAGATATCTTTAATCTATATGTACAGCTACTTGAGTTTTATAGACAGAACTGTAAAAAAAATCGGTTTCAAGATATTTGAAACGAATTGCACTAGTAGCTGACGAGGTAAAGAGAGATATCTGAGTAAATGTGTCGTTATATAATGCTGATGACATAACAGAATAAATAAATCAACAACACTTGTAGATATCTTCAATTTTTTTGTACAGCTACTTGAGTTATATGGACAAAACTGTCAAAAAATTGAGATATTCGAAACGAAATGAAATCGAACTAAAAGCTGACGAGATAAAGAGAGATATCAGAGTATTTGTGTCGTTATATCATGCTTATGACATAACAGAATGTTGTAACTAATATAACTTGTAGATATCATCAGTTTATATGTACAGGTACTTGAGTTATATGGACAAAACTGTCAAAAAATGGAGATATTTGAAACGAAATATATACAGTAGCTGACGAGATAAAGAGAGATATTTGAGTAATTGTGTCGTTATATCATGTGGATTACATCATAGAGTGTTGTAAATAATATAGATATCCTAGTAAATCTAATTGGGTTGTAATTTAATGCTAATGATACATAATAGATTGTTGAAATTGATAACATCTGTTGATTTCCTCAACCTGTATGCACTGCTACTTGAGATAACATTGTTTTAGAATAGAAGATATTTGAAACAAAATGCACCAATTTATAACTGATAGATTACAAGGTATATACATTTATGGGGACTTTTAGGATATAAGCATGTACATCACCTAGTCGAATGTTGAAATTAACAACACTTGTATATAAATTTTATCTATTATGCAGCTATTTGAAATGTTTTGACAAACCTTGAAAAATTTAGATATTTGTAAGGCGGTTTATAGCGAACGATATCACAAAGGACGATAAATCATGTGGATGACATAGTGCAATGCCAATATTAACAACACAGGTAGACATTTGCCACCTAGATATGAGATACATTGTAACATGATATGGTTTGTTAATTGGACAGTAACTAGTAGTCAAGTTTTCTTTTATCTCGTAGCCATTTACTAGTAGCTAGCTTTTTTTTTTACTTTTCGTAACCAGTTACTAGTAGCCAGTTACTAGTAGCCAACTTTTATTTCATCTCGTAGCCAGTTACTAGTAGCTAGCTTTTCTTACTTCTCGTAGCCAGTTACTAGTAGCCAGTTACTAGTAGCTAACTTTACCTATCTATTTTATCAGGCCTTTATGACTTTATATCTAAATGAAACACACTACCTGCATATCAGGTAGCGGGTAGCGATAAAAGTAATTGGAAAATCGAGGGAATGCGAGTTTTGTCAGTTTTAAGTACTCCTTGCAGTCGATTTCTGTTTACGGTATGTCAAATGACTTAAAACAAATAGAGAGGCAGGCAATGATACATGTATTTTAATATTGAATGATCATCTTATTTTTAACCGGGTTTTTCCAAAGGAAAAATGCGGTTATTGATATGATGAAAATGGCGGGCGGGCGGCTGCCAAAGGGGTACCCTTATTGTACGGATAACTCCTTCTACATTTTTCAAGATAGGAAGTTGTTCGTTTGCAGATCAATTGTACCTATATCAGAGGCGTGCATAATTCTAGAATTTTGATTTCTGATAATCTATGAAAAAAATACCAGCTGTTGAACTTAGTTATTTTTTGGCAAATTTATTGCCTATGGGGTACCCCATTTCTCTGGAAAGGTAGTGTTCATCAATTCAGGGTTAACTAATGGATTATGGATACTGTTCACACAAAAGAAAACCCGGTTTGCTGTCACATTTACAGCTTTTCTCTTGTTATGGTCATATTATGGTATTCCGATAGGGCCATTTACAAAAGTATAAAAGCTTGTTACAAACAACGCGCTAGCGCGAAGTAACAACACGCCAGCGCAACGTCAGGAACAATGCAAAGTTAAGAACAACGCGCTAGCGCGAAGTGACAACACGCTAGCGCAAAGTGACAACGCGCTAGCGCATAAATAAAAACGCGCTAGCGCTTTGTTTATAACATACTAGATAATATAATATTAATAACTACAGTGTATTATCACTGTCTCAAAAAAGAATTCCAGATAAAAAAAATGTAACCTTACCCGACCTGATTTAAATTCCTCGTTTTATGCATACATCATGTATTCATACAGTTGTTAACACGATTTGTCTATGTTTCACAAATTAATGTATATGGATTACTACTAATTCGCAGTGGTATAAAAATGTTTGTAATTTAAAAACTGCCCGATGATTAACTCGCCCTACATTTCCGCCATGACGTTGATTAGTCAACCCGCGTTCTTAGTTACCCCGTTCTGGAAAGTTCTATTCATCAAAACCAAAATTGCGCATTCATGAAACGAATTGACTCATCTAATTTATTCAACATTTGTCGTATCTTAATTTCTATGTATACCCTAAATTATAAGTTCCAAGTATATATACTCACTCTTTACGTAATCATTAAATATTATTTAATTGCAAGGCTTAGCATATATTTTGATGCAAATTCCCACTGACTTGGATCCGCGAAAGCGTGTTCACCACCTTACTCTCATTTTTGCTATTTCGGGCTGGTTTATCGAAAATAAAAGTAGGTTTTTAATTTATTTCTCAATAATTACATATTAGGTAAAATTCAATTATAGCTTACGGACATCAACTCACATGTGATGAAGTACTAAAAGTGTAAGCAATTACGCTGGTGCAGGCATTTCGTAGTTTATTGGCAAAATGTCTTAATTTATAAGTATAGATATACACGCAAACACAACATTACACAACACGAATTCGCAATAACACATATCTCGCCGTTGCGCTTTCACAAAATACGCCGTCGCACCAAAAGAAATTTGCAATAGCGTTACAGCGTTCTGTGTGTTAGCTTGACTGCGTGTTGTATATAACGCAGCAGGGCGCGTCGTTATAAACCCGCTAGCGCGTTGTTCCCATTGTTGTGCTAACGCGTAATTATTAACGCAGTAACGCGTTGTTCCTTACGCGCTATTACACTTTTGTTATTTGCCCTATCGGGACACCATGATTGGGACATCATATATTTTGGTTTGCATTAATATATATTCAGTTGTATCAGCCGTTTTGCCGAGCTTTATTTCGTTATTAATACGTATAGTCAGTTCAAACATATCTTTTACAACATACACCATAACACAGCATAACATTTAAATCTCATACCATACATGTAGCATCGGAATGTCGTAGCATATCATTATATTCTCATTCGTCATAGCATTCCATAGCATACCATAGCACAGCATACAACATAAATTATTGCTACGAATTGCCCGCCATAAAAATGACCAAATTGTAAAACAGGGGCAAAATCTACTCTATAGTAGGTTTTCCTCGGGGGTAATCTGGCTATAAAAAGGGAGAACACCCACTATATAGTCAGCTTTCCGTAGAGGAAAACTGCCATATAGCCATTCTTCCGGGGGAAAGATGGCTAGCGGGAAAAGGCACTATATAACACCGGTAATAAAATTGAATTCCTTATTCAGTATCTAAAAGATCAGTTCCTTGATGTTAATGTTTTTATTTTCCATCTGATAATTTGATAAGACATATATATATAAGTAAAACTAGTCGTGTTTCGTGATTGAAGCACTATTGAAACTTATCTGGTATTCACTTTAATTTTTTAAAACTTAAATTACCATTAATTGAAACATTGGAAAGTATTTAATCGAGTTTTGGGGCAATAAACATCGATAAGCGGAAGTTATTTAATGATCGAGCTAACTTTTTCAAAACAAAATGGCGGCCAATATGGCGGCCCCCAGGGCTGAAAGAAATTTTTTTGGCCTATAGTACCCCTGATTCAACTCTCATTTTTAACTAATTTTCGTATATATACATGTTACCATAAATCCTCGCTTCGGTATAATGTATAACGCCTATGTAACGGTTGTTACACACCCTATCAACCTGCAATTTTTTTTTCTATTCAGGCTGGAAATTGGAAATGTTTGACAGTACAGTCATCACAATTTCCAGAACCTATAGCAAACGTCCATTTTTTTAAATTTAAAGACAAAGTCTTGGATCTGAAAATAAAGATTAAAGAAACGGACGTTGCCATGGTAGTCTTACTCCCCTTTTTTTTTCTGAGGTGACATAAATGTTGAATTTGAGACCCTCCAGGGAGCAGTCTGGTTGCTGTCAACTGCCCTTTTTACTTCTAATTTATTTATGTACAGTTTAATGTGTAAAACCGACCTCTGAGTAATAAGGTATCCTGTCATAATCGTCATTTATATTGTTGTTGTATTCTGATTACTGAGAATAATGTAATCCGACTGCATGATTTTCTCCATCTAAGTTGCAGCTATTGTCACCGAACAGGATTCACAAAAGATATACTGTAAGGAGATATTTAGGTAGTTAAGAACTGAAAGTTTACCGGGAAATGTGTTCCGCTTTTTAGGGGAATTTAGACTGGTTTTTAATCTTACAGGCATAAAATAAGATGCTCATGTAACCGAATACAGTGAGAGAATTTTTTCTGCTTAAAGGATTAAATGCTTTTTTACCTCGAATAAAAACTATTTACCTTGGAGTTCTTTACCAAGAAATGTGGCGTATCTAAGTCTTCACGTTTTTAATCGCCTCACACATCAAATACAAGGATTAACTTAAATAATACATAAAGTTAACAAATCAACAAGGCTTATATTCTGTATAAACTGTAAATGACTGCAATTTACTCGTAGTTCTTAAAAGTACACATATCAAACAAAGAAAACCATACCACTTTAAAGTTTAAAACAGTTTCATCGGACATTTATCATCCGTCTATAAGTTAATCAAAATACAGCTGTAAAATTTTAATAAATAAACATGGTAAAAATATTCAGGAAAAGTGAAGATGTGTAAATATCATAAGGGCGGACTGGAGGGGCCAAAAAACAAAGAACTATGATGTCGGTCAGAACACATAGTATAACTCTTGAAAACGCCAACAAAAATGAATAACTTAAATCTACGTAAATCATAATATTAGATGAACGAAACTTGTAGCGATCAATCACCGAGTTTATAACCATACAACTACATGTTACATACAACTTTGTTTTGCTTCATTTTTACAAGAAAAAAAAATAATAATATGCATGAAGTCGTTATTAAAAATATAATTATTTGATAGTTTCTTTAAAATAGAGATATTCGAAACGAAATGCACTGGTAGCTAACGAGATTAAGAGAGATATCTGAGTAATTTTGTTGTAATATCATGCAGATGACTTGATAGATTGTTAAAATTAATAACACTTGTTGATATGTTCAATCTATATGTACAGATATTTGAGTCAAATGGACAATATTGTCTAAAATAGAGATATTTTAAACGCAATGCACCAATTACTGATGAAATTACGAGAGGAATATGAGTACTTTAAGGGTATAATCATGAAGATAACCTAGTCAAATGTTGATATTAACAACACTTGTAGATATATCTTATCTATTATGCAGCTATTTGAAAGGTTTTGACAAAGATGTTAAAAATGAGATATTTGTAAGGAATTTTGTAGCTGACGATATCACAAAAAATGATAAATCATGTGGATGATAAAGTGCAATGTACATATTAACAACACCGGTAGAAATCGCAGGTATTTTTTGTCAATTGGACAGTAACTAGTAACTAGTAGCCAATTTTTCTTACTTCTCGTAGCCAGTTACGAGTAGCCAGTTACTAGTAGCTAACTTTACCTATCTTAAAACAGCTATGAATGTACATATGATATCCATCCAAACATATTTAAATGAAAAAAAATACCTTCAGCTTTCGTTTAATTGTGTCGCCAATAAACAAGCCAGAATTTGTAGTAGAATGTGCAGTGAAACTTGCAATTTTTCGGTATAAAAAAAAGATATTTAAAATTATTTACAGATAATGTAAGAAAACGAACAACATTTTAAACTTAGGAATAGCGTGTCTAAAATGGATATAAACAGTATGCAGAAACTATGCAGAAACAGCACAATTTATTAATTTATTATAGGTTATATACTAGAACACGTGTTCTACATACATGTATTCATGTACTTGGTAATAAACTGTAGAATGTACATTATTTTTTAATTTCACTGTGATTGCGATTTTCCTCTAATCACCGTAAATATTGTTAATTAATAAAAATAATTATTATTTTCAATCAATTAAAGGGATAAGGACAGTTCCTTAACCATATTTTTTTGCTAAAAAAAGCTTCGCTTTTGTTACTTTAGTAAGAAAAAAAAGCAAATAACGAAAATAAAACTTAATATTCATTACTTGTTATAAATATGAAATCATGATCACTTTATAATTAAAAAAAAATTATCTGTGAAATCAAAACCACCGGGAAGAGCAGAAAGACGTTTGTGTACAGTAATCAGATTCATAGCTGTTGTTTACTCTTTATCACCTAAAACCTGTAGAACAGGTATTCAATACAGGTATACTTTTTAATCAGCTAAAGGCTTTTTGCCGCAATTACACTATATCCGCTCACTTTACTCACTGATCATTTAAAAGCGGTTGTAAAATGCCGCAAAAAATATTCTTAAATTCTGTGATAATGAGATCTATTGATAAATTCTAATTAATCAGGCCTATAAATTTCAGACTTATGGATATGTAGCAATATCTTTAGATAATACTTGGTGTACACGTGTTTTAACGTCCTATAAAATTAAATCGCGGAAATATGGCATAAGGATTTAGAAATGTACGGTAAAATAAATCGGTTGTTTGATACATGTAAAAATAAATGTGAACGAATGTGTAGATAATCAACAGATTTTAATAAGAACAAGCATCAGTAATAATAAAAGAACAAAAAAAAAATGCTGAAGAAAGGGAGATAGAAGGGATCTGTGAGTAAACACCGCACATACACGTTGTAAAATCAAAACACCGCACATATTGTACACGTTTCATAATCAATACATTTGAAGAAATTTCTCTTCGACTAAAAATAAATAAATTAATTAGTAACATGTTTGTCAATTTGAAAACGAAACGAAATATTTAACCGTGAAGCGAATGAAGTAGCATGTTGCCTATAAGCTGTTTAGAAAAAAAATATTATGAATTGCATGAACGTGCAAATGGGGAAAAAACGATCAGTTACCTTTGAATTTGACAATTTCATTAAAACAGGTATACATGCATATATTTGAATGTAGATCTATGACTAAAATCACTCATTCTCGGGTCTCTAAACTGAATATGTACACGCTATCAAGTAAAAAAAAATAAACGCATACTATTTGATTTCTTGAGAGAAGATGTACTGCCGTGGTTGATTATTGTATGATTATATAAGTTTTTATATAAAATAGGTTTTTTTTCTTTTACTCTACTGCAAAATGGCATGGATATTTGTATTCACTACAGAGCTTTATAAGGTGATTGGGTCTTACTGACGTCATAAGCTAGGGAGGAAAGCCGCGGCAAAGGTACCAATACAGAAAATCGTGACACATGATGGAATAAAAGACGTGTTTGTACAGTATTCAGAGTCAATTGTCCTGCTTTACTTGAAAATGAAGAGTCGCACTGTTTAATCGTTTCCTAAAACATATTTAGTTCAAGGTCACTGCGCACCCCTTACAATTTTGGGACTGGTACTTATAAACCCTTTACTGGATTGGGTCAAAGGAAGAGACAGCATAGTATTGGCACATCTCTTATAAATCTATACTCTACTTTTGAACTTTGAACTAAGTTTTAGGTCATCACTCTACTCTCATTAAACACAACCACTGTTTGTGTGAAGCATGATCTAGCTTTTTGGATACCAAATGTACATGTAGTTTTTAATATAAACGTTTTCAATGATTCACTATGATCTAATCATAAGGTTCCCAATTTCTGAATATCAATGTTTCAAACATTTATCCACTTGTTAGGGACCATATAATTTTTATGGTATGCTCAATCTCCTTTACCTAAGAATTTAATCATTTTATTGGAATAATCAATGCTTCCAATTATTATTGCGTTTAATAAAAAATTTTTTTTATTTTAAAATAAAATCCATGTTATTTGAATTCTATAAACTATAAAATCATCCTTTTAAATTGCCAGTTTGACCTAGAGCTATGGCTTCAGTGAGGTTTTTAAGTTTTTATTGCCAAATCTTTCACATGGTGGGTTCCTGTAATGACCAATAGACCAATAGGTGTGTTTTAATCGTGTTTTGATAACAATTATAGTCTGCTTTACCTGTATTTTTCCAATTTATAAAGAATTTAGTGGATATAAATGTTTAGTTTCAGTGTCCTAAGGCGCGGTCACACAATGCGATTTTTCATCAGATTTTTCAATCGACTTGCTCAAGCCTAGGTAAGTCGATTGGAGTCGATTGCTGAGTTGGTCACACGATACAATTTTACAATCGATTTTCTATTTATAAATCCTATTCAATATTTTGGTTGTACGGGAAAAAGTTATTGTGACATCACGATTCTCACTAGAGAGTCGATTGAAAATCGGACTCAATTCAAATTTTCAATCGACTTCAGGCTGTGCTTTCGACTTTCGACTTAGTTGGTCACACGGTACGATTTTAGTCGAAAGCGAATCGGATGAGAAAATCGGAAGGAAAATCCGATGGAAAATCGACTTGAAGACATGATAGGTGTGGGTTAGGGGACATGAATACTGAACAATTAATGAACATTAAATGCAACTGTAAACATATGTACATGTTGTAACTAAATTATTGCGTGGACCCTGAGATCCACGCAGAAAATATAAGCGAGGTTAAACCGGATGCTATGGGGAAAATTCAGCTTGCGCATGAACTAGCCTGGTTCCTGTGCGTAATAGGTAGCTCAGGGAACCAGATTAGCACACGTTTATCTGAATCGGGATTAGGATTCCATGCCATATGCACACATAAGTTCAGAGGCGCTGTAACTGTAAAGTTATCGGTAAACAGTACAGAAACAAAGTTATTCTTTTAAAGAAATGATCGGCATGTGATATGAACTGTCAGTATCATGGAATAAGTTAATAGTGTTATGCCGAAACTACAACATGCATCTGATCAAATAGCATAAATTATCGCGATCTTTTGTTGTTTTCCGAATACACATGTAGCTTAACTTTACTTTTATAGTAGGCGAGGCTAGAGTACTTCCCGATTAAATTTTTTTCATGCATTTAAGTATGATTGAATAATTATGTGACTGTATATAATAGATGATTGAATAATTATGTCACTGTAAAAAAGTTTAAATCTCAAGAAAAATGCATCAAAATATGAAATTAATTTACACGAAGCTGTCACTGCATATTTAACAAAATAGTGTAAGGCGTAATGTGCGCAAATAGTGGAATTCGCCGAATGCCTGATACTACACATGCAATCTTCATTAATATAGATCATAACTATGTTAGAACTATGGACCCTTTAAATTCTGAGTTAAAAAGTCAGGGCTATACGTGATACAACGTACACATTTGGTTAAAAGCAGGGGGCTAGCGTCGGTGGAATCTCTGATAATTTGGAAACATTGCATATGGTCCAGGTATTGCAGTCCTTTTTTAAAGGACATCAACCTGTTAATAAATTTCCATGACAAAATTTGTACTATGATGTCATTTCTGCTTTATTTCAATAAATGTAATTTTCTCAAATGTAATTTGGAATTCATTTACATTTGCAAAGTAATTGTAATTTAATTAATAACATTTAAACATCCTTGTAATGGTAATGGTAATTTAAATGCAGGTGTTAAGCAGGTAATTGTAATTTAATTAATTACTTTTGAATGTAATTGACCCCATCCCTGATCATAAAAACATAATTTATGGTTGGAAACAGGTAACTATATAATTTTAAATAATACATACCTCCGGTTGAAATCGGGAAGCCAAAATGGCAGAAAGTTGGCAGCTGTTCTGATTTTATACAATGGGATATACGTAGTTTTGATCTATTTAAATGTTGGTTGCATATGTTAGAAAGGGGTATAAATGTACGTCAGGTAAACACCAGACTTGCCACGTCTCAGTAGCTTTCTTATCATCATGGTTTCCAATTTCTCTGTCAACTGAAAATAACAAATGTACATGTAGATTTGTATGTAAACGTATATGAATATGTCAATAAAATTCTAGGTAATGACTAGGAAGATTTGACAAGCAAATAATGCCAAAAAGCATGTTTTATTTCAACATGTTTAGATGCATGACAGGCAGTCTATGAATAAATTAAAGTTGTTGAACAGAGACGTCTGATGACGCTGAGTCTGTCTTCAGAAATTTCACAATTTTTTTTTTAATTTAATTTAATAGAAGAAACGTCAAGGCATCATCTAACGTTTTTCTAAAGGTAGTGAGCATATATTGGGTAGAGTCAATGTTTGTATATGTTTCAGGTACGACTTTTAAGGTTTATGTCTCGTTTCGAAACATGGCAGTAAACAAGAATATAGATTGGTCTAAAGGGGGATTGTGAAATATTAAGGCAAAGCCATTTTGGTGTGTGCTTGTGGGAGGGAAAGGGATTCCCTCCTATATACAAGATAATTATGCAGAACTTTTTTTAAAGAAAGCTGTTAATTTACCGTCTATAAGCAATACATGTATTTTACGTTCAAACCTTATCGGTATGATAGACACGTGTACATGTACGTATGGTGGTCTATGTGTACATACCTGGTCCCCGATGGAGTCTGCCGATATTGAAGTAAATACAAGTAGCCCATGAACCAAATGGAAACAGATTCAGAAAATCATTTTAAAACATTTTGTGTTGTTAGTTTTTCTCAATGGGCATCGGTATTGTAAGCTAGTCCCCAATCCAGTCCGCAACACATGACCAAAACACAATCTTTGAGAAAAAATTGAATTACATTTATGTTGACATCAATAAAAAAGTGTCGTAAAGATAAACATTGCATAAAAAGTTCTATTTTGCACATGTATATACATGTAACTGAATCATGGAATTAGATTGAAAGGAAAACTGAATATTTTACCACTTCATCGAAGTCAAACTAAATTTTAAAATAGCTGAGGCAAAAGATTATGTATTAATTATTAGAATTTAAGTATCAAGGTTCAAATACATTAATTATTTATTTGGGTGGAAATCCACTACATTAAAAGTATATGGGTATAGTCTCCATGTGTTGCACTCATTACAAACATTATGTCATTCGTACTATGTGACATCAGTTCAGATTTTTCAAGAAACAACCCCCCCCCCCTTTTCACACCTCTATCTTACGTATTTCGTTATTAAAGCAAATTAACACATAAGTGAATTTCATTCAACGTTTTCCATCACATGTCTGCATATTTCAATATGTACTCGCAAGTAGTTCGTTTCTGTGTCCACGCTTTTTGTTTATTTTTATTTTAAAAATCACAACGTAACTGACTTAATTTGACTTAATACCTCGAATTATTTTTATATTGGGGTAAACTTCATTCCAGAAACAAGTTATTTGGCTAAGACGTATATTCATAAACATGTACCTTGTACAAGCTTCAATTGTGAACCTCATCCGTGTTCTATGATGGTCTTTGTTTTCTTATCATTCAATAGATTAGTTTCTATTATAACTATTGCTGATATCTATTTGATTACGTTATTATTTGTTATCATTATCTCTCTGTCTATATGGTCCTCTGTCTGCCTTTCTCTCTGTAAACGCTTAATATTTCACCATAAGGTTTTATTAGAACTGTATGATGAGTTACGTGCTATCCGGAGTGTGAGGCGAATAAAAAAGTGTAGACTTAGATACGCCACATTTCATGTTAAAGCACTCCAAGGTGAATAGTGGTTAGTGGTGTTGAAAAAAGCATTCAATCTTTTAAGGAGATAAAATTCTCTCACTGTATTCGGTTACATTAGCATCTTATGTTATGCCTATAAGATTAAAAACCAGTCTAAATTCCCCTAAAAAGAACACATTTCCAGGAAAACTTTTAGTTCTTAACTACCTAAATATCTCCTTGCAGTATCTATTTTGTGAATCCTGTTTGGTGACAATGGTTGAAACTTACATGAAAATCATACAGTCAGATTACATAATTCTCAGTAAT
Source organism: Magallana hongkongensis (assembly GCA_016163765.1). NCBI lineage: Eukaryota > Metazoa > Mollusca > Bivalvia > Ostreida > Ostreidae > Magallana > Magallana hongkongensis. Next base: position 48,301,982 of record WFKH01011925.1, read on the forward strand.
CAGAATACAACAACAATATAAATGACGATTATGACAGGATACCTTATTACTCAGAGGTCGGTTTTACACATAAAACTGTACAAAATTAAATTTTAGAAGTAGAAATGGCAGTTAACAGAAACCAGACTGCTTCCTGGAGGGTCTCAAATTCAACAATTATGTCACATGAGAAAAAAAATTTGAAGTTGGACTACCATGACAACGTGCGTTTCTTTGATCTTTATTTCCGATCCAAGACTTTGTCTTTAAATTTAAAAAAATGGACGCTTGCTATAGGATTCATTCTAGAGGTTCTGGTAATTGTGATGACTATGCTGTCAAAGATTTCCAATTTCCAGCCTGAAAAGTAAAAAATTGCAGGTTGGTAGGGGATGTAACAACCGTTACAGGGGCGTTATACTGTCATGACAGCCGTCGTGACTGTTCAGTCAAACAGAACAAGATTTGATTTCTATTTACAATTTTTTAAATAATATTAAAACAAACAAATAAACACAATATATTCACGTCATTAACAATAAAATCTAAAGTCCTCCGTTGTCCCAAGTCTTCAGCAAGGGCACGTAGAATGGGCTATCCTGTGAGGAAACGGACTAGAGATGAGTAGGACTGGCATGGCGTGAGACAGTGGCGGACAGGTATTACCATGGCGATGAACTGCCAGAAACTGGATAAGGACCTTATTAAAGTAAACAATAAACATTTTTTGAGTTACATAATTAATACACCTTACATAAACATTGGCTAAGTCACACTGACTTAAGGTGGAATAACACATCGACATAAAATGGCAGACCTCTGATCGATGCATTTCGTTTTATTAAAAGGATTTTATCGAAGGCAACATGTAACTTACTGCATAGCCGAGTGGATAAAGTGTCGGGCTTGTTATCCGTACATCCCAAATTCGAATCACGCATGGGCTTTTGTTGTTACTTATTAGTTATTCATTTTTTATTCCCAAACTGCAAATATTTCGCTTACATGACATTTGTACAGTTTATTTATCATTACATCTTACGTAATCAAATTATTTACTGTTAACAGCACGCCATACAACAGCACGAAACAACGGCGAATACGAACACTGCATAACGTTAAGAGTATCACACTACTAAACAAAGAATTTACACGTTTAAGCAATAAACAAATAACACCATACTACACGGCAAAAATACAATTATATCATGCATTTCTATCCCAGTATTAAGCACACACACTCGACATGTGAACACGCGCGAGAAAACACCTATGTTTAAAAATTCTACCTCGTTAAACCAGTATATCAAAAAGTATAACAAAAAATACTTAATATAAACTCAACAGTGATGTAAAAAGACTAAACTGTAGCTAAATTACAAGAGTATGAAATAGTTTAACTAACCCCTAGTAGGAGAAAGGGTTACACAAACCTTAGCTGCTAATACCTGTCATAGAGAAATCGTGGCCACTGTCTGCCATGTCTGCAATGCCGCAGTTTAAATAAGATAATTAAACTAGAGACGAGCTCGTTGCAAAGCAACGAAGAGGTCTTCCGTTGCAGCTTCCTGTCGGAAAAGGATTGTCAATCAGTCTGATTAAAAGCACCCTCATCTCCTTACAGGGTCTGACAGGTATTGATAGGGGGTCATCTTCACCCGACCTAAAATTCTGACCAATCAGGGCTTTAGAAAATGTATTGGCATTTTTTAAAATAGAGACAGGCAAATTATTTCAATCCTGCTTTCTATGTAACCCCCAGACTGAGTATTGAAGAGTTGCACCTCTCATTAATAGATAAAGTCATGTATTTGGTAAATGAGATATATATTTAGGTTGTGTGCAAATATAGAGGTCATGTGAAGATGAATTGTTATCGATACCTATCAGACCCTGATAAGTGTAAGCAGAAGGGTGGTGATTTTAATCAGACAAGATTGTCAATATGATAAAAGTAAGTTCAGAAAATCAAAAATAAACGATGACGGCTTCTCCAACCTGAGGTTGCGCTGTACGAGAGGTGCTCAGTGGGATGGACAACTCTCCGTATAACGTTTGGCCATGCAAGCACTCAGCATCGTTTTTGCTTCGGGGAACAAATTTATCCGAAATGTATTAACAAGCCAATAAAAGAAAAAATTAATCTTCAAAATCTAATTCGTGGTAGTGGTAGGGGAGGGAGGGGGGGGGGGAGTTGTGAGGCAGCTATAACTTATTTTGTTTAATATAATTTGTTTTCAATTTGCCATAAAAATTTATATTGCCTTCTACTAAAATGTGTGTTGGGGGAGGGGGGAACAATGCCCCAAAATTCAATTTCCTTCAAGTTAATTTAAGGTGAATTTTGGTTGCGAGAAAGGGGGAGAGTGCTCTCAGTGGACTAACTGGCGGTTCTGTGAGCAACCTCACATATAATTCCTCCCCTCCCCACTAAGAAAAACAAAATCAAAACTAAAGTATTTATCTATTAGAAAATAATGGATGCTTCTTTTTCTTATAGTGACACTGAACGTGCACAGATGATCAAAGTTCAAGTCAGGACATATTTAAGTACATGTCACAAGCAATCTTTGTGTCAAATTTTAGCTTCTAATCATTTCCATTTATATTACATGTAGATATGACAGACAAGAAAGAAGCATTTATTTTTCAAACGACCTTGAACTTGCAAACTGACCCTGGGTCAAGTTCATGACACATCCTCAAGTCATCAGCAATCTTTAAATGAAAAAGCAATATCCAATGTTTCTCCTTAAAAACGGTATAAAGCAGACACAACTTATGAAATTTCTTCCAATGACCTTGAACTTCACAAAATAACCTTGAAACAAAATCATAACACACACTTAGGTCATAAGCAATCTTTGTGTGAAGTAAGAACTTTCAATGTTTGGAGGGCGGCTTGTTTAGAACGCTACATTACAGAAATAATTTGTTCACTTAAGGTCTACTCCGCGCCCTGGCGCCGGAAATCGGTGTCACTGGTGCCTAATTTGGCGCCGGAAGCCTCAAGGGATTACCCGCCCCCGAGGAATCCGGGCTCACCTAATGAGCACAAGTCCTAGTTTGGGCGCAGGGCGCCTTGTTTACAACGCTACATTACAGAAATATTTTGTTCACTTAAGGTCTACTCCGCGCCCTGGCGCCGGAAATCGGTGTCACTAGTGCCTAATTTGGCGCCGGAATCCTCAAGGGATTACCCGTCCCTCGAGGAATCCGGGCTCACCTATTGAGCACAAGTCCTAGTTTGGGCGCAGGGCGCCTTGTTTAGAACCCTACATTACAGAAATAATTTGTTCACTTAAGGTCTACTCCCGGCCCTGGCGCCGGAAATCGTTGTCACTAGTGCCTAATTTGGCGCCGGAATCCTCGAGGGTACACCCAACCTCGAGGAAGCTGGGCTCACCTTTTGAGCACAAGTCCTAGTTTGGGTGCAAGGCGGCCTAATAATTTCAGTTGTTTAACATCGGGATCGGAAAACGCTTGAAAAATAGTCGATAATTTTAACTAATTTTTTGTTAGTGCGTTGGAGTTAGTGCTGGCTAGCTTGACTCTGGTAGTGAACTATCATGGTACATGTATTTCAAAGAAACAAGAAATCTGTCGACACTTGCAGTACTTTGATGATTTCTATGGCGACCGACTGCGTTGCATAATGTAGTCGTATTTCATAACTTCTTAATCCGAGAACAATTTTCCTTTGACTTAAAACTTTTAAGTATAATATATTATTCCGTTCATATCTGTAGAAGTTTAGCGTGTTCAACAGGTTGATTTAT
>WFKH01011925.1:48320920-48353448 GCA_016163765.1 Magallana hongkongensis
TAGAGCCCTCTTGGCCCCTAATTTGAGGGGCCAGCCCTTTTTTCTTGATATCAAATGAAAGCCCGTAGAAATTGAAACAACTTTTGCATTACATGTTTTAACAAAATATCTATACATCAAAAGATATTACAGAAAATGTTCGCAAATTTCGTGAAAAAATTTGGTCCTAATTTTCAGGTTCAGGCGAGCTTCGAGGCCTTGCGCAATTTTAACAATTGGAAGCAGGGGGGTACAACTTCAGACTTTAATCTACAATCCTGGAAAAATTTCAAGCTTCTATCTTGATTAGTTTCGGAAGAGATGCGTGGACAAAATGACTCTTAAAAATTTACAAAATCGTCAATATCTGAAACCGGAAGTGACGTCATCATTTGAAAATTTGACAATATGTAGTGCCGATGATGCTTAATCAGCCCTGAAAATTTCGTGCAAATCGGTTGAATAGTTTTTGAGAAATAACGCTCCAAAAAAGTCAGAAAAAGAAAAAAAAGAATAATAATAATAAAGAAAAAGAAACCGTAGAATAACAAGAGGGTCTTCCGTTGGAAACGGAAGACCCTAAAAAACATTCATTTCATTACAATCAACTGATCTGCGCATCAATCCGTATCAAAATGAAAGAAGCAACACTGTTTTGAAAAGCAGTTTGGATATGCATCTATTCTCCAATTTTGGAGGAAAAAATCTCACCTCCAAAAACGAAGGTTGCTTAGACCTGATAAAGGGTAAAGTAAATTCCATAGTACTATGAAATTTCAAAACAGGAAATAAATACGCGTTTGCATCATATGGTAGCAGTAAATTACTTTTATTCCCAAATTAGATAAATATACTAGATATAAAATTGCTTGAGAAATACTGCAACTGGTAATCTAAACAAATCTAGTCAAAAGTCCCACATCCACCGTATTGTCAGTCGGGGTTGCCTCATATAAAAACTTTTTCTTTTTTTTTAGATATATTTTCTTGATTATTTTGGTTTCTGTTGGTGTTTGTTTGTTTGAGGTGGTTTTTTTTTCAATGATTTAGGTGCCTGTGATAGGAAGGTCCAACACCTACTCTGACCCCATCGCATGATCTATTACTTCATTTTGATGTACGATTTGTTTTATTTAAAAAAAATGCAATTTATCATTTTATTTCATTGAAATAAACAATTAAAACTTCTGCTAAGTTTTTGTGATCAAAGCTATTAAGAAACTATAGAAGCAAAATTACGATACTGTACAAAAATTAGGTTGTTAACTTGCTATATATTCCATTAAGCAGAATGGTTTATGCCTAAGAAAAAATTGTTTCAATCATGTTCATCATACTTAGTTACATCCTGATTTACATGTATCCTAATAGCACTTTGTTGACAGCAAAATAAAACACTGAAAAAGAGTAAGCATGAAAATGTACATATACAACATGTCTCAAATCTCTAACATGTCTGAAATACTAATATTACAAATGTTAGGGGAAATGAATTTAAAAAACAAAACGAAGGTTGCTGGGGGGGGGGGGGGGGTTTCTCTTAAGAAAACTTATATAAATAGAATATTGTTAGCGTATCGTCGTATTGTAAATTTGGGTTAGAAAAGGTACAATCAATACTATTGACAATTGTACCAATGCTTTAAGTAACGGCATGCAAATGTTCAACACGCCAAATTCATTATGTAGCATAACAGATGCATTGGGTACCCATGTACCTCAGATTGTTAGACAATCAATTTACAACAATGAATTTGTTCACATGCACAAAATGTTACCCCTCAAACCTCATGACGAACCCCAACAACAATTAGCTTGTGTCAGTGGAGAATTGATTATCCAGCCAAAACACAAAGAAATTAAAATGACATCTGTTGAAACTTGGACAAATGCATTTCTCGTGTTCAGCAGCATTTATCTGATCAAGTTCCCTGAACACACCCAAGCTATCCTCAAATATATGAACACTATTCGCACCGCTGCCCAACGTTCGCCTAATTTGAACTGGTTAAATTATGACATACAGTTCCGATTAAAACGCTCCCGAAATCACACGATAGATTGGGGTTCTATCGATGCTGAGCTTTGGCTTCTTTACGTAGCGCAAGGTTCTTTCCTCACAAGCCCGCTAATGTCAAATTTTTCGAATAAATCGGCCAAATGCTTTGAATTTAATTACAAAGGTTCGTGCGGCCGACCATACTGTAATTATCACCACGTGTGCCTTAAATGCAACAACCACTCTTCTATTTACTGCAGGGTTAACAACAACTCACCCCTTCACCAAGAGAGAGGGAAACCCCCCGCATTCGACCATATGCGACAATTCCCATATAGAGGTCAAGGCCGTGGGCAGTCAACAGGCAACGCAAGACCTATGGGATATGGCTCCAACCCCGGTCAAACTTAATATCTTAAATTCAATGCTTACTAATTATCCATATCAAAGTACAGCTCATGAATTACTAAACGGGTTTGAATACGGTTTTAACATTCATTATTCTGGTACACAAGAATTTCACGTTTCAAAAACCATGAAATCTGCAGAAACTCATGCTGATGAGCTTCATTTGAAAATCTATCAAGAAATTTCACTGGGGAGAATAGCCGGTCCATTTTACACTAGACCTATGTCTAGTATTAGATGTAGCCCTATTGATCTAGTTTCTAAAAAACAAGGGGGATGGCGCATGATTTGTAATTTATCAGCACCACAGGGCAACAGTGTTAACGATTTTATAGACCCCAGTCTCTGTTCAGTACATTATACATCATTTGACTCTACTATTAACATATTTCAAAAACTTGGTCCTGGGGCTTCATTAGGCAAAAAAGACATATCGAGTGCTTTCAGACTACTTCCGATTCGACCTGAAGATTTTTCATTGCTCGGTTTTTATTTTGGCAATAATAATTATATTGATAAATGTTTACCTTTCGGTTGCTCTATTGCATGTGCTACTTTCGAAAAATTTTCAACAGCTTTGCACTGAATAGTCGAAAACCAATCCAAACACAACACATCAGTCTATCACCTGGATGATTTTTTGTTCGCTGGCCCAGCTAATACTCATATAATTTAATGTCAAAACCTTATGGAATCATTTGATGCAATTTGTAAAGAACTTGGGGCCCCGCTGTCAGAGGAAAAAATAGAAGGCCCCTCTACATACATTACATTTCTTGGTCTAGGTATCATAAATTACCAAACCATATTTATTCCAAAAGAAAAGGTGGACACCCTGAAATCAATGCTACATAATGTATATACGCGACGGAAAGTTACACTAAAAGTAATGCAATCATTAGTGGGGTCCCGAAGGCAATAACTGCTAGTAGGGCGTTTTGTAGACGATTTTACGACAGTCTCTAGCAGGGATACAAAAAACATCACTACATTACAATATCTAAAGCTCTACGCGACGATATGGAGGTCTGGTTAAAAAATCTTTCCGAATTCAATGGTACCACACTATTTCCCCGATATGCACTGGTCAAATGGGGACACATTGCACATATCCTCTGACAGCTCTGGCTCTTTTGGGTGTGGGGTAATTTTCGGTTCACATTGGGCCTATCTTCAATGGCCATTAGACTGGTCATCCGAAGATCGTAGAGACTTGACCTACCTGGAGTTAGTGCCAAAAGCGCTGGCAATTCAAATTTAGGGTAGCAAATTGCAGTCTAAGAAAATTATTATGCATATTGATAATATCAAAGTAGTTCAGATAATTAATAAAAAAAACCCATCAAATTCATCAAGATGCGTGTCCCTTCTTAGACCTCTATTGCTACAGCTCCTCGGGTTCGACATTCAAATAAGATGTGAGCACATACCCGGTCCTTTAAATACTAAAGCTGATTCAGTGGCAAAAGTTCAGAAAACTGGCCCCATATGCGGATTACTATCCATCCCATATTCCATCGGAATTTTGGAACCGTTTGAAAAGGAAGTAGAAAAACTACTGGACGCATCAGTTGCTCCTAACACTCAAGCTGTTTATCAGAAGGGCATTGACTTATTCATGCAATATAGAGGACTGTATAACATCCAATACATTTGGCCTCCATCTGTTGACTTAACTAAATTATCAACATTATAGCATTCTTATCATCTACGAGTATATCATATTCAACTGCCAAAACCTACTTAGCGGGCATTAGTTTTAGCTTAAAGTTATGCAATCTTCCTGATCCATGTCATTTTTTTATTGTTAAAAAACTACTATTCGGTTTTAAGGAAGATTGCTTAACTTTAAGCTAAAACTAATTCTAAAATGACATTTTATACATTAAGGAATCAAGACCTGTTCTAAATAATATATTATGTTTTGTTGAGTTAATATTCAATAGAAGAATAATCAAGTCATTTCAATGCATTCCTTTCATTTGCTTTGTCAACAGTTCAGCATATACTAGTGCATCCGTATGCATATGCAAAACAAGCACTTTAATATAATACTCATACAAAGAATTAACAAAGATAATCAACTGGAGTATGTAATGAATGTTATTTTATTGCACACATGCATGACACTTGCGTACATGTACATTAACTTGTACTTGTATCCAAAACAGTAATAATAAAGCTATTTAGGTATATAAACAAAAGTTCAAGTCTAATTCCACACAAATTTTGCGTATCTATTATACATACACTCCTAATGCCTTAAGTCATTTATCCTTCATCCAGCCCCTCCTTTAGGAACTCATCAATGCATCAATACATCATGACAGTATATTAAACAAACAGCTACTTGTATTACATCACCGGATTTAAACTGACTACATGCAATACAACGCAACTACAATCCATAGAACCACTTATCTCTACACAAAATAATAGTTCAAAGTATGCAAAATAGGATACATTACGAATGCCAATCTTTATATAAAAGACATCCTTGCATGATACAAAAATATAGTGTGAGGAAAATTAGCTGTATTTTAGCATGTTTCATTTCTGTTTACACCAGAATTTTCTGTTTGGTCTTCTTAACATTGGTAGGATGTGGTTGAGTTTTTTTGTAACAAACAGTATGATACATTATATTGTTTAATTTCATGTGATGACGGTCAGCTTTAAGTACGATAAAGTATTGGTGCAAATATATTAAAAAAATGTGTGCATCTCAAGTCCAAATAAAGCTTGGGCAATATCTTATTATAAATATTACAAATTGTACATTGTTCTTTGATAAATCAAACCTTATAGAACAAAAAGCTACATAAGTCAGTTACATTCTGTGTGGTAAGTATTACAACAATTGTGCAATAAAGCAAATAAGCATATTGGTAAATATATATTGTGTAGTTTTGTTTTCAAAATCAGAGGCAACAAAACATCAACAAAAACTTTTTAAAAAACATCAAAGCTAACAAAACAATCATGTATCTACTACAATGCATAATGGATAGTAAATCAAAACACAATAAAGCTGATCACTCTATGAATAAACTACATAAAGTTGACACTCTTGTTTATTTCAATATCACATGTAAAATTTGGTCCCAAACAATGAACATATTTCCTTGATATGTTGCTCCTTAAGTAAACTGATCAATATTAAAAAATACACAGCAATTATAATTGGGTTTGACAATCTTCAACATGTTGCTCCAACCTTTTCAGTTCAAAAGAGAAAATATTGTTTACTTAAAAAAAAAAATCAAAACAGTTTATATCTGATTTTACTTTAGTCTAACCTTCACTATCAGTTTTAAATTGTCTTTTTTATCAATCATCTCACAATTCAATATCTTCTTTCATTTTGTTTGACGGTGAAAAGAGCATACAGAAAAAGCCAGGTATCCACTGCTTGGTTGTTAAGAATGGGTGTAAAACCGGCTCCTTCGTTTGGAATTCTCTCTATAAGGTCATTCGTCCATCCTGGGTAATTGAGGTCAAGGTTATACTGAGGAGCCGATATGTATCCCAGAAGTGTGTCTCGCAAACTGTAAAGAATAGATTATAGAAGTTGTGTGATTCTTGATGAATTCATACATGTAATATGCTATGTTATTTGAATAATCTAAAGTTTTTATGCACAGCTATGGAAGATAATGGAAAATATGCACCTGTGTAAAATTATAAAACAATACATTGTTTGATCTAATGAAAAACTTGTATCAAAACAAAAGAGAGCTAGACATCATTAAGATGGTGACCAACTCGAAGGGTTCCACTTACAGAAGTTTGGCCATGTCCAAATCATCATCATCGGTTCCTTTGGGAACTGTTATAGTCAGCATAATGCACTCAAACAGGATCTCCAGCAGAAGGTCTAGTCTCTCCAGGGAGATTTCCTCACACAGGGATGTGATCATATCTCGCTGTGCAGGATTAAGCTCTTCCCTCAGTTCTGTCACTACACCTTCAAATGCATCCTGGAAAAGAAAATGCAAAATATTTTATTTTTTGAACATCTAATATATCTAAATTATTGACAAATGCTGATAATATCTGTATACAATGTGATGTTGATGTGTCAAGACATAAAGAAACCTAGCCAATCCATAAATTATACGTACATGTAAATAGAAATTCAATTCGCTTGCTTTAGTAACCATCATACCTCTTAATTAATGCTCATATTGTTTGCCCATTTAGAAAAGAGATTGGAGAAATTTTAAAATAGCAACACTCATTGGGAGAAATTAAACCTAATTTTAAAAATATTTTACATCTACAAATTGAACGAGTTCTCCCTCCTCTCTTGTATTCAATGATCTTCATATTAATTTCAGCACTGATCAAACTTAAGTATTTCTTCTAAAAATGACAGAAAAATACAGTTGCCTGTCTCATAATTGCTTATATTGTCCTTTTGACTATAAATGTATTTAATACATACAGACAAACCTACTGTACCTGTTTGTGTGAGGCTTGTCTTCGGGTTTTTTCCATGGCCAGAGTGATCCACAGTGACTGGGCATGCTTGCACTGACAGGAGGACCTTGCCTTAATCAGAATGCACTCCAGTTTAGTTAAAAATACAATGCATCAATTATAATCGTAGAATCATCTGATGCAATGAATAAGAATACACAAGGTCTTAAAGAATACAAAAATGAAACCTTTTGACTGGGGAAGGGGTTTTCCATCTTAAGGGTCTGGGTCATGAATTTCTCCAAGGACATACTGGGGTCTCCTTTTACAGACTTCAGGAAGCTGATGGTGATTTCTAGCTTGTCCAAGGTCTCACAAAGGTCAGGATAAGCTCTGGTCTCCTCACAGATCTGATTGGCTACTACAGGGGTCAAAGGTTCCTACAAGACAACCAAACTAATCAGAGTAAAGCACTTGTAAGTGTAAACCTGAAACAATATCTTGTCTCTCTGCTCTATATTGATACAGTCGATCTAATAAAAGAAGTTCACCTGTTTGATTTTCTGTCTGAGATCTCTAAACACCACAGCATTAGTTGTTTCTGATCTGTACGTCATCATCTCAAACTGCAAAGACAATATTATTTCACTTGTTTAAACATTATTATGGACAGGTATATTTTGTGAAGGAGTTTGTATAATACATTTATCAATGTGATTCTAACTTTTTTTTTGAGTGACACATACCTCATACACCCGCATCTCAATGACAGACTTGGAGAACAGGAATCGGTCCATGAGCTGGCGCTCCAAGTCCCCAAAGTTGTAGTCTATCTTGGTGCCCTTGCCCACCTGGAAGGTGTAGTGACAGTTGGCCATCACCATCGGGAGGATGTCCCTGTCAGGGTGGTAGCTGATCAGGTGAGCCGGGGTCACGTCCCTCAACTGGACCTTGGGTAGTTCTATGTACCTGTCAATCAAAGTCAGATACATGTACTATACCTTTTGACTGAAAATGCATGTACATAATTACAGGTGACACTCGATGGCTCGAACTTCGATCTCTCGAAGTTCTTGATCTCTCGAAGTGAAATCATGGTCCCGATTTCTTTCTCTATATAACGAAGTAAATTTACTCTTGATCTCTCGAACTCCGATCTCTCGAAGTTCTTGATCTCTCGAAGTAAAACCTGGGTCCCGTTATACGGTATCATTGTTTTTCACTCTTGATAACTCGAAGTGGTTGCTGTGTACACACGCGGTCGATCAAGCGTATAATTATAGCTCCGCGTGGACTTACCTGGATGGTCGAGTGAACGCCTGGGGCCTAGCGTGGTAGTGTTAATTGGTTGATTACGTAAGTGACACTACCCCTTTCTTCCTTCAAAGGGTAGATAGGTAGTTTGAAACTGATCTATTAATCTCAACAACTTGTGAAAGTTACGGTATATTAAACCGCTCTTTAATTAAAATATTCTGTGATTAAGAAAACATAATATACTGATGTCTCATAATATCGCGTTACTTATTTTTTTCCCTAAAAAACGATATTCCAAGTTGTCATTTTCATATGTCATTAAGTGCTGTTCAAAAAGCTTGTATTAGACTAGCTTTTCTGAGGAACATCAATTTTTCAACTTACTTCGTTTATTTTGTGTGCTATTTTAAATCACAAGTCTTATACACCTTTAAAATTAGAGAGTTCCATTGTATCGCGGCATTGAAAATCTGGAAGCCTGGTTCAGTTTAAACGAACAGTTTTATTTTTTTTAAATTAGAATATGATTCTTCATGAAAACAAAGTCACTTAAACTGGATAGGGAATGAAATATGCATTTTATCTTGCTTTTTATTTACTTTTTTTCATCAAATACACTGTGGACTTTTGAACTATAGCGTTTTCTCCGGAAAAACTTTTACTTGTGAGAAAATTTTTATTTGCCGATATATTTGACAACTTTCTTTGCTATCATCCTGAAGTTGGTGCATAACCTCTTTGTGGAAAATCACGGAAAAAAACGGGAATGCTATTTTTTGGAACATACCGCGATGCAATGGAACCCGCGATGCAATGAGAAGAGAGTATATACTTTAATGTTTTAAGGTGAAAAAACCCTCTTAATAACCACACAACTAAGTACTGTATTGTTTAAATTGAAGTACTGTAGCAGAAAATCCGAATGAAATCATGTTAGACTATCCTTCCATGTTATAAATATAAACCTCCGGCTACTATAATTTTAGAACCAAAATGACCGGAACAAAAATTTCCGTTTTTTTTTTTAACTTTCGATCTCTCGAACTCTTGATCTCTCGAAGTTTAATCATGGTCCCCTGAAGTTCGAGTTATCGAGATTCACCTGTATGTATATTCCATTATACATACCAGTATTTAATACAACATAGAAATGATTTTTAATTTTATTTTAACAGATTACAATGATGCATACCCATCAATGTTGAAGGTTTCATTCTTTTTAAAATTGAAAGAAAACTTCAAGGAGACTTACTTGAGCTTCTTCACCTTGCAGTACTCCTGCAGGAAGTTGTTTTGTTTCTTCAGTAGATAGTACAGTAGACCATAGGCACAGAGCCCATTGTCCCTGAAAGTGGGCAGCAGCACAGACACTGGGTGGGCATCAGTGATGGGCTTCTGGCAGAACTCCTTGGGGATCTTGGTTAATCCCTCCATGGTCGGAAAAGCTACAGATATCAAACAAATATAACATGCTCACTTCAATTAAAAGCAAGTCATATTGTTAACTGTATCATGTCAAGATTTGATTTCCTAAGGCATTTAGTGCATTTAGCAACAGTTGTTTTTGGGGTTTATCTGTACATTGTTTTCTTTTTTTAATGGTTGAACCATTTCTGAAAAATTTTCTGAAAGCTAACTAAAGCTTTCAGTGACTGTCAAATTTCAACTCTTTTTGTCTTTTCTCTATCTCACATTTAATATCAGTCATTCAGTCTTCTATAATCAATAAGTAATAAAATTGTGTTATGAAAGTGTTATACATCCATAATACGATAATGAAAGGAAAATGACATAGCATGCAGCTCTTCACTACTTGCTTGCGAAAATTAACTTCAGATTAGTCTACAGATTTGTTTTTCAACCATGCTGCCCTTGGAAAATAAAAGACACAGCTAGCTCAGAAATGTGTTATACATGATTAACTGCATTTAAACAGCGTGGCTTATTTTTGGGAGGGAACACAAGTAAGACTTCCGATAATCTGCAACACATACTGTAAGTAAGGAGCTTGTCTCTCACACACTGCCAGGCCAGAATAAAGTCATTCACCAAACTCCTCATCTCATCCAACCGACCCTCTACAATGGCATCAAGTACAGAAAATTTACAAACCAGTTACAGATAATTCTGAACATCATATATATGTAAGCTGTATTACATAATACTAAATTAAATTAAATCAATTTTAAAGCCAAAGGATTATTTGAGCATGTAAAACTATGACAAAAATTTATAACTAAGTCTTAAAAATAATAATCTATTGAATTTTTTTTTTTACCATTTTCATACTCCTTTATCATATCCTCGATGGTCAGCGTTAAAGCCTCCCCTCTGTCCAACTTCCTTTGGAATCGCTGAATCAGCAATTTCTGGAGTTTCATGATGCTAGGTACAAGACGGATAGCTCTTAGCTGCTTCTCCTTTTAATGAAATATATAATGACATTTTAATAGCACAGAACAGCAACAATCTCGTAAGTTTAGGATACTGGATGAATAATTTATATCAGCTACTTCTGGTATAACAGAAGGAATTTTCACCTCCTGTAGGAACATAAGCAGCACTTTGTGGGTGGGAGCCTGGACCTGCACAGTGTGTAGGAGGTGGTCCATGGTGATCTGGGACCTGTAGCGCCACACAGCGGCCACATTGTGAAGACTGCTGGGAGAGGAATGCTCTGATGGAATGTCTATCTCAAACAACAGGCACAGCAGTGGGTCCGACCCTGTCAAATTCAGATGTCATACATTTTCATCAAACAGTATAATCAAAAGAACAATATTTTGAGAATTTTCTCCAATTTACATGTAATGAATGCCATTTTGAAAGTACTAGGTATTTTTGTATCAAATTAGACGAAGTTCAGTCTTTTAAATTCAAAGTTTCATACCCAATCTCTGATCATTGGCAAGCTTTTTATTCATGGTCTTCAGATCTCTTGTCATTTCCTTAAAGGAATAATACACTTCAGTTTAAAATTGAAATATGATTTTCATGACTTCAGAAAGTACTGATCATGCTGAAATGTGGCAAGGGAACTGTAAAACTCTAGTAAATCAAAATATTATAAACTTGAGGATATAGCAAATTCGTAATTTTATGACTATTACAAAAGTTAACCATTTACTCAAACTTTAAACTTAAGTACCTTTTAAACTGCAGAAGACTCTTAAACAATTTTGCTTTATCCATCAACTTGTTATAACCATGCTTAATTAAAAAAGAGCTTCACTGTATATATCTTGGACTGATACCTGGAGAACTGGTGACAAATAGGTTTTCGCAAAGTCTTCTTCCCATTTTTTTCTAGCAGCCTTGTTGGCCAAAACACATATATCTTGATTAAGCTGACCACCTGAAATGTGGAGAGTATGAGAGAGAGAGAGAAAGAGAGGGAGAGAGAAAACGTTATTTACAACGAGACAAAGCAACACTTCATATTTTCAATAGTTGATCCAACCCATACAAACATGGTCCCCCAAATATTACCTCTGTGTTTGTTCATCATGTCTCTACAGATACTGTGTATAAGGATATAGACATCGTCCACACTCCTCCCCACAGTTCTCTGAATGGTCAGAAGGTCTTTCTCTATGTGAGCCCACAAAAATGGCACCACATCATTATCACGAAGGTCTGGTTTTATCAAACTTTTGATAGCCTAAAAAAAATACATGTATGATTGAATACCATACTCAGAGTCACAAAACCCATCAGCAAAACTCGTACATTCAATGAAGCAAGGTCTCAAAGAAAAACATGATCTGGACACAATTTTGAGTATACTATTTATTGCATAGTCTTAGAATTTGAGAATGAGGCCACAATGATGACCAGGGTTGATTGACCTGGGCCTCCAAGTGTGCAAGATCATCTTTTATTTCACCAAAACACAGAGAGTCTAACATGAAATAATGGATGGAAAAGCCCATATCATATTACAGCCCATCAAAAGACAGGTGTATTGATATTCATGTGCATTATTATTAGTCAGTACATTAGTATTCAAAACCAAATGTTAACATACAAAAATAAAAACTCAATGAATGGCCATTAATAAAAAAACAGATGACTTTTGTATGCTATTTATATCTATTAAAGTTATATCTACAGTTCATAAATGTTTCTAATCTACTATTTGTACTCTTTGCTTGTGACTTCTGAGGAATCTGACCTGTTGATTGATACTGGCACCTAGATACATGGCCATGTGAGTGAAGAGTCGCACAATGGCACACTCAATGGGAGAGAGTCCTCTCTCAGGGCTGGCATCTGGTTGTCTCCCCTCCGCCCGGCCCAAAACATGTCCTGTAGCAGTCTGGTCTAGCCTAAGAAACACACAACAAATCCTGATAATGAATAATTTATTTTTACATAAATATGATTGTATTATTTATCAATTTTAATTTTTTTTTTACAAGAATTGACAATACCAGTAAGATTAAAATAGATATCCCTTAAAATTTTGTATTTTACGCAAAATAATCTTAAGTTTACTATATCAGTCAGAAACATTCTACAAATCATGTGGACAGATGGACAAACCCTTGGTCTACTATATTGCCAGCACGTAGTTGGTACGACTGTCCCCCGATTTCCAGGCCGCAGTCCTTACACCTACCAACAGTGGCTGGGCGACCACACTGTAATAAACAAAATACACAAACTTACCCATCATGCAACTGATTATTGGCTATAAGTCGATGACCTTCACCTCCAATTTCTGCACCGCAATCTTTACAACGCCCGCGATAATTTGGACGACCACACTACAATTCACAATCAATGACAATCATGTGAGCTATGGGACCCTTTTGTTTAGTATAACATGTAGGTGTTTGAAAAGTGAACTTCCAAATTTGATCTTTAATGCTTGGGGACTAAATCATGGACAAAACTTCTATGAGCCTGAAGACAAGCTGATAATTCATAAAAGATATTCATATAGTCATCATAAAAAATGATACTAAAGATTTTCATAAGCTAGGGGAATATGCATTAAGAAAAGAAGTTAAATATGATAGTGCATATATATAAAAGGGTGCTTAATAAATCACACACAAAGCTATAACAGTGGCTCTATCAGTATAAACCTATTAAACCTATTTGCTCCTGTTAACAAGACAAAAAATTAAACACCTGAAACTTTCTGATAAGACACCAGAAATAGCTGAGAATCTCCCTTTGTGTATGCAAGGTAGACAAAACCCACACAAAACAAAAGATAAAATAGATACAAGCAGAAATAGTTACGGATCAGAATTTAATGGAAATGTTAGAGATTCCAAAATGTAGAGAATATACTACAGAAACTGGAGTGTGGTCATCACATATCATATAATTTAGTACATGTATATACTAAACTATTATTTATTTAGATGTGTTTTTCAAAGTTATCACAGAAAAATATAAACTGTATATCAATACATGTATGAAAATAAGTTTATGCTGTCTGCAAGAAATTTGTTTAAAGAAAACTAAACACTAAGGCACACACAGGCAGGAACGTATATACCAATGGGATAGGCAACTCTAGCAGAAATCACGCGGTACGTGATTTCGTAGGTCAATTTAAACTTCATATATCTATGATGTTACCAGATATATTGAAATGAAACCTTTAAAAAACTATCTTAAAATTATTCTTACTAGAATTGTTATTTGTACTTTATAACCCTGATCTGATCATAATAACGACGGAGTTCTTAAAACCCCAACACCCATTTTGCCCCATTTCCGTGATTCCGTAAAAATCAATGTTTATTTTCTTTATATCTAAATTATTTTACAACATAATTATGATTAAAAATTTATGAAAAACCTATCCCTTTTAACAAGAGGATCTAATAATCTAATAAAAAATGATATATTTTACTGGGTTTGAACATGATTTTTATAAACTTGTCAAGGCTCGCGTGATAGTTTAGGAAGTAAACATGGCATATATAGAAGTTGCCTATCCCGTTAGTATATACGTCCCTGACACAGGTAAAAAGTTAAATGTGTCAATCCATTAACTACTCACATTTCCAATCACATATGGATGGCCATTAGGACAACCTATGGAAAAGATACGAAATTTGTGGACAAGTTACATTTCCTTTTCAGCTCACTTAGTCTGAATGATAAACTGAATCTTTCTGATCAAAAGTTATAAAAGCTTTGATGTCATATGTTTGCTGAATTAATGAACAAATCTAAAGTATAGTATAGTATAGTATAAAACATAATTTTACTTACGATAAAAAACTGGATTTTCATCACCTCCCCTTCTGGCTGCCAACAAAGCTTCCTTTATTTCAGCAACATCGTCTTGTGGCATAGTTGGTAGAAAGGAGTTCTGTAGGTCAAGATAATAATTGCATCTTCAATTAGCTAGATCAAGGTGTTGAGATGTGGGTTACACCATTTCTTCCTGACCTGATTGTTTCGCCATTGATATCCAAAGGGTTTCTAAAGATTTTAGATTCTAAACTTCCCCCACTTTAGCTTAACATAAACAAAATGTTGCAGTCTGCAAACAGAGGTGAGGAGAGAAATAGAGCATTTTTATTTTATCCCATCTTTGTGAAAAAATGAAACATGATACATTGTATCAAAACTCAGCTATTGCAGAATACTGAGCCCCTCTCTAAAATAAGGTCTTTGTAATTGAAAGATACATGTGCAAAATATATGTATCACTGACTGAACACAGTTTCCCCGTCCACCCACCTGCATGTCCCCTGGCTGTTGGACCAGTCTGTTGAGTGGTTCAACCAGTGTCCTCTCCTCTGGGATCTCCAGCAGGGTGATGAAGAAATGGTTCAGTAGACACACTGTACTCTGGTGACCCAGGTCCATCCCCTCCTGTACAGTCAGCTGGGGGTTCCTCCTCCATACAACATTTCTACACAATGCAGCTGGCAGATCAGTCTAGGGGAATTCAAATACAAACTTTATTTGTCTAGTAATATAAAACACTATATAGTAATCATATATCATAAACAATTAAACATCACTTCCTTAAACATATAATTGGACAATAAATCATGATGATACCTGATTGGAAAACAATGGATGCTGAGACAAGAACTGCTGCAACTGTTCCACTGCCTATAAATTAAAAAATAAATTTTTATAGCAATTTATAGCAGTATCTTTTTACAAATCATCATAAGGAATACACCTAATGCAATCAGACAAACATATTACTGAATGAAACTGCTGTTGGATACAATATGCACGTAGAAATGTTGACAATGTGGGACAATTTCAAAACACAATGTTCACAAAACTGATAACATAAATCGCACAATATTTACAACACTTGTTTACAAAATGCTCATAATACTGACAATGTCGATAACGTAATGCTCATAACACTGTTATAAATGATTCACTATTAAAAATAATCTCCAAAGGTATAAGTTACTAAAAAATATTGTGAATTAAAAAAATGTCTACCATCTTCTTTGAAACTAATTAAGGTAAATGCAACAGAAAGTAATCATGGTCACAGAAAAGGTCAAGGTCAGAAAATTATGACAAAATTCAATAGCATTCATGAATATCTATTCTTAGCATGAAATTTGGAAAAAGAAATATTCTCAACAGTGTCTTGGAAACTATCAGTAAACCTAACACAAAATATGTAATCAAAAGCTCAAGGTCACAAGTAAAGTCAAGGTCAAAAATTAGGACAATGTTAAATTGATCTCACCATTATGAAAATCTTTGATAAAAAGTACTGTAAAACAGTTTTTAAAGCTGAGCTACATGTAAAGCAAAGTGTGATGGAAGGAAGGTACAATGTATGACAGAAAGATGAAAGACATGCAAACACTAAATGCCCTGGTTATATCCTTTTAACATTGCAGGGTTTAAAATATTTCAAATCATCAAATCATTACAGCTGGAGTGACTCTTCTTTTGTTTCCAGGATACAGATAACACATAGTTATTTCTCTCATCACAGCTAGAAGGACCAGGGTTCTCCTCTGATAATCTGATAGGTCAACAGCCTGTTAAAAGATTTTTATCATCATAATCATAAAATGTTTGTGGTTTATATTTATTGACATATTTAAAATTATGATTAATACAACTTGTATTTAATCTTAAAAAAATCAGGATTTAGAAACCTGGATTGCTGCATTGA
Organism: Magallana hongkongensis; assembly: GCA_016163765.1. Taxonomy (NCBI): domain Eukaryota; kingdom Metazoa; phylum Mollusca; class Bivalvia; order Ostreida; family Ostreidae; genus Magallana; species Magallana hongkongensis. The sequence goes on from WFKH01011925.1 coordinate 48,337,126, forward strand.
AGATGTCCATGTTTTGTCCAAGAGCTGCTTGTGTCAGCTTTTCTCTCAACTCCTTGTACTGGTCCCCACATACAATGAATCGGTCACTGCACTCAACAATCTGACAAAACACAATATAACCATATAGAACGTTCCTTGTATTTACTTTCTCATTCATTGAATTCATGGCACATTGATAATTAATTAACAAATACAGCTTGGCAAGTACCTCGTTTTTCTGGAGCTCGGGTACACTCAGCCAGCGTACAATGGTGGCATCAGTTGTCTTACAGATCTTCTGGTAAGTCTCTATACCAAAGCAGCGACACAGGTGTTTGATCAGAAATAATCTAAGAGAAGAAAAAATATTATTTTTGATACCTTCATAGAAAAGGTCTGCAATGCATTTAAATACTAACTTTCTTTGAAGAAAAAAATGAATACATCTAAACTTGTACTATACTAGTACATTCAAATATCATTTGATAAAATTACGGACCTAATTTAACTCCTTAATAATTCATTCCATCATATATATATATTTAATATGCTACTGAATTCATAGAAATTCATTAAACAAACTCTTAAAATCAGGTTAGTTCACATAAACTTCTTACTTGGGCTGCCTTGAGCCACACTCATCACAGAGTCTCCCTGCAGCCTCTAGAAGCCTCCTTGTCTGCTGGCTGTGTTTGATCGATTTCTCCACCAGTAACTTGTGGAGAACCTCTGCTACAACAGTCAGTCCAAACCGGGTCTCTGCCATACAGTACAGCTTCTCCACATCCAGCCCCTCTCTCACCACAGAACCCACGTCATGCTGCAACATCTGGGTAGCCATTCTGATTTTGGACTTCATTGGGTCAGTGCTTTTGGCAATGTCATGATGGAAGGAGTCCTTGAAATTAGATAACAGTCTTAAAGCTTACTGGTCAGGGGAGTATTCATTTATCATATTGAGAATTTCCTTAATTCTTCCTTTTACTTTTAATTTCATCCCATTTTAATTTGCGTCAAACATTGAGTGTGATACAAAGAGAGAACAAGATAATCAAAGATAATCTAAGAGAGAATGAATAACCAATTTAATTTTTTTTACCTCTAAGCACTGAATGATCAAAAGACACAGGTCAACCATTTTCTCCTCATTTTCTTTCAGTGACATTAAATCCTCTGCTTGTTGCAAGTACATTTCTAAGTACTGCTTCACTTGCTTTGAGCTGCGGGTTTAAGTTGAAAATTATTCTTTATTAAGGCAGTCTCATTTGAAAATAACTGGCAGAGAACAGTCGTATTTTGACCAAGATCAAAAGTAAAATTATCTAACAAAGGTTTTTGAACATTTGAACATATTTAATGAGCAAAATAAACATCATTGCACTAGAATAAAACAAGAATCAAACAAACTCAACTTCGATCATGCAAAATATAAGTAAGAATTGAGCCAAACACTGACCTAGTCCTGAGCAAGTGCTGTAGGAGGAAGGATCGTAGTACTGGTGTAGGATCAATGCCTTCCTCAAACACAGACATCTCCTTACTGGCCATCCTTCCTCCCCGTCCTCTCCGGGCGGTGGCTGTGATGTAGGACATCAACTTCTGGACAACTTGATTGGACGGGGGCTCGTCATCCGAGAAACAGAGCTGGGATACAAGGTCCATAAAGAAACTGTTGCATCGATTTTTGAAATTGTTTAACTTGCGGATCTTAATGCTGAAATCAGAACGCAAACGATTGCAAAACCTTAAAACTGATCTAAACTGAACAATGGTCAAATTGATTATTAAGTTGTCATCACATAACTGATTTTAATAAATACACATTGAGTTCATAACAAAAGGACTGCATGTTTTTCTTTAATTATACAGTATTTATTGACAAAATGAATCTCTGACAGTCACATGTTGGATGAGCACTTACTCTGCTGTATTGTCTTGTCCAAGGTTGAAATGTTCTGGGATCTCATTATGACAGACAGGACAAACCCTGGTCTGCAGGATTGTCAGGTCGTTGTAACATTTCATACAGATCAAGTCCTTGCAAGGTAGCAGGATAGGTCTCTCTGTGATCTCAGTCTCACATGCTTTACATTTTTCCTGTCGTCTGTAATTGATATAAACTCTCTGTGCTTAGAATTCAGAAATTTATTGTTAAGTGTGAAATCTAATACTAACAAACTGATCAACTAAAATATCTCAAATGAATTATAGTTAGAGAGTGGGATGAAGTGGCATAAATAAATAATGTTCTAACCCAAAAGCTTTGGTAACAGAACTTTTCATGCACATCTTTAGGAATTTTTCCACCTTTTCCAAAGAGTCTATGTTCTTGAAATCAACACTGTCCTTGAGCATCTGCAGTGAAGTGAATTGAAATATGTATGACTATCTTTCAAATTTTCTAAATTAACTTCACAGCAATGTTTACTGAATATGAGTTAAAATAAGAAATACATGCAAATAAAATCCAGTAAAAATACTTACTACCCACAGAGGCATCAGACGTTCCACAGGCATCACTTCATCAGAACAGACGTGTTGTAGGAACAGCTTCATCACTACCACCTTAGTCCACCCACATCTTGATATAAACAACTTGTATAAATTATTTAGCTTAAAAAATATTTCAATTAACAGCTATTTACAGACAAAACAAAAAATGTTTAGGAACAGTTTTCTTCTTCATGTTTGTCTTTGCAATTAAAGCTGAATATTGTTAAATTTTCATTTCAATCTTACATTTAATAAATATGTTTTAAAGAGGAAATCATTTTTGTTTCTGACCATGTAACATCAATAAAATTGATTTTAGAACAAGTTAATTTCCACAAAAATCATGTTCAAAATTCAAAGAGAAAACAAATAAATTGAAAAAAAAGTGTTTAAAAAAAAACCATCCTAAGGTACTAAATGTATAGATTTAGAATATTAGAGTGCATTGACGTCAATTATAGGATACGTTTTTTTCATAGTTTGCAGGTCCTATATTTTCATCTATTAGGTTTGATACTTTCAACAGGAATATGTCGGGTTGTTAGTTTATAGAAGGCACAGCAAGGCAAGGCCTTTTATGGACTTAAAAATTGAAAAATAGCTATCTTGTTCCAATTTCAAAGAAAATGATTACGTAGCATTTGTTCTCTATAAGACACATCTTTATTGAATGTTTTATCCATAGATTTGAAAATATGAACAAAAGATGTCTTTTTATTTTAATAAATAATTTTTTACTTAAAAAACATAAAATGTCTGCTTGACATTACTTAACTTGTTTTATTGGATTTTAATATAATGCAATATTTTACAGCAAATTTTAAACCCTTCAATGCCCTTCTTGCAATAAACACAATTTTCTCATAAAACATACAAAAAAATAAATTGTGTCAAAAAAATTAGCAGCATATATTTTGAACAACAAAATCATGTTTCAGAAATGATACTTCAAAGATCCATAGATTAAAATTTAGGTGTAGCGTTCCACCAAAGATTTCATTAATTTTTGAAACAGGGTTAATTTTGCTGCCTACTTTACCTTTTTTTTTCCAAGTAGAGCTTAAAATTAAACTTACCTGGTCTCTTTGATTCCCTCCATACATCTCCTTCCAAACTTGTCCATCCCTGCCTGGTGCCCCTCAGTCACAAAGTGTCCCAGAATTCTCTCTACAACAGGTCGGTACTTGTGCACCAGTTTCTGCCAGAGTTGTCTGCCTTTCAGGTCACTGAGGAAGTCTTTATTTGGCTCCAGGGATTGCAACAGAAGGTACAGCCCAAGAACATCTAGAGTCTGAAAACATAGATATCTATAGATTATAGAGCTAACTGAGACGAGGCATCACCTTTTTTGAGACCACCTTTTTCATAAATAAAATATTGTAAAATTTTCACATACTTAAGATCTTTAAATGTGTGAGAATTTTTGTGAGTTTTACAATATTTATATTTATAATATAAATAAAACAATATAATTATATGAAAGATGCATCATCTGACTAATTTTATTATCCTGTGCCCCAACATATCAAAGAAAAAAATTGGAAACTGAAAAATGATAAAAAGCAAAAAGTTGGTTGAGAAAATCTTCTTTGAAATAAAGAGGTTTTTTGATACACCAACTAAAAAAGTTTGAAGACCATAGGCTTAAAATTGTTAAATACCAAAAAAAAAAAAAGGTTACGGTGACCTTGATATAATGAAATAAAATTATGGGGATGCCTGCAGTGTAATATCACAAATTGTATCACGAATTGTAGCATTGTGTATCTTGAGTGAAAGACATGGTTTTAACAATGCAGAATCATCACTATATGTAGAAGCTTTGATGTAAATATAGAGGGTTCCACTTAAGGTGGCTCGACACACCAGTGCATTATTTGACGGATCGATAAAGAATAATTTTTTGAAAAATGATTGTACAAAAATGAGACCAATATCGGCTTTCAATTATTTTATATGATTTTTTTCGGTGTTTTTTTTTCAGTGAAATGGGAAAAATTGTTTTTACTGCAGAGTATTTTAGTGCTTAAAACTTGGTCTCAATTGATGTGTAATATAATTATGAACAAGAGGCCCATGGGCCACATCGCTCACCTGAGCAACATGGACATAATAAAATCATCTTTATGGAGTCATATACAAAATATCTGAACAATGTCGTGCAATAGATCCTGTGTACAAAAAGATTCCCCTGTATATTCTTATGATTATCATTGAACCCCTTTGTAACAGGATGATTTTACAGTCGTATCACATATTGAGCATTCCAGTTCTCGAGATTGAAGATGATTAGACTTAAACAACTGTTTATATATGGATTATAAACCTACATCAAACTTTGAACCCCTTGTGAGGTCCAAGAATTGTCCAGGGCGACAGAGTCTTAACAATTTTAACGAATCAACAATATGTCAAAATGCTTGCATATAAGTAAAACCATATATAATAACATTTGAGTTTTTGTGAATAATTTAAATGTTTTCCTTTGTAAAATTGGACCTCCCCCTCCATGTGGCCCAACCCTACTCCTGAAGATTATGATTTTGACCAAATTTTTCTCTACACTATCTGAACTGACTAAAGTTACAGCTTACTATGCAAACTGTGTTGAAGAACATAATTTTTAAAGATTTTTCCCTATATATTCCTATGTAAAAATTTAACACCCCCCACCCCATTATGGCCCCACCCTACCCCTGGGAATCATAATTTGAACAAACTTGAATCTACACTACCTGAGAATGCTTCCACACAAGTTACAGCTTTTCTGCCTTTAATCGGTTTCTGAGAAGATTTTTAAAGATTTTTCTTTACCTATATTCCTATGTAAAAATTCAACCCCCCACTGTGGCCCAACCTTTCCCCTGGGGATCATGATTTTATCAAAAACCGAGGATGCTTTCACACAAGTTTCAGCTTTTCTGCTTAATCGGTTTCTGAGAATAAGATTTTTAAAGATTTTTCTCAGACTCTATATATTCCTATGTAAAAATTCAACCCCCCACTGTGGCCCAACCTTTCCCCTGGGGATCATGATTTTATCAAAAACCGGGGATGCTTTCACACAAGTTTCAGCTTTTCTGCTTAATCGGTTTCTGAGAATAAGATTTTTAAAGATTTTTCTCAGACTCTATATATTCCTATGTAAAAATTCGACCCCCCACTGTGGCCCAACCTTTCCCCTGGGGATCATGATTTTACCAAACTTGAATCTACCCTAACCGAGGATGCTTTCACACAAGTTTCAGCTTTTCTGGCCGATCGGTTTCTGGGAATAAGATTTTTTAAAGATTTTTCTCTATATATACCTTGATAAAAAATTGCCCCCCCCCCCCCCATTGTGGCCCTCCCCTACTCCTGAGGATCAAAATTTGAACAAACTTGAAATCTACACTACCTCAGAATGCTTGCAGACAAGTTACAGCTTTTCTGGCCTATTGGTTTTGGGGAAAAGATTTTCTACAATTTTTCACTACATATTCCTACATAAAAATCTGATCCCTACATTGTGGCTCCAACCTTCCCCTTGGGATCATGATTTGAACAAACTTGAATCTACATTACCTGAGGATGCTTCCAGACAAGTTACAGTTTTTTTGGCTGATCGGTTTCAGGAAAGAAGATTTACTCTATATATTCCTATATAAAATTCGACCCCCCATTGTGGCCCCACCTTACCCCTGGGGTTCATGATTTGAACAAAATTGAATCTACATTACCTGAGAATGCTTCCACATAAGTTTAAGCTTTCATGGCCATATGGTTTTTGAGAAGAAGATTTTTGAAAAATACCAACAAATTTAATGTTTTTTTAATTATCTCCCCTTGAAAGAGGGCCTGGCCCTTCATTTTAACAAACTTGAATCCTCTTTAACTAAGGATGCATTGTGCCAAGTTCGGTTGAAATTGGCTTAATGGTTCTGGAGAAGAAGTCAAACATGTAAAAAGTTTATGGACGGACAGACAGACAGATGGACACCAGACAAAAAGTGATCAGAAAAGCTCACTTGAACTTTAAGCTCAAGTTAGCTAATAAACACATGCCAAAGATGGTTTGGTCAAGTTTTTAATTAAAAAAAATATTTCTGAAAATTAAAATTGTTATTCTTTTACATCTTTTAAATCTATGGATTAAATCTAAAGAATAAAAAATACACATATTTATTAACCACTTATCAAACAATCATATTTTACAAAGAAATTGAGACCAAAATGCAAAATGTTTTAGAAAATTTGAATTGAACTGATCTCGATTGAAAAAAACTGATCCCGATCAGAATTATTTTAAAATTAAAATTTTACAAAAAATACTGCAGTTTATTGCGAGTAATTGATATGCATTATAAGATTAGTAAATAAACAAACCATTTTACAGCTAAACAACCTTAGAATTTTGCAAAATTGTGATATATTCCAACTATATGTGATTTTGTTTGGGATCAGTTTAATTACAATCAGGATCGGTTTGAATTTAAGATTTTCCGATTTGTCTTGAATTTTACTTTTTCATTTCAATTTTTTGTTGAAATATGATTGCATAGCAATTGTTTAATGCGAGTGACAGTCAATTTCAAGTTTTTATGCATAGGTTTAAAAAATATCTACAATTCTTGATTTTCATAAATATTTTTTTTCTTCAGAAATATTATAAATCTTATTTGGTCTTTGATATGTATATATAGATAATTGTATTGTGCATAATTTGATACCAAAGTTTTTGCTCTAAATTATCCTGTTTGCAGCTGAAACGATGTTTCTGGGTTTTTAAAAAAAAATACAAATTCATATAAAATAATTGAAGGCCAATATCGGTCTCATTTTTGTATCATCAAATAAAATTTTGGTGTGTCGAGGAACCTTTAATCTGATAGCAGTTAATTTGATATTTTATGTTATTCTCAGACTGATATAATAATACAAGAGGCCCATGGGGCCACATCGCTCACCTGAGCAACAGTGGGCGTTCAAAACATATTGTGCCATATGGCCCCTCAGTAGAATAACAAAAAATAAATATTGTAAAGTATTCGAATTTTACACTTATTTTTGCATACACGTAATCTTTGACATTGTATCTTTATGGAATACTATTTTTACCCAGAATAAGAAAATCATACGTAAGATATAAAACTAAACATTTGGTAGGTGTACACTGTTAACTTCCAATTCCCTATATATTCGTTCTGCCCCCCCCCCCCCACCTACTTAATAAAGCGATCAAAATATATGAGAGCATATAGGTACATTTTCTTCCTCAACTACTTACTAGTTATTGTATTTTTTAAAAAATATCATATTAATAGTTATTGCATTTTATTAAAAAAAAATCCTATAGATGTGAAGAAGAAAATTGTACCCCAATCCGCTCAATTCCTCAAATTAAAAACATTCAAAAATTTAATTTGTCTTCTCCATTATAATTAAATGACTGTCGTTTACCTGGTGTAAACTCGTGTGACTTTTATAACTTTACTCACATTTGATTGATGAATACACTGGAATGAAAATTGTTGTCACGTGATATGTTAAAGAGCTATAAAAGTCAATGTTACAGTATTGACAGGCACATCACTCTATTTTACTAAGGCCCACCCATTATTTTCATCTTTATTAAAAAATAAAAAATGGCTACAGACCAGGATAATTTTCCGCTGTAATATTTTCTTAGGAATAGCGATAATTCCTTTATCCCCGCAACAGAAATGTGTCAGAACTATGGAAATTGTTTAAAGGTGTCGTTTTTATTTATTCGTGTCTGAAAAACTATCAATTTGAAAAATTGATGTAGATTTCACATTATTCATTGTATAAAGAGGGGGCCCCAGAGAGTAGTTATATACAGCATATCATCCTTTAATTTTTTGTACAAGTATTTAACATTTAGCAAGACATTTCTAATGATCAACCAAAATTTCAGCGTCAATCGTAGAATTATAAGCAAGATACAGAGCCCACAATTCTGCTAGGTTTGAGTCATATTTTGTTCACATGAGTTTATTACATTCAGCTTAAGATTTTTAACTTGGTATTTCCTATTCAGCATTTAAAGTGGAAAAAAAGAATGGCCTCAAATCTGTGTACATAGAATTGTGAGCAAATCTCTGTATCTTGCTTATAATTCGAAGCTTAACACTCAAATATGGTTAGTAAATAGAAAATTAATTGTAAACAATTAAACATAAGAAACATGCACTATAACAAATAAAGTGCACAATTTATTTTTCAAAATGAATCATATACATGTATATATCTACATATTTCCGTCAGCGATATTAAACTCTATTTAAACTTATGAATAAACTCGAGAAAATGCTAAGCATCTCAACAAAACACATTGCATTAATCTAATATTACGCAAAAGATCATACCGAATTACCGATAGAATGAATAGTATTTTAGTACTCTTTTAATACATCAGATTTTGCTTAATTTGTGCAGGTAAACAGTTAACTGTCTGATTTACCGAAGTCTCTGTTTGATTTGATACGTAAAAATTACAAAATACAGGCGATAGTTCCCAGGTTACAAAGCATGGATAATGAAAACGAAGTGAAAATCAAAACAAGCTAACACCTCCGTCATATGTAAAAACTGTCAACGCATTGAAATATTTAACCTCAGTTTACTTCACAAAATCGGCACCATGATTTTCATTGGCCTGTGACACTAAGTTTTAGTTGATCAAGTGTAAAATGTCTGTTAAGTTCAAAAGCCATAATCAAGAAACCAAGATTATTTTGGCATTTAGACTCAGAGCTACCAAATGATAACTTTTCTGTACTTACAACTACAACTTTTCTGTACCTGCATTTGTAACAGTTTTGTACCTACATCTATAACTTTCTTTAAACTTTTTGATAACTTTTTGTACTAATCATATTTTAATGAAAAAAATAATGTCAAAAGTTACACTCTAGTCATGACTTTCTTGTACCTAAACAAAGTTACAAAATAGTCATAACTTTTTGATGCTTGATAAAGTGGTTCCAAATAAAGCTAACTTAGTTATGACTTTTTTTGTAACTTTTTTCATGGCTCATAGTCATAACCTTTAAGTGCTTTTTTGGCATGGACTTATTTATTGTGATAAAAAGTACTAAAACAGTTATTATTCTAGAAAAAAGAATTCCACAGATAATACCAGACTGACCAATTCTTGGTCCGTGACCAGATAAAACTGAGGACTCTTCTGCTGGAACTCAATGATTCGCTCACTGCAGTCGGGCCACACTCGTGTGATGCTGGCAAAGTTCCTGAGACGGGGCTCAGATTTACTGTGCACATTGTGGATAGCCACAAAGTTCATGACAACACTAGGCAGTCCGCCTCTGAATTCCATGTTTATTCCATTCAGTAAATTTTCACACACCAACTGAAAATTAAATGAAAATTAAATTTATATTTATCATACAATGATACACTAGTTATAGAGACCATAACTTACTATCAAAAAGAGTTTTTTTCATCAGTATAATAAGAAACATTGCATATCTTAAATGCTTTTACCCAAATCAATCATCATACTATGCTCAAGCTATGGCGCATGTACATAATGGTTAGTTTACATTAAAATTCTTTTAATTTACATGTATACACAGTTGTTTTACCCCATGTTCTTTTTGGCTGGTCACATGATACACCATGTGAACAAAGTCAGTCAGATAGGCCTTGACACAATCCATGACCTTGACCTCAGACAGACATTTCCGAAGAACTTTTCCCAAGGTAGATTTCTCTATGATGTTTGACACTCTCATTACCCTTTCTTCAATTGTTTCTGCAAAACATGAAAAATTATGATTTGAAATAGTAGCAATAACATATTAATTTAAAAATACATAAAAGGATTGGTACATGAATAAATTCTATACATGTAGATATTGTAGCTGTTTTTAAACCAAAAATTCATAATAAATGAAGGAAGGAAGTTTTTATTTCTGTTTAAATGCCTCATAAAAATGATGTTTTATATTATTTAAAAGCCTTTATACAAGTCAGAGCTCAAACATTTAACGAATGAATTCAATAGCTACCCAAATGAACTGTGAAACTATTTTCAGTTTATATGAGTAAATATAAATTGGAAAGCTTTTGAATTCATTCCTTGTAATTTATTTTCTGCAGCCATTTATTGTAGAAAAAGGGCCATTTGATCTATAAAATGACATTCAATTGTATGAAATTCAAAATTAACTTTAGGCAGATTGATAAGTTTTTGATGTTAGTTTTACTGTGATGTAGGCAACATTCTTCATGTGGCATAAAATAATTTCTATAGCCAATCAGAGATCATGTTACAAATAAAATTAAACTTTTGAGCAAAAAAACCCAGGATCATATATTTTGATTTATCCAAACTACTTAAACCTAGCAAATCTTTTGAGTTTTCTGAAAATGTTCAAGCTTCAAGATTTAGGAGCTGTCTTTTTTAAGCATTACTGTAACAGAGTTATATCATGGAACAAGCTACAAAACATCCCCTAATACTTTCTAAGATATGCAATCAAACTTGAACTAAGTTAAAATATTTTTAACACTGTCTAGCAACTTTTTAACTTGTCTGGTCATATTGATGTTTGTGTTTACCTGAAACACAAATGTCAGTATGACCAAGACTAGTTTCTTTCTTGCAATTTATTGTTATGATTTTGTTACTTTAGAAACCAGGAATACAAAGACAAGAATTATTCAAGGATATACAAAAACAATTCCTAAGCAACATTTTCTATGATTCTTACAACCAGTTGCGCTAGCTTCCTAATATTTTTAAAAAAGATAAGCTTGTAACACCTTAGTTTGATATTACAAGATTATACATAATAATAAATGCAAATAACTAAAGAATCAGAAAAGAAAAAATAACATCAAGTATTTTCCAAAGTTCAAAACAAAAGTCAAGGTCAGTTAGACTAAGTAAAAAAAATATGAAAGTTTTATAACAAAACTAACCACATGTATCCACATTTTGTGACGTCCTCAGAATTTGGTCAATCAGTCTGTAAATTAGCCAAGAAAATGGCATCAGTGCAATAAATTTGAGGCCATCACAACCTGTTCCTTTGACCATGACCTCAGGAAGTTCCTCTTGCTTTTTCGGGGATACCACCATAGAATACTCAATCTGAGTGGCTGATGGATTGTTGATTATTTCCAGCCATAGTTTGTGCTCCCAAGAACTTGGATCTTTTTGAATCAGGAGGTCAAGGTTACTGTTGGTGTCCAGTTGAGCAATGATGCCAGCCAAAATGGGGGACAGTTTCTCTATGATGCACTGATTTATAGCTTTTCTGCAAAATTAAAATACTAAGACTGAAAACAATGCATTTCATAATGAGCAATCAATGCTAATATGTTATTAAACAGAATGGTATAGAGAGTGTGAAAAAATTACATGTATAATCATTATTCTGTTAATCATTTCACATCTATAAAATTAAACTAACCTGAATGTGCCTGCCCTGTTTATACAGTCCCTCTTAGTGGCCTCAGCATACAGCCAGGTATCTGCTGATTCACCCATGGTTTCCTCTTTCTCTTTCATCAAGGCTGCCAGATGTTGTCCTATTCCTTGCATAAAGGTCACTTTTCCTCCTGAAACAATGATGATTTCTATGTAAGAAATTAAATACAAAAATCATCCAAAAAATGCATTCCCTTCCTTTGGATAATCTGAGGAGAAAAAGAAGAAGACAATTGAAAATTAAAACAATTGCAATTGAAGATATACCCCGCTTTGAAAATCTGTAGATATCAATATGCCATGACCTAGAACTTGCCCATATGATCTTTGGTCAAGGTCATGACTTACACTTATGTCCTCTGCAATCTCAATACATTACAATACAAAGCTTAAATACCCCTAAAGTTCTTGTTCAAGGATATGAAAGGTGATCTTTTTGAAATGATCTAATAAAAAGGTTGAAAATTCATCAAGGTAAAGTTAGCCTAAAGGTTGTGAATGTGTCTATCATAAACTTGTTAACCCCTTTTTATAAGAAAACAATAACAAACCATCTGCCTCTATGCCAAATCACTAACTAAAGAAGACTTCTATTAAAAGTTCGATGATGAGATTTTATGTTTATATGTATGACTGTAAGATACTAGTTGTGAACATTAGCACCCAAGAAAGTCTGCTACTAAAGACAATATTTTATATTGTTTTCATACTAACCACGACAATTTTTCCAGCAATGCTATTTTTTGTTCTTTAAAAAATAAGTTTGGTGTAACAACAAACAATAAACACACACCCTTTGTTTCTTGATGTAGAAGCTCTAGCAAAATCTTCACTCTCTCCGTTGTCCTGCCTGAATCCTCAGTGTCCTTCACCATTGCCAGAGCAGGGCGGGCAGTCAACTTAATGAAAAGGGGAATATCCATCTTCCTCTCCACATGGACCTGTCCTGTGTGTTCCACAATGTCACCAAAGTCATGTGGATACACATCTTGACCCTCCATCATTTCCACCTCCCCCGACTCCTCGATTGGTTGACCGTCGCCTCTACCCTTCCAGTCCATGTCCTCTGTGTCCCCCACACTGGCCCGACCGGTCGCATTCTCCAGTAATGTACCTACACTCTTGTTCCTCATCTCCATGAAACTGGGCATTTTGTCACTGTCTGGTCGGAGATCATCAATGTGGACAGAGTGCCATAGACCACACTTTCAAAGGATCATTACATGCAATTAGTTCTCTATCAACTGTAATTAGTGTTTATGGTTTTTTATAAACTGCTTTGAAATAAACTGTCCCAAATTATATTATACTCCAATAACATAGGTAGAGATTAGATTCATACCATAAATAAGTCAAGCTAAATAGAAGATTAATGGAAGGATGTTTTGAAAGAAATATAGAAATGACAAATGGTCATTCAAGACAAAAAACAAGAGGCTAATGGGCCACATTGTTCACCTGGACAACACTGTCTTGTATCTCTAATGAAATTTCTAAATATGAAACTCTTTTGAAATATTGTAAAAATTACAAAAACACTCATATATTTCAAGATTTCACAATACATAAAAACAATATAAACAAGAGGCCCATGGGCCACATCGCTCACCTGAACAACAGTTCCTTGTAACATTCTACTTTGTAGCATATGCTATTTCTATTTTAAACTTCGAACCCCTTTCTGGGGCCCCAGTATTGGTCCGGGGTTGGCTTTAACAATTTAGAATCTACACTATTTGAGGATGCTTGCATAGTAATCTCACAAACTGTAGCAATGTAGTTCTTGAGAAGAAGATTTTTAAACACTTTCCCTATATACTTCTATGTTAAACTTTGAACCCCTTCTGGGGCCTCAGTGTTGGTCCAGGGGTCACGGCTTTTACAATTTAGAATTTTCACTATTTGAGGATCCTTGCATAGTAATCTCACAAACTGTAACAATGTACCGGTAGTTCTCGAGAAGATTTTTAAACATATTTCCTATATATTTCTAGGTTAAACTTTGAACCTCTCTTGGTGCCCCAGTATAAGTCCGGAGGTCACGATTTTAACAATTTAGAACCTACAATAGCCAAGGATGTATTCATAGTAATATCCAAAACTGTTGTATTGTAGTTCTTAAGAAGATTTTTAAACATTTTTCTATATATGTTAAACTTTGAACCCCGACTGGGTCACAATTTTTACAATTTACAATCTTCACTATATATACAAGCTTTTGAATAAATATTGGCATTTTTAAACATTTTTCCTACATATTTCTATGTTAAACTTTGAACCCTGCCAGGGGCCCCAGTTTTGGTCCGGGGGTCAAGATTTTTTCAATTTTGAATCTTCACAATAGATACAAGCTTTTGTGTAAATATTGGCATTTCTGGCCCAGTGGTTCTTGAGAAGAAGATTTTTAAAGACACACACCCTACACTCACTGTTTCGCAATTATCTCCCTTTTAAAAAGGGTTTAGCCCTTTATTTTCAAAATTTATAATTCCCTATCCATAAGGATGCTTTGTTCCAAGTTTGGTTAAAATTGGTCCAGCAGTTTTTTAGAAGAAGTCAAAAATGTGAAAAGTTTACAGACGGACGGACGACGGACAACGGGTGATCAGAAAAGCTCACTTGAACCTTTGGTTCAGGTGAGCTAGAAAGGCCTACTTTGAAGCCCTTCTGGGTCCCAGTATTGGTCCAAGGGTCATAGTTTTAACAGTTTAAATTCTACACTATCTGTGATGCTTGCATAGAAATCTCAAATTGTCACATAAGATTTTAATTCTTGAGAAGAATAATTTTAAACAATTTCCTTATATATTTCTATGTTGAACATTGAACCTCTTGGGTATTGGTCCGAGTGTTTAATGGTTTTAACAATTCAAAACCAACAATATTTGATGATGCTTGCATAGACATCAGAAATTGTAGCACTGTTGTTCTTGAGAGGAAAATTTTTAAATCATTTTTCCTATATTTATCTATGTTGAATGTGGAACCCCTCTTGCATTTGGGGCCCCAGTATTGGTCCGGGTTTCACGGTTTTCACAATTAGAATCTTAACCATATATGCAAGCATTTGTAAATGTTGGCATTCCTGGTGCAGTTGTTCTTGAGAAGAAGACACACACCCTATTTTCACTGTTTATTGCATGGTTATCTCCCTTTTGAAAAGGGTTTTGCTCTTTATTTAACAATTTATAATCACATTCCTATAAGGATGCTCTGTACCAAATTTGGCCCAGTGGTTCAAGAGGAGAAGTCAAAAATGTGAAAAGTTTACAAACAGATGGACAGATTGATGGAGAGACAGATGGACGACTGACAACAGGTGATCAGAAAACCTCACTTGAACCTTCTGTTCAGGTGAGCTTACAGCATGCCTCCCAATCTTGAATTTCAGGGATATGAAAAATTTTCATTAAAAATGATCTAATTACCAAGACGTAGAAATCAGAGTCACAAACAACTTTACCTGGAACCCTGTGAATCCTCCGCCTGCTACTCGGGGAAGATGGATGATGAAGACGATGTGTGTTTTCCCAATCTTTTTGTCTGCCACCTGGTTGAGTTGATCTAACACACAATACTGAGCACAGGCCACCAGACTGGCATTCTCGTTCCCACTGTCACACTGGACAATCAACAGGGACTCCTCCTCCAGCTCTCTCTCAAAGCTTTGCCTGCAGAAGGGGTGCTCTTTTAATTTTTATCACTCACAAATTTTTGTATTTGTAAATGTAACAAGATAGAGCATAAGACATCAAAGTTGGACCTTTTAATTTGGATTAGAAATACAATCTTACTTATGACATGCAAATAACACAGAGAAACAGATTGTCAAGTTAGAGTTAAGATTAACAAGAGGCCCATGGGCCACATTGCTCACCTGAGCAACAATAGACATGATAAAATCAGTTTAATGGAGTCATTATACAAAATCTCTGGACAATGTGGTATAATGCATGTCGATCCTGTATAAATAAAAATCCATTCTTTCCCCCTGGATATTCTTATGTTTATAATGGAGTCCCTTTTCTAACAGGATGATTTTAAAGTCATATCACATGTTGAGCATTGCAATTCTCAAAAAGATTCTAAACAATTGTTTATAGATGGGATATAAACCTACATCAAACTCTGAACCCCTTGTGAGGTTGATAAATCGTCCAAAGGCCAAAGTCTAAATAATCTTAAAAAATCAGCAATATGTCAAAATGCTTGCATATTAAGTTAAACCATATATTATAGCATTTCAGTTTTTGTGAATAATTAAAATGTTTTCCTTTGTAAAATTGGATCCCCAATGTGGCCCCACCCTACTCAAGATTTTGACTTTAACGAATTTGAATCTACACTATCTGAGGTTGCTTTCACTAAAGTAACAGCTTTTCTAGGCAAAT
>WFKH01011925.1:48371833-48383549 GCA_016163765.1 Magallana hongkongensis
CCCCCCCCCCCCCCCCCATAACTTCATTTGCGGTGGTATAATGATTTCCTTACAACCAGATTTCATTCATTTAGACTTTATTTCTTGACTGACTAAAGATAATATGGTGAGAGGCAACACAAATTTGGAAGATGAAGTTAATTGTATAATTATGTTTAAAATCATACAACACACCAGGCATTTACAAACTTGTTTGTGACAAGAAATAATTGCAACTTCTCGTGTACCCTGCCAAATTTTCTTGTGTGCAAACGAAAAAGTTGGTTTACAGTATGTATCACAAAAGTACAAGCAATATAATGATATTGTGGTGAATTTGGACTTTTGATAGCTAGCTTTAATGAACTTTGACCTTTCCCTACCTCTGTCTCTAAGCCTTGTAAATCATCATCAGTGTATTGCTGACTGACCAGCAGGATGATTGAAGCACAGGTATCAGCATGGTACCCCATAAACACGTCTCCCAAAGTGTAATCTGCTTTCTTCTCTCTGATATAACAAAATCAGTTATCAACATTATCATTCTAGACTACTAAATAAATAGAGTTTTATTGACAAACATATTCACAAAAACGCCTGTATAAGGAATGTTTATATGGACAAAATATACTACAAATCATAAGATTTATACACTTTATACACTTCAAAATTTAGTCTTATCTGTTTAACAGAAGAGGAAAAAATATAGAAACCTTCTGAATGTTAGTGTTGATGTTTTGATCAACTGCTCAGCCCATTTCTCTAGGTTCTTGGCCAATTGGACCTGGACTGGAGACAACATGGTGGAAATATTGAGGAAGTGTTTCTCCAGTCTGTTGATCAGAGGGATGGGGAACTTGCTGTAGACTATCTCTTTCTCTGCAACAACTATCAGCCTAGTGGAGGAGCATAACACGGTGAGTTTAATATAATTGTTTAATTTGTATTAAAAGAGAGCTCTAACTCAAGAAGACTGTTGTGTACCTGAAATTTTTGTGAACTCTGCATTTAACTCGATGAGTTCCCAATCCCAGGTCAACATATCTCTCGCCTCCAAAGTACACGTAATACTGAAGAAGAAATTTAAAATTATGTATTAGAAAATTCAACATGTCCATTCTGATATTGCATGCTAGCGAGGGTAACCTTTGTTATACCCTTTTTAATGTAGCAGCCTCATTACTATGTGCAAGACTATAAACAGTAACATGTATTTACCTGATTAAGTGCGTCGTACAGACTCTCGTACAGATTCTCCAAGTTCAGTAGGACCACCGTGTTCCCCGTCTCCATACACACCTTGATACGGTTGATGTTTCTACACACCTGTAATATAAAATTGTTTCCAAGTACTAGTAAACATCAACAAATGCGTTTTAAATTAATTGTTCTGTTATATTCTTACTACATATCAATCAACTTTAATCCCCATAAGATCATGTATTTCAGTCAATCTACTTTCATAAATTTCGGAGGACAAGCCATCACCTGTGTGTATTCCTGGTCGCTAGGGAAACTGCTTCCAAATATGGTGATGGCATTTTTCATTGTCAAGATCTTCTGCTGTAACACTGTCAGGGCTCCGTAATTCTCTGTCAGAAGCAGCAGGTACCTCGTGTCACTGAGAAAAGATTAAAAATATATAATCTTTTTATCTTTCATGATTTTTTAACGCTATAGGAATTTAATATGTAGCTATTTAAATTTCTGTTTGTGATTGTTAAAGCTCTGAAAATTACCGGTACTGATTTCAACTTCACATATCATCAGACCAATATACTATATATATAGAATCTTTCATATATAATTCTTATCCAACTGAATTTGTGTTTTCTATCTCAAGCCTTCGCAAAAAAATTTGAATGAAATTATTACATCTACTCCTCATTTAATCTATGATACATGTATCTATTTTGACATCTGATCAATACAAAAAGGCATTCAATGTATAATGAAGGAATGCTGAACTATTTCCGATCATTTCAAATTAGTTAAATATGTATTGCTAGAAAATAACAATTTAATGAAATGAACCAAATTCACATTACTGACAACATAAAAGAAGCGGGCCATTTTGCACCTTAAAACTTTTTCAAAGAGTTATCTTTCCTTGATAAAAAATAAAAATTTGAATTTTTTAAAAATATCTGCAGTAAATAATTTTGTTTCATATTTTAATAACGAGAAGGTTTATAGATATACATGTATTTACCAAGAGATTTGTAAAAATTTCAAGTTACTTTTAACAGTATTTTAATAAAATATATGCTGCCTATTGACTTCAATGTGCAATTAACTGGACAATAATCAAGATTTTGAAAATCCTTTGGTGGAGTATTTTTATTATTTGATTTATTAGGTACAAAGTGTGGTCATTGTACATTAAATACCGTAACACTTCATTAAATAAATGTTGAGATATTCTGATGTACGTTAATTATCACCTGTCCACTCCATCTCCCTTCAGACAGGCTTCAATCAGACCAGCTGGACTACAGTCTGGATCATCTCTGGAGGGCTGAGAAAATATTATGAATTCATATACTTGATGTACATAACCCAGATCAGGTCCAAAATATTTGTGCATAGTTGATGATTTGAAGTTAGTCTGATATATTTTATGCCAAACATACATGTGATAAGTTGAAGACCATCAAAACTGTACACAAAACTGGAATTTGGGTGAAAAAACTGTACACTGCCCATCAAAAAACGGTACAAAATATCGCTTAAATTCTTTTGATAAAGCACCTTATTTCTAAACCAACAAATGTAGATTGTCGAAAATGCCTTATTTTAAAGGTTTTAATAAAGTTTTCTATGCTTTAAAATTTCATATTGTGTTTTATAATCACAATTTTTTCACGAATCATATGAATTGAGCAAGTATAGATGATAGTTTGTTCACCAACTTTATATAGTACAACATGAGAGTCGATGTCTCCAATTTTCATCTTGTTCATGAATGTATTACTGATATATACACCAGCAATGTAAATAACAGCAGCAAATGCAACCTTACATAAATTTCTGCACATAAAAAATCCTTTATTTCAGCGTAAGCATGATAATAAACACATTTATTCATCGTATACATTACGTACGGAGAGCTGGTTCAGATTCATGTACATTTCTAAAGTTGGCTAAAAGTTTTTCGATCAAGTTACGAAATATTTTAAAACAGTTATAATTAAATACCCCTTTAAAAACAAAGCTACCTAAAAGAGCATGTTGAGACGGATGATTATCCCAATTGGCAGTTCACACCTTCACACGCGACGGTTTGTGTACACTACACAACCAGTGTCTCGCGAGTGAGAATGAGAGGAAAATGGCGGCATAAATTAGCGAGAAATTCAAAAAACTGTACAAATTTTCATATTCCGTGAATTTTGGTGTCCCGCCGGTACACCGTGAATGGGGTCGATAAAACGGTACATTTGGCGTACCGCCGGTACATATCACATGTATGGCCAAATATTTTCTATTTCTTAAGGTAGCTTACTACACCAAGACTTTTACTTTTTAAGACACATCACAAGATGGTGATTTAAATGTTTTCTTAAATTGTTTGTATCAATCGATTTCATTGAATATCATCATAGCTCAGTAGTTAAAGTAGCAAGCTTGTGAATAACAGATCACAATTTCAAATCCGTCTGGGGCTTTTGTTTATATTTACTGAATTAATTTCAATAAAATCATATTTTTTTCAAATCTAAAATTGAAAAATTCACCTATATGTCTTACATACCTCTTATGCATCATGCTATCTTTCATAATCAAGTAATTTTCTGCTGATTTTAGATTGAGAAACTTTTTCAAGATGTAATGAGCCACCTTACCAGTAATTTTGATAAACGTTGAAAACAACTAGAGCTGCATGAATATAGTGTAATAATTTTTCCCTGGGACATTTCTTTTGTAATTTAAATGTCAAGATCTGACTAAGGATTAAAACACATTATTTGGTAATAAACAACCTTTATGCTAAGTATGAGCATCTAATGTGTCTTCTTTAAAAGATTATAGATATGGCAAAAGGACACCTTTTCAAATGATCTTGGGTCAGAATATGACAGACACTCTTTCATGAACAACCTTTATGCAAATTTTTTTTTAGCCCCCGAGGGACGAAAAATTGCCCAATGCGAAGTTTGAATTTAGGAATCAAACAGATGGACAAAGATTTTGTGGGGGAGAAATATATTATACACATCACTCGAGAAGATAAAACAAAGATTCCTTGTTTTATAATCTTTCCTTCCAAAAAATTGTGGCCCTACATTTTAACAAGAGGCAACATTGCTCACCTGAAAAATTAGTTCTTGTACCATTCTATTTCGAAATGTTTAAATATGAGATTCTTTAAAGATACTGTAAAACTCATATATATTCCAAGATCTGACAATATATCAAACAATACATAAAAAGAAGCCTACTTTTTCGGACATCATATCTTAAAATCATAGATGCATCAACAGACCATCCTTATTATCCTAGGCCTCAACGTATTAAAGATAAAAATATTGTAAAATGGACAATAAATAATTATACAAGAGGCCAAGTGGCCTTAACAGTCACCTGAATACCATAGCCCATACACAAAATTGTCGAGGAGTCTCATAAATGCATTTAATTAAGTTTCATAATGGATTAGAAGATTATAATAATGTAATGACATCCACCTCCCTGCCTGAAATCTTTTGGAAAGGACTCGATCTTAACCCTATAGTTTAGCACAAGACTTGAAGCTCTTAACAGAGTGTATGACATATTATAGAAGAGGTGCCCAGATGCCATTCAATTTATTTATCCCACGTATGTTAACTTACAAAATAGGTTTTATGTTTATATGTTTTCATAGATAAACTAAAACAAGGTGGCTTGTATACTACTTATTACTTTACTATTAAAAAGTCTATTTGTTTATCTTAAAAAATTTAAAAACTGTTTTTGTTTCAAATGATAAAAATACTTGCATAACTATTTAGATCATACAACTTTATAATTACATTCTATTTAATGATTTATTACTAAATATGAACAAGCCAAGGAAGATAACTCCATTATGAAGAAGCAAGGGAATATAACTCCATTAACTGTTATAATCCTCTTCCCTGAACTCTTTTCAAATGCTTTCACAATATCTTATCAATAACTTTGATGGACAGCTTCATTATTTTTCTATATTCAATGATTAATTACTAAATATGAACAAGCTAAGGAAGATAACTCCATTAGGAAGAAGCAAGGGAAAAAACCTCCATTAACTGTTTACCCCCCCCCCCCCCTTCAACACTTTCCAAATAATCTCCAAATGCTAGGTCCTGAACCCTGACTTAGGGGTCATGAATTTCACAATATAGGTAGAGGAGTTCATAACCATGCATTCAGTTTTTTGCCCACATGTGTGGGAGTAAAGATTTTTAAGATTTAATACATTTTTACTATATGGCTATATTGGCCCCACCCTAGGGCCTAAACCCCTGTCCCAGGGGTCATGAATTTCAAAATTTAGGTAGAAGACTTCATGGACATCATATCCATGCATTTACTTTTTCACAAATATATACGGGAGTATAAAAGAAGATTTTCTAAGATTTAATACATTTTTACTATATGGCCATATTGGCCCCACCCTAGGGCCTAAACACCTATCCCAGGGGTCATAAATTTCACAATTAAGGTAAATGACTTAATGTACATCATATCCATGCATTTAGTTTTTCACAAATATATATGGGAGAAGAGAAGAAGATTTTCTAAAATTTAATACATTTTTACTATATGGCCATTTTGGCCCCACCCTTGAGCCTGAACCCCTGACCCAGGGACCATAAATTTCACAATTTTGGTAGAGGGCTTCATGGACATCATATCAATGCATTTAGTTTTTAACAAATATCTATGGGAGTAGAGAAGAAGATTTTCTAAGATTTAATACGTTTTTACTATATGGCCATATTGGCCCCACCCTAGGGCCTGAACCCCTGACCCAGAAACCACAAATTTCACAATTTTGGTAAAGGGCTTCATGGACATCATAACCATGTATTTAGTTTTTAACAAATATCTATGGGAGTAGAGAAGAAGATTTTCTAAGATTTAATACGTTTTTACTATATGTCCATATTGGCCCCACCCTAGAGCCTGAACCCCTGACCCAGGGGCCATGAATTTCACAATTTTGGTAGAGGGCTTCATGGACATCATAACCATGCAATCAGTTTTCTCCTCACATGTGTGGGAGTAGAGAAGAAGATTTTTGAAAATTTGGCTGTTTTTTGCATATTTGGCCCCACCTGTGGCACCCTGGGGGTGATAGAGCCACCAATTTCACAATTTACATTCCTCTTACCATAGAGATGCTTCACACCAAAAATGGGAACAATTGGCCTTGTAGTTTTTAAGAAGAAGTTAAAAATGTAAATTGTTAACGCACGACAAACTAGCACGACGCACGACGATGGACGAAAACAGAGAGCAATAGGTCACCTAAGTTTACTCAGGTGACCTAAAAAGTTAAATGAAAGAAGGTTACTGTGACCTTGATGAGGGGATAATAAGATATGAGCATGCTTACATAGAAAAATAACTTAGCGTAGCATTTTATTTCTTGAGAAGAAGATTTTTCAACATTTTTCCTATATATTTCTATGTTGAACTTTGAACCCATCTTGGGGCCCCAGTATTGGTCTTGGGATCACGGTTTTAACATTTTAGAATCTACACTATATAAGGATGCTTGCATAATAATCCTACACATTGTAGCATTGTAGATATTTAGTAGAAGTTTTTAAAACATTTTTTCTTCCTATATCTTATGTTGAAGTTTAAACCCCTCCTATGGCCCAAGTATTGGTCTGGGGGTCACGATATGAACAATTCATAATCTTCACTCTAAACACAAGCTTTGATGTAAATATTGGCATTTCTGGTGCAGTGGTTCTTCAGAAGAAGATTTTTAAAAGACACACCCTATTTTCCCTGTTTCATAAATATCTCCCTTTTAAAAAGGGTTTGGCCCTTTATTTTAACAATTTAGAATTCCCTTCACATATTGATGCTTTGTACCAAGTTTGGTTAAATTTGGCCCAGTGGTTCCAGAGAAGAAGTCAAAAATGTGAAAAGTTGACAGACAGACAGACACAAGATGGACGATGGACAAAAGGTGATCGGAAAAGCTCATTTGAACCTTCGGTTCAGGTGAGCTAATAATTTATATTCCAGTGTGTTTTGCCAGTTTTGTTCAAAATTAGCTACATGTAATTGGTTCAAGAAAAGCTGTTAAAAATGTGAAAAGTTCACACAAAGATTGACATCATGACAGTAGAAAACAGTTTATCAAAATCCTACTTAAGCTTGCAGCTCAGGTGAGTTATTTAAAGAATATAGAAAAATTATGTTATTACTGTTGATATTTTTGAAACTCTCGTGAGATTCTGAGAGAACACAGCCAAAGGGTCTTTTCCTCCGGAGTGCTCGAATCCTCCAAAGTTTCTCTTGATGCAGTGTTGGAGCATCAGCCATGTTGGTTTCTTTCTGTTTCTCTTAGCAAAGCTGTACACCATCTTAATCAAACTGTAAATAAACAGTTCATAAACAATTTACAAAAGAGAAAATACTTAATCTAATTCATGTTTCCTAATTACATTTTCAATTTCATATATATATTTATATCTAAATTTAGTTTATTTTTATTTAGAATGAAAATAAACTATTGTTCCAATGTTGAATCTAATTTAATTTAAATTTATCATGACTGTCATGATAAAATTAAAACCAACTTTTTCAATCGATCTACGTACTGCACACTCATCAAACACATATAATTATATACATGTATAAAATTTAGGATGAATTTAAATCTAACCTGTAAAAATCTCTTAATCCATAGAATTCCCTTCTTGTGACAACCATTTTGAACACTTCAAGATACGACACAGCCAGCGGTTCAATTAATGGCGAAATCATCTTCTTTATGTTCTTGTCTCCCGAGCATATACCACTAAAATATTCAATAATATTATTTATAGAAATTATTTTTTTTTTTTTAAATAAAATTAATTTGCCCTCACCAACAAATTATATGATTTTGATGTTCACATAATCCTGGTATTTGAGGTCTTAATGGCCATATACAAAATTAATGCTTTATTTACAGTAAACAGAGTTAAATTAGAAAGGATACATTACTCTGCACTTTCAATCAATTCCTCCAAGTCTGGCACTTCTCTCTGAACCAGAATTCCTCGGTTCATTTTGGCTGGATCCAAAGCCCAGTTTGAAATTCCAATGAATGCTACCTAAAGTCAACAAATTAAGTTATAAAGTAAATAACTTAAAGTTTGGTCATTCAATGAGATCAAACATCTGAATTTCATAAACTGACATTAATTTTTTTAACAAATTCAATTTATGTTTGTAACACTGAATTGCTTTAAAAAGTCCTACCTTTTTATGCTCTTCTGGTCTTTCATCCCCCTGACAGCCATCTTCTAACAAAGGATGCAATGTCTATATAAAGCAAAATAAGAATAAAAATGATGAAGGCATGAAATGTTTCTTCACTCTACATGTAAATAAGATATTCTTTTTAAATACAATATTCACAATGTATATATACCTTTTAACATGAAACACATTTCAATACTTTTTTTAAATATTAGCAAACAACAAAAAGCAAATGATAATTAACAGCCTTGTCTTGGATTTCAGATATCTGATATGATACACGTACCAAATTGTTATTAAAGATGTAAATAATATACCTAAGTAGTACAAAAGTTTTTTTTTATTTATAAACTAGCTTTAAATTGTAAAATAATCTTTTATTAATAATTACTTTTTATTTATTACATATTTTCAAATCTTCACAATGATTATCTCATAAAGCAATATTATTCATAGAAATTAACTTTTTTAAACAATTTTTTTTCTTTGAAAAGAGTAAGATCATTAGTTTTATTAAGTTAAATTTCTCTTCCCATTGGAATGCTTTGTGCCATGTTTTGTTAAATTTTGCTAGGTGGTTTTACAGAAGAGGTCAAAAATGACTGACAGCAAGATGAATACAGAAGGATGATGGACAAAAGATTCAAGTGAGCTAAAAATTGATTCTATTTCTGTGTCTGACCTTGAAATAAATTAACTACATACTCATATAATAATGCAAAACAATTAGGAAACAATATATACTTTTGCAAACAAATGCCTGAGCTAACTAAATCTAACTTGAACAATTTAACTTTTTAAAGTTTTGCCCAGCTAGGAAGGCTGTTGCTTGTCTCTGACCTTGAGGGGCATTCTGGGAGAATCCTCGGCCAGCCCCACTTCATCCAGCACCACCACAGACACAAATCTATTGAGATCCTTATCCTTCTGGTACATGGCACACTGGCGGAATGTTCCCACAATTCCCTCTGGTACCGACAGGGGACTGCACTGAAAGGACACCATTTGTACCTACAAAGGAGAACAACAGATTATACTGAATCGACTGTGCACCAATGATCCATAATTTACCTGGACATTGCAAAACTGATACTGTATGATTGCGTTCATTTGCCAATTTACTACAATATAATTATATATGTGCCTTCACCTGTTTATAGTTTCTGTAGACCTCTGTATGAGCAGCATTTCCCTGCATGGCATCAGCCACAATGGTCTTGGCCAGGGACTTGGAACTCCCGGGTTTCCCCACCAGGAAGAGGGGGATCCTGAGCTCTATACAGACCACCATCATAAAAACATTCTCTCTCAGGGCCTGGTTCTTAGCTATGTTTGCTCCTAAGTTGTCAATCTCCAAGAAAACATTCTGGCATCTGCAAAATACATTATCAAATAATGAAAATTACATCATTGTACCAATTAAGCCCATAATTTTTTTCGTAATAAAAGTATTTGCCAGATATGAAAATGACAAAAATATATGAACAGACTGATTAAAATAATGACAACAATAAAAACCTTGTTATGATATCAGCCATCTGGTCAGGACCTTTGGGGAGCACACAAGGGGGTCGGAATTTTCTTACAATTTTCTCCCGGAACTCCTCCCTGTTTTTCAAACAGGCCTGATAGCAGACACCCAGAGCAAGAACAAGGGATTTAGTCACATCATTCACTAGCTGAAAACAAAAAGGAAGCTAGGGTAGTTAAGAGCTAGAGCATATTAAATTGATAAATAGGAGTTTAATGCATTTTTAGTATATTACTTTTCTGCAAGTCAGCATTAAAAACAATAAAATACATGCAATTAGCATGAACAACAAGCGTGGTTACCAGAGTACCATAGCACACACTCAGGGAATCTAATATATGTATGCATTTAATTAAGCTCCATACTGGCTCAAGTCTAAACATTAGCACAAGGGACCAAAAATGCAAGAGGCCTAGGGGCCATCACTCACCTGGGTAACATCGCCCATGAATCTTATCAAAACAGCTAACACAAATCAAAGGAGCTTTATAAAGACAAGTCCAAATAATTAAGCCAGTGTTGTTTCAGTGGTTGTTGTGTCAACAATTAAGAATCGGGATGCTTAAATTCATAATAATATTGCCAATTGTAGCAATGCAGTTCTAAAAAAGAATATTTTTGATAGATTTTTACCCACACATTCCTATACTTATACTGACTTTTGAACCTCTTCTGAGACCCTTTAAGAGTTTGGGGGGGGGGGGGTGGGGATCATGGTTTAAACCAAATTCTACACTATATTCCTATATCATACTTTGAATATCTCCTTGGGGTCCCAGCCCAAAGATCACGATTTAGAATCTACACTATATCAGCTATGATGCTTGTATAGTTATTATTATAGCATTGGAGTTCTCGAGAATAATTTTCAATATATTTTCTTATATAAAACTTTCAAATGCTTTTGGGGCCCCAAAATTGTCACAGACTTGAAAAATTTAGAATCATCACTGCAGCAGAGTCTTTTTGATTGTATTTTTAGCTCAACTGAGCTGAAAGCTCAAGTGAGCTTTTCTGATCACTTTTTGTCCGGCGTCCGTCTGTCTGTCCATCCGTCTGTCCGTCCGTCTGTCTGTAAACTTTTTACATTTTCGACTTCTTCTTCAGAACCACAGGGCCAATTTCAACCAAACTTCGCACAAAGCATCCTTAGGTAAAGGGGATTCAAGTTTGTTAAAATGAAGGGCCACGCCCTCTTTCGAAGGGAGATAATGAGGAATTATTAAAAATTAGTTGGTATCTTTAAAAATCTTCTTCTCTAGAACCAATTGGCCAGAAAAGCTGTAACTTGAGTGGAAGCATCCTCAGGTAGTGTAGATTCAAGTTTGTTTAAATCATGATCCACGGGGGTACGATGGGGCCAGAATTGGGGGTCGAATTTTTACATAGGAATATATAGAGAAATATCTTTAAAAATCTTCTTCTCTAGAACCAACTGGCCAGAAAAGCTGTAACTTGCGTGGAAGCATCCTCAGGTAGTGTAGATTCAAGTTTGTTCAAATCATGATCCCCGGGGGTACGGTGGGGCCACAATTGGGGGTCGAATTTTTACAAAGGAATGTATAGAGAAATATCTTTAAAAATCTTCTTCTCTAGAACCAATTGGCCAGAAAAGCTGTAACTTGAGTGGAAGCATCCTCAGGTAGTGTAGATTCAAGTTTGTTCAAATCATGATCCACGGGGGTACAATGGGGCCACAATTGGGGGTCAAGTTTTTACATAGGAATGTAAAGAGAAATATCTTAGTTT
>WFKH01011925.1:48410123-48421497 GCA_016163765.1 Magallana hongkongensis
AAATTCAAACTTTGTGGGATGATAGACCTGTATATGTAGATGTGTTTAAACTATTTTGTTTTGTTCGTCGTAACTTCCGGTCGTCACCGGAAGCACTTCAAAAATATTTTTTTTTACGCATTGAATTTAATTTACATAAAATGGATATATAAGTATAAATCTTTATTTATGTCATCTAAGCGATGTTCATTCAACAAAAAATTTCCACTTCCGGTGAGATATCTCAAATATCTCAGGTAGCTTTTTAAAAATAAATTTTGTACCCGCGAGATCTCAAAAAGTATAAGTGATCAAGACACGAAACTTTCATGGATGATAGACATTTGACTGAAGATGTGTTTAACTGCTTTCATTTTGTTGGCCGTTACTTCCGGTCCACACCGGAAGAGTTCAATCAAATCAAGCTGTTTATAAGTTTAAATGTTTTTCTTTGCCAATTTTAGATAAATTGATAGGCAATAAAGTCCTGTTTTCAAATGCATAAGAAATACTAACTTTAATTTTTCACTGATTACTTCCGTTTGTCCGTTTCCTGTCCCAAAACAAAAAACTTGACTCCTCGAGATCTCAAAAATGGTAATGACTTGAACAATCAAACTTTGCAGTATGATAGATTTATATATGTAGATGTGTTTACATTATTTTGTTTTGTTCGGCGTAACTTCCGGTCGTCACCGGAAGCACTTCAAAAATTATTTTTTTATTACTTTTTTTAGTTATTTTACACAGAATGATTATTTTAGTATGGATCTTTTATAAGTCATTTATGCGATGTTAAATAAACAAAAAAAAATCCATTTCCGGTGAGATATCTCAAATATCTCACGTAGCTTTTTTATACTAAATTGTGTACCCGCCGTTAATCAGAAACTGTTAGTGATCAAAACACAAAACTTATGTAGGTGATAGACATTTGATAGATGATGTGTTTAACGTGTTTCATTTTGTCAGCCGTCACTTCCGGTCCTAACCGGAAGGGTTCAAACAAATTACATTGTTGATAAGTTTAGCCGTTTTTTTTTTTACACTGTTTCAGTAAGCTCGATAAACAGTAGTGTACGAGAGGAAAGTGTTTAAGATATATTAACATTTTTTTTCATTAAGCAATTCTGTTCGTCCGTTTCCTGTCCCGAGACAAGAAATCTTTTCTCAACGAGATCTCATAACTGACAAAAGCGTAAGCATCCAAACTTTGAGGAAATATGGAACGATGTATGAAAATATGTTTACCATGTTCCGTTTGAATCAGCGTAACTTCCGGTCGTCAGAGTAAATTTCAAAAATGACTTTTTCTCGTTTCGTTTTGTTCCACATAGAAAAAGTTACTGAAAGATTCCATCACCGTATCGATTATATCCTTTTTGTTTTTTATAAGAGAAAAGCATTTTTTTTTTAAAGATTTATACATGAGGAACGGAAGACCTTTTTGTTGCTATAGCAACAAGACTCTAGTTAATACTATTTTTGAAAATTTCTCTTTCGTAAATCTTTTTCTACTCTAAAAAGCTTCGAAATAATATCAGAGTATTTAATACATGATGGATATTCAGGGTTAGAAAAATTAGGTCTTAATATGGGTCGGATACCTTAATTTAACTTTGAGCAAAACACTATTTTCATAACCAAGAATGTGGAATCAAAATTTCCGGAAAAATCAATTTTTAAACCCCTATATCTCTGTAATTCATCGTCCGATTTTAAAAGTTTTAAGTTAAGCATAATAAGCTCTTTTTTGGCTCTTAATAATAACAAATTATCGCTGAATAATAAGTTGTTATAAAAAGACTTTGTAGCCCTCCCGGCCCCTCATTTGAGGGCTCAGCCCCTTTTTCTTGATATCAAATGAAAGGTCTCGCAAATATAAACATATTTTGTTTTACAAGTGTTCAAGAATTGTTAACCGTTCTGGAGATATCCGAACAACTGTGTTTTAGGGGCTGACCCTTCAACTCCTTACCGGGGCCATCAACAAAAAAATTTTAGGTACCATATTGTTAAGAACATTATTTTGAGCAACTTTTATTCTACAATGCTTTTTAAAATATTTCTCTTTTTCTAGATATTAATGATCAGAGTTTTGGACTTCTGGCCCCTTGAAACCCCTAATTACTGTAAATTCCTTATATTACGCGAGTACTTAATTCCGCGATCCTGCTGTTTTCTATCAGACCGCGAGAATATAAAATCGCGAGCGTCGAACTTTTCTCCTTATTTCTTATAGTTCTCAACTCTCAAAAAATAATGGCGAGATTTTAAAATCCGCGAAGGGTGCTTCTCGCGATTTTACGCGGAAATATATTCCTCGCATTTAATTAGGAATCTACAGTACGTAACATATGACTTAGGTATGGTACAGTATAGATTAAAACAGCTGTACAATGAACATTTTTGGTTCTATAATTGATAACAAATTATTTTTCAGTAAAGAGTTATTATAAAAAGACTTTAGAGCCCTTTTGGCCCCTAATTTGAGGAGCCAGTCCTTTTTTCTTGAAATCAAATAAAAGGTCTCGTAAATATAAACACATTTTGTTCAACAAGTGTTCAGGAATTGTTGACCGTTCTAAAAATAAGTTACATGGACAAAATGGTCCTTAAAAATTCACTAAATCCTCAAAATCTCAAACCAGAAGTGACATTATCAGCAAAAAATTTTATAATATCAAGTACGTTTGATGCTCAAAACATCCTGTAAATTTCATGCATATCGGTGGAGTAGTTCACGAGAAATAGCGTTCGAAAAAAGTCAGAAAAAATATAAAACAAGAGGCCAAGTGGCCTTAACGGTCACCTGAGTACCATAGCCCATACACAAAATTGTCGAGGAGTCTCATAAATGCATTTAATTGAGTTTCATAATGGATAAGAAGATTAATTACTTTACTAATTTGTATATCTCCATAATTTTTTAAAGTTTAATTTATTCCGAATTTCCTCCATCAATTTTGTAAATTCTACCCAGTTTTGAGTATTACAACAGCAGGCCCACACACCTTGATGGTCACCCGATTACCATAGCCCTTAGTTTGACATGTCAGAGAGTCTCATGTTTGCATTTTACGCTTCATTTTGAAGTCTAAACCCTAATCTGAGACTCCTCTGACTGTTACCCCACTTTTATTATTTGATTTCCTAAAATAGAACATACAATGAATTCAATATTGCCAAGTGACAATTTACCATGGAGTTTTCAAGTTGAAATTGTCAATGGATGACACACAGCATTTAGTTTTTTCCCCACATGTGTGGGAGCAGAGAAGAAGATTTTTGAAAATTTTGCCTTTATTTGCATATTTGCCCCCCCCCCCCCCCCCCACCAATGAGGCCCCAGGGGTGATAAAGCCATGAATTTCACAATTAAGATTCCTCTTACTATAGAGATGCTTCACAACAAAGAAGGTAACAATTGGCCTTGTAGTTTTCAAGAAGTTAAAAATGTAAAATTGTTAACACACGACGGACGACACACAACGATGGACAAAGACCAATGGCAATAGGTCACCTGAGTGACTCAGGTGACCTCAAAAAGACCAAAACCAAAACCACTTATCTTGTCTGTATTTTGTTGGTATTGAAATTATATACAAGGTCAATGATCAATTTTTTGAGAGATGTTATTTGAAATTGATTTTTTTCCTATTGAGTGTCAGCAAGTATTCTGAAAAATTATATTCAAGATACTACAAGCATAAACATGTAAAATGATTCGATAAAACTCACAGAAACTTAACTTTTGTTATTAAATTTCTACAAAAAATTTTTACGCGAATAAATGAAAAAATTAGCCTGAATTTCCTCTGTATCAATATAAATCTTCCTTTGTCATTATAGCATATCTTTCTAAAAAAGACACAACATGGATATCAATATCAATATTTGCTTATAACATTGTTATTATGTGTTTTTAAAACAGGTTTTGACTTCAGATATTGAACTTAATGAAAATATATTTTGATCGAAATATCAAACCCTGAGTAAACGTAATCCTTAAGTCCAGCCGAACTAGTACCCTATCCACAGTATATAAATAAATAAAAAGAAATTTACTTACAATTTTAAAACAAAAATAGTCTGACTAGACAGATTATAAAGGCACAATTAGTCCGAGACTAACAATATAATGTTGAACCCTGAATGATAATGTCAAAATTTTAACAAAATGTTTTAATTCTAAAATCTAAAGATCCTGATATTCAAAATTTTAGGTGGGCTAACACTAGTTGTAGTGAGCCCCCCCCCCCCCCTTCAATGTCATACTGGAGTCCAGACAGGATGTTTTGTGTGATGGTGGAGATGGACATTCCAGGTTTTGTCCAGCCCTCAAACTCCTCAACCTTGACCTCCACTTGGTCCTCGCTGACCTCTGTCTCCATATCAACCACTGCAAGGTCCTCATGATCCATGCACCACACAATTCCTGTCAATCAAAATCATTTAAATGTATAGAGATTTGATTTCACATAATTACAACCCTGCATGGAAATAAAGAGTCAACACTATATTCTCTTAATTATTTACATCTTTCTACATTTTCTGAACTCTGGGAATAGAGGGATGTAATTTAACAAAAACAAAATGATTCAATCTAATAAGGATGCTTGAATAATGTAAAAAAAATTGTTGGATTGTAGATCTTGAGAAAAGCTTTTTTAAAAGTATTCATTTATGCTATGTATTCCTATGCCTTTGTACTCTTCCTATCATTTATATTATTGATAGGGGGTGTTACTGTTTGAACAATTTACAATAGAATAATTAATATAGTACACTATATAAGGAAGCTTTTAGTTGAATATTGACATTTCTTGTGTAAGGGTATTAATATTTGCGAATATCTTTTTATTATGAAAACATCATTTATTTTAACAGCCTATATTTTCTTCTTCACATGCTCTGTGCCAAGTATGGTTGAAAATGGCTCAGTGATTCTAAAGAAAAAGTTGAAAATGCGAAGTTTACAGATAGATGAATAGACTGCCAGATATGTATATGACAATTGTTATCAGAAAAACTTACAATAATTACATAGATTATAGCTCAGGTAGCTACATATTATAGAATTAAAAAAGTAAGACACAATATATAGTTAGTACAGAATCTACCTTCATCAATATTTTCTGGATCAAGTCCCTTTTTTAGAGCCTCTCTTGCTAATATTTCTGTGTAACCAGAATTCATAATTTCTGCAATGAATTTCGCAACAGCTGTGGCCTTGATATTTCCTTCTTTATCAGGGTCCACATCCTCTTCATTGTCTTCCAGCTCAACTTCCTGTTCAGCCTCTTTTTGCGATACATCAGCTTTGGCCTTTTTCAAAGCACCAATCAAATCCATTTTGGTGCAGTCATGTTTTACAATGGATAACAATGGATAAATGAGATCAGATGGTTCAACCTCTCCTCCCATTAAAACCAGTTCTTTTTGTAGAATGACCATTTGGTCTATAGTAAAGAAGTTCAGATGTTGATACTCATCCCTTTTGTGGTCAATGTATTTCAGCCATTCTTCCAGACACACTTCCATGAATTTTGCCAGTCTAGGAATAATGGTGCTGCAATCATCCCCTTCATTTCTTCCACCTTTCAACTGAGTACATCCATCGCCACTGCCAAATTTTACAAAGGCACAAACTTTTCGATCAGGATCACACAGAAATCTAGCTTGCCAGTTTGAAAACAGCACACATCCAGATGACACAAGTTTAATGTAGACATTACACAGTCTTACTATTGCATCATATACCTAAAATAAATTTGTCAAACTTCATTCATTCATTATTTGTCAAATTAGAAGTGTTTAGAAAATACAGTCATAATAGTTAACAAGTTTCAATAAACCATCCAAATAGCAGAATTTTTAAAATCAGAAACTATGTTACTTTATATTTTTCCAGGGGGGATCATGGTTTTAACAATTTAGAATTTACACTATCTGAGGATGCTTGCAGAGTAATTTGAAAAATGGAGCATTTCAGTTCTTGAAAAAAACATTTTTCAACATTTTCCCTCTTTATTTCTATGTGAACTTTGAACCCCTCCTGGAACATAAGTATTGGTCAGGGAGTCACAGTTCGAACAATGTAGAATCTACACTATATAAGGGTGCTTGCATAGAAATATTATAAATTGTAGCATTGTATTTCTAGAGAAGATTTTTAAACAATTTCCAAATATATTCAAATATATTTCTATGCTGAGCTTTGACCCCCCCCCTCCCCCCTTGGGCCCCAGTATAGCGGTCATGGTTTTAACCAGACAACATTGAGATGGCAACCATCTCAAAGGGCCCTGCTTAAATAATGGACAATATATATAAAGAATTTCAGAGAATTTTGCTTTGACCTTGACCTATAACTTAGAAAGGACTATGTGCGGTATTACGCATTTTTTGCCCAAAAAATTAAAGTTTTATAAAGAGTTTTAAAAATAAGGTGGAAGATAGTTGAAATCATATTAAAAATAAATGTGTAAAAGGCTATCACCATAGTGACATCATAATATAGAAATGACGTCATGAATATTGTCTTATTTTGATAAATTGATGTTTTGTAGCAAAACATGGGTGTTTTCCGATGGTTTTTCGTCTGGGAAACATCGAGCGCAGGCTTGCTCAAGTACCATTTTTTAGTATGATATGTATAATTATATGAAGAAAAACATATGTTAAAATCGTACTTGGCAGACCTGCGCTCTATACTTTCGAATGCAAAATATAAGGAAAAAATGACAATATTTTTTATTTGTTTGCAAAATTGCGGGAATTGGGTGATTTAGATGACGTCATAGATAAACAGCAAATGAGCAATGAGGACTAAAATCAAGATTAAAGTGTTACCGCAACCTCTGTACAATGATTTATGAAAGATTTGATTCTCATACGATACTATTTAAACAGATTACAAAGCTCACCGAGACGAGGCATCACCTTTATGAGGCATCACCTTTATGAGACCACCTTTATCATATTACCAGTATATGAAAATCATAGTTAATGATCTTGGATATTCATGGATACTGTTTTGACACAATATCGTATATTATATGTTCAAAAATTGTATGATAATTATATGTTCATTTCAAACGGTATTATAAGATAAAATGTTTATCAATACAATAATATAAAATACGATATTGCATCCTATGATACTTATAATATATATCATATTATACAATATAATAGTGTAATAAATAATGATGAAATATGATATTGTAACATATGAATGACATAGTATCGTGTTTAACATTATTGTATTTGATCACATAATACAATATCATAATATATATGATACAATATAGAGTTATATGATACAATATCATATCATATAATACATCACAAATATTGTAACATATGATATTGTATAATATAGTATAATATTGTATTATATAATATTGTATCATATTTGATATATAATATGATATTGTATCATATGATACAATATAATTTGATACAACATTGTATCATATGATATGATACAATATCATGTGATATAGTAATATATTATACAATATGTTATCATATGATACAATATTATATTTTACAATATCATATAATACAATTTCATGTGATATAATAATATATTATATAAACCAATGTCATATTATACAATATCGTATCATATGATATGATATTATATACTATACAATATCATATCATATGATACAATATGATACAATATTATATATTGCAATATCATATGAAACAATATCATGTGATAAAATAATACATAATGTAATATTATATTATACAACATTGTATCATAATATACAATACTACATGTATACATAACAATATCATGATACAATATCATATCATAATGTACAAAAATTTGATTTAATATCATATTGTATCATATAACTTTTTACAATATAATATTTTATCATATAAAACAATAGTGAATCATATCATACAATACTATATCATAGGAATCATGCTATATCATTTAACAATAAACACATCTACAGTCATTTCATGCATATCTTTTACAATTTCATGCTATGCTATGGTATGCGATTTTAATGATATACTATGAGATTCCAATGCAATGCTATGCGATTTGTATGCTATGCTATGAGAAATTGAAATAAAGGGCCTAATGATATGGTATGCTATGCTATGCTATGAGATTTGAATAAAAACGCCTCCATACACAGAAGAGTTCCACATATTTCGAAGTCAAATGATAAGAACCCAAAGTTTACTACTAATCTGCAATGTTATCATTTATTCTTTCAATTTAAAACATTTAAAACCGAGTTAAAATCATGTTGTATGCTATGCTATGGTATGCTATGACGAATGAGATTCTATGAGATTGTATGCTATGGTATGAGATTCCAATGCTATGGTATGAGATTTCAATGCTATGCTATGAGATTTCAATGCTATGCTATGCTATGGTGTATGTTGTAAAAGATATGCTTGAACTGACTGTATCAAGCAGGTTTGAGTGAGGTAGGAGATTTTTTAGCATCCTTGATAATGGAGATTATGCTCTGCATCTGAAGCTCCCTCTGGGATTCATTTATATTATAGTTAAATCAACTATGCAAGTTTGAAATAGTACTATTATCTATAAAACATGTGACCTGTTCCAAAAAACTAAACCTCATCCAGCATCCAAAACCTATGGCTCAGATTCAGCATTCAAGCCTGTCTGGTGCATCAGTATAATAAGACACACCATCCATGTAAGTTTGGTGAAGTTAGGACCAGTAGTAACTTAGAAATTGCTATCAAAGGGCACCTGCACCAAAAACTTTAACCTGCTCCAAAAACCTTAACCTCCTCCAGCACCTGAAATTTATGGCCCAGATTCAGCATCCAAGTCTTTTAAGTCCATAAGTAGGTCCAGATGCACCATCCATGCAAGTTTGGTGAAGATAAGACAAGTAATAACTTGGATACAGGACCTGCAACAAAAACTTTAACCAGGTCCGGACGCCGACGCCGACGGTATAGCATAAGCAATCCCCGACTTCGTCTCGGTGAGCTAGAAACTGGTTAAAAATGGGGGCAGATATTTGACCATACCAGATATAGTCCTTTTCCAGCTGGCATAGAACTTCTAATTCAATCTCATAACCCCTTACATACAGTCATTTTTGTTCAATCTGAGCAAGATCAAGCAAATGGGAAATAATCTGTGGTCAAAAACTGATTATAAAGAGATCGACTATGACCTTCACATTGACTTGGTTCAAGTTCACTGCACACCATTAACCAAAAAGCTCTGTTTAAGTAAAGTATAAGCCAAATAGGGCTAAGTGGAAAGTATATATACATGTATGCTCTTAAAAAAAGAATTTTT
Source organism: Magallana hongkongensis (assembly GCA_016163765.1). Taxonomy (NCBI): domain Eukaryota; kingdom Metazoa; phylum Mollusca; class Bivalvia; order Ostreida; family Ostreidae; genus Magallana; species Magallana hongkongensis. Next base: position 48,419,431 of record WFKH01011925.1, read on the forward strand.
GTGTGATCTGATATGACCTTGATACTTGACCTACAAACATCATTCAAAGTCACTGCATACCCTTTGATCGAAGGCACCATGTGGGTGAAGTATGAGCCAGATTGGAGCAAAGGGAGAGAAGATATGCTCCGGACAAGGATTTTTAATAAAATTCTGCTATGACCTTCACATTTGATCTTGAAAATTTGTTCAAGGTCACAACACACCCTTTACTCAAAAGCTTTGTTTATGAGAAGTATGAGCCAAATAGGGCTAAGTGGAAAGAATAAATGCTCTGAAAAAAGGATTTTTGCATGGTCCGATATGACCTTTAACCTTGACCTACAAAGTTCATTCATGGTCACTGCACACCCTTTGACCATAGACACTCTCTGAGTAAAGTATGAGCCAGATTGGACCAAGGGGAGAAAAGATATGCCCCGGACAAGGATTTTATATATAATTTCCGTATGAACTTAACCTTAGATCTAGAAACATTGTTCAAGGTCACTGCACACCCTTTACCCAAAGGCATTCTGTGAATGAAGTATGAGCCAGATTGGGCCAAAGGGAGAGAAGATATGCTCTGGACAAGCGATCTTGGACGAACAGACGGACGGACGGACAGACAGATGGACACTCATCTTTATTGGGCGCCTGCAGAGCGGGGCCCTAACAAGATGAACATAGAATCTATACTATCCATAGAAGCTTTGATGTAAATATTGACTTTTTTGATGCAGTGGTTATTGAGAATAAGATTTTTCTAAGATACACACCCTATTTCATGATTATCTCCCCTTTGAAAAGAGTTAGGCAACAGAGGGATGGACGATGGACAACAGGTAATCATAACTGTAAGAGCTCTCTTGAGAACCTTTTGTTCATGTGAGCTTTAAATAATTTTATTGCTTAAAGTTTTCCATAAAGATGTAAAATGGCTATACAATTTTTTGAGAATCTAATATATATATATATATATAATTTTTCGATTATCTCACAATGGTGAATCGTTCCACATCGTCCTTGCCCATCTCTGCCTTCCCGGCCACCAGCATGAGCTTGCTCTGTAGTTCCTGCAGCTCTTTGTATTGGTATCTTCTTGGGAGTCGGGATCCTTTCTCATCTTTCTGAACATGCAACTGCAGTACATCGTCTATTGTCTATAAACAATATATTCAAACAATATTAATTTGGATTACATCATTAGTAAAGTTAGGAATCTTATGTTTTTTTCTTGGAATTTCATTTATTTCATGTTTTAAATTACTTATTTTAATGTTTCAAGCATACCATATAGATCTACAGATAGCAAAATGTCATTATCAGACAATGTTATGTATTAAATTTCCTCTAAATGAACAGACTGTGAAGTTATGTTTTAAAAGATTTTTACTTATTCTAAAGCTGTAGTAAAATTGATTTTTATCTTGCAATAAATTCTAAACCTTTATACAACATGTACAATGAAAGAAGAAAGTGATCAAGCTCACATACCTCTCACTCAAGAATTGATTGACAATGCTACACATATTGAATGACAAATTAAAGTATGCAATAAATAACAAACCAAAAAAAATATGAAATTATTTGGGCGTAACTCCAAAATAATCATTAAATCAACATTTCCTGCAAATATTCACATCAAAGACAAAGTTTCAAGAGATTTTTTTCAGCGGTTTAGGAGGATTTGTGCTGAAATATTGATCCAGAGTTATATTTAATAATACTAGCCAAACTTTTAAAAGTTTAAAGGGGTAAAATTCCTAGTAAAAAGGAATTGTAATATATTTTCAATATGCACATCTTTATAGACATTATGTCCTTAATAATCAAAACGCTTTATGAAATTCTGTTAAGGTCAGACAACACGTTCCTTGAGCATCTTTTTTTGTATCTCCTTGTAATAAAGAGTTCCAATAAAATTTTTATTATTTATAATCATTTTTATAATGATTAACATTTTATTTGTACGAATGTATATGCCTAGATGGATGAGTGGTTAGAGCGGTGGCCGTTCACTGTTAAGAGAGTGAGTTCCATGGGTCATGAGTTCAAGCCACGGCCCCGGCCGAGGTGGAGCTCCAA
>WFKH01011925.1:48456791-48480357 GCA_016163765.1 Magallana hongkongensis
CCCCCCCCCCCCTTCCCACCCTGATGCTACGTGCCTGCTTATAAGGGTTGATTTAAAAATAATGATGTGGTTTTTTTTTAAAGAAAATACTGCAGATAAATGCATCTTGGCTGATAGAAGAAGCGAGGATAAAAGGCAAATTTCTGAATGAAACAGCATACCCATGGATGAATTAGCACTGACATTCCTAAACCACTTAATTTGCAGTCACTCCTACTCCATGTTAAGTTTGTTCCTAAAACATAATTTACCTGTCTTAAAGTTAAAAGTAATGAACTTAGGAAAAAGTTCTTTCCAAAGATATAACTTAGTCTTAAGTATGCTTTGTGAAATGGGAGCCTGTGCACTCATTAGATTAATCCTTTCACATTTGTACATGTTACAACTGTGTGACAATTCATTTTGGCAGATTAATCATATACAGTGTTACCGCCAATACTGCAATTAGTCATACCAATGCTGGTTGTTACCGCCAGTACTGCAATTAGTCATATCTATGCTGTGATGTCATCAGTTTTTGAGCTCAATATTTTTGTGTGTAGAGTCCGTGATATTTATAGTGTGAGGCGGGCTCATGACTATGATCACTTTGTACTGAATTTTCACTGGAGGAAACTACTTAATTGGTGAGTGTTATAGCGTGTATATTGTTAGAATGTTTTCCAATGCATATGTACATTGTGCAGTAGAATTATAGTACATTTGATAATTTTCATACTTTAGTGTAGGTATAAAGTTATTACTGATGCATATATGCATGGATATTTCAAGGTCATTATTAATGATACATTGATAAGTCTATATGTATGTAGTTATGTGTAATTATGAGGCATGTGTGCAACTTCGCTGGATTGTGTTAGATTTATAATTGATATATTACGGGAGGTAACTCCATTTGCAACATGTATAATATCATTGTAGTTGTCTAGAGTTATGCCTCTTTGTTTACATTTGTCGGTAGCCAAACTTTGCTAGGGCATTTCAGATTTATATAACTAGATGCATATCTTATTATGATTAATTGAAATTAGATTATACTGATATATCTGATAGTCATACATTTCATCATTGTTAACATATATTTGCTAGGATGAATTTGTGTGTTTTTTGAATTAGTTTATTTACAATATTTTTTCTCTATTTTTTGTAGTAAATCGTCTAACGTCTAACGTCTAACGTCTATCGTCTATCGACTTACATCTATCATCTAGAGTCTATCAACATATTGTTATATACCATATTTTCATTGGTCATCAATCGTGTATTGTCCGACACCCTCCAAAATAAAGACGCATTTACAAGAGTATCCTACAGTTTCCTTATTTCACTGGCCAGTACATACAGTATTTAATATTTAACTTTTTCTTAAATAGAGCATGTTTCTATGCCATATGACTGATTAATATCTGTTTATGATTTTCCTATTTACAAAGTCTGATTTGTAAGATCTAAAACTCACATCATGTAAATGGAGTTAATAGTGTTACTGAGTTCATTTGTCCCAAGAGGGCCATTTTCCTAGCAATGGTTTAGATAAGCATTTGTAGGGGAAATTGATAATCTGTAAAATGAGAAGTGGCTAGCAGATTATGCTGTTTCACTGAAAGAGTCTTGTGGGAGTACTAGTCCCAGAAGGACAGCTATACTTTAAGATTAATTTAAAATTAAGAATAACAAACCTGAATCTTCAAGCATCTACCATCTCGATCAAGCTCTGTCCAAATTAATGCTCCCCATCCACTAGAGCAGCAGAAAGGTCGCATGCAGTGATTTCAAATCAAAATCCACCAGGAGCAATATTTTGTCACTTCCAATCATCATGACCTATAACATTACATTGTATTATGATTATATTTTGATTTTGCACATTATTTTCAAAATTTGATGATTACAATAAATAGTTTAAATATCAGATAATCAAGGATTTTGTATCAAATTAATTTATATGCTTTAGGTTTGCAATTACCTTGATTGTAGTGAATTAGCAGAAGAGCAAAAGAAAATCAGTTATGTATTTTAAACGTTTGAATATAATAAAAGTATTAATTACCTTGATGCATCCTGCGATGTTTGCAACTGCAATTTCCAAACAATATTTCCGTTCTGCTTCATGAAGTACACATGCAGTGTTAATCTTAAATAAAATTTGCGACCACATTTTGCATCTGTTCCTAAAGCAGTGGCTCTCAAAGTTCACACAGTTACTATTATTCGCACACCCCCAACATCTTATCAGCATCCAGTTAGTGGTTGACATCTGATAGAAGACCTTAGCATGTGCATAGTCTTTAGGTCATGACATTTCTATTGACCATGCTGAGAAGTTATTTACAGGATATACTGGAGTAAAATTAGATATTTCCTAGTTGATAAACATGAAGTACTCCAAAAAAACCAAAAAGTGAGTTTGTTTTTTTTTAACCTAAAATGTCCTCCTTAATACCAGAGGTAGATTTGTGGATTTATCAAACTATGAGTACACTATTGAATTTTAGCTCGTGTATGTTGTGATTTTATTAGGAAGAGGGTGGGGGGGGGTAATTGTTGGCTAGTGTAAGATAAAACTTACATGTGTATTAATATAATGATTGCAGTTCATAATAGAACTTGCAGCAAGTCAACATTTTACATCCTAATGTTTGTTACTATCATCCAGCTCAAAGAATTTAACAAATGCAAATTTTTGGTTACCTGATTGTTTTCTCAAAGCTTAGGTCCTGTCACACCAGATTGCGTTCCCCCAGAGTTTCACTACATTGTTATAGTTCTGGAATTGCTGTGGGATCGCAGAGAAATTCAAAACCATTGTGCAGTTTACAATTAAGATGAAAATGTGACAGCAACCAAGGGATTTCTACTCAGCTCCCGACGCGTGTAACTGCATTCCTACAAATTTCTACTTTTAACAAATGACTGCGCTCCCACTGAGTGCTCATAATGTGCTTGAGTTCTGACTTCGAGTTTACGGTGTGTGTGTGTGTGTGTGTGTGTGTGTGTGTGTGTGTGTGCACCTTTTTTTATCAGTTCTTAAATTACCTAACCAACATCATATTATTGTTTTCGCGGCTTGACACAAAGTTTTTGATTTTATATTTAAAATTGTTAAATTATGAGCTGCAAACCCGCTCTTATCAGGAGTAATTTTGAATACTTATTTAACAAGTTATTTAATAAGTGACATAGTTAGCATGTCTTCTAAATTTCAATTGTGCTTATTAGTTACATGTACAATAGGGGCTTTAGTGCGAATCTTTCCTGCAATAATGATCATCGCAATGTATCATATCAATTTGCATCATGATAGATACTGAAAATAAAACCAGGGTTTTCCAGTAGAATGTTGACAATCGCACATCAATTATTTATAATTAATTTAAGCAGAACTATTTATGCAAAGACAGGTGAACAGACAGACAGACAGACGGACGGACAAGGTGATTCTTATTTACCCCCCCCCCCAAACTTTGTTTGCGTGGGGTATAGAAACAGTAAACTTTAGGTCAGTCGCGGGTTTAAAATTTTGCGCCTTCTGCGCAGGGTATTGCGCAATAATTAAAGAATATAGTTTAAATGTCATAAAACACAAATACAGAGTAAAATGCTCAAATATTCAAGTAATCATGTAACGTTTTTATTTTTAAAATTTATTTATCATAAAAATTATTTTTAAAAATTGAAGTGAATCTTTAGAATAATGTTCAGAAGTATTTTAATCATTTCGCCTTTTCTTCAAAGTTGACGTTATCCACGTCGGAGTCAACGTCTTACGATGACGTCAGTTGAGACTTTGACGTAACTACTGACAAAAAAACGTCATGCATTTTTTATTGCAGAGTCAATTATTCAGATTGAAATTATAATTTGCAAAATCAGAAACATATGTGCAGTCTTTTCATATTCTGTGTTAGGCTAAAGGTATTTTTTATCTATTACAAATAAAATTAAATTTAATTTGTTATCATCCTTTTATTCTTTACAATTCTATAGCCTATGTAAAAAGGCTGCAGAGACACGTTTATAGGACCAAACTATGAGGGCGGATAGCATAAAAACTATCTGGTCAATTTTGTTTTAATTTGGCAAAAACTTTACTTATAGGTTTACCTTCTGTTGTTGAAAATTAGAAGAAAATTGTATGTTTGTATTTTTTAAACTTTTTTTTACATTTACATTTTACAACCAAAATTTGAGTGCGGTAAATAGATTTAAACTATCCGGTCAATTTACCTTATATTTTGCACATAATTTACTCATAAGGTGACCTTTTACTGAAAAAAAATTAAAGGAAATTGTATGTTTGAAACATTCTCCCCCGAGACTCCTTAAGAATGATTAATTAATTTACTTTTTAATTTGTCAAAACCAGTGTTTCAATTTGATTTTGAAAGAGTGATACAGTAACATTAGAATTTGTCTTTTATAAGTTTTGCGTAATGATTAGAATACCTAAAAAATGATTTGAATTCCTTGGGTTAGAAGTAAACATTTTGTTAAATGAAATGAGGAACTTTCCTCAGATGCATTGTAAAGATTCCAATTTAAGGGAAAAGAGGAACGTTCCTCGGATGCTTAATACAGCTTTCATGTAAAAAGAAAACAATCAACATGTGAAAGATTGTACGTTCCTCAGATGCTTTATGTAGCTTTCAGATGAAGTGAAATGAGGAACGTTCCTCAGATACAGTGTAAAGATTTCAAGTCAGGAACTTCCTCAGATGCTTTGTTAGGATTTCAGTTTATATAATTAAGTGAAGAGAGGAACGTTCCTCAGATAACTTGTCAAGATTTCTGTTGAAATGAAAAGAGGAACGTTCCTCAGATGAAATGTAGAGATTTTAGTTTAGGTGATGAGGAACGTCCCTCTGATGCTTTATAATTTTTTATAAGATTGAGAGGAACGTACCTCATTTTAAATGTCTGTTTTATGCATTTAAATGTCAATGATTCAGGAAAATTCCATGAACTTTGACTTGTAAAGGCTTATTTTTGGCAAAAAGGGGTGTAAATGGATGCAAATATGAAAAACAGGGTCAAAAAAGGGAATTTTGATTTTCCCATTTTGATTTGGATTGTGTTGATTGTAAAAAATAATGTTGTGGGTACTGTACGAGAAATATATATATGTGTCATTATATACATGTATATTTCAACACTTAGTATTTTATATTGTATGATAAATTCAAATATGAATTACAAATTATCATATGAGGTATCACATCATTCAATATTATATTGCATAATATAACAATATTTCTAAATGAAAGAAAAAGTGAGCAAGCTCACATACCCCACGCTTCCCTATTTCTTGGCATATGATACACATAATGAATGGCAAATGCATTAAACACAAAAAATAATTTGATAAAGGGCATAACTCTCAAAAAAACTGCAAATATGCACATCTATTCCTTTGTCTTTAACAACTAAAACATTCTAAGTTCAAAAGGGCCAAAATTCCCAGAAAAATAAAGAAATAGGAATTTCCTGGCAATATGCTCATCTACACAGTGTGTCCTAAATGTCTACAAAGTTTCACTGCAGTTGCGCTAACAAACTGTTCATTACTATATTAAACATAGGGCCAAAATTCTACAGTAAGTTCAAAAGGGCAGAAATTCTCAGAAAAAAAATAGAATTGAAATTTCCTGGTACTATGCATATCTGCAAATTATGTCTTAAATGCCTACAAAGTTTTACAAAATTCCATGCAGTGGTTGAAGAGGAGTTGCAATAACAATATGTTTATTACAATATTCAGTATATACTACTATTTAGCCAAAATTCAAAGTTCAAAAGGGCCAAAATTCCCAGAAATATAATGGAATTGGAATTTCCTGGTAATATGCACATCTGCACATTTGTCTTAAGTGCCGTCAAATTTCACTAAGTTAAAGAGGAGTTGCGCTTACAACTGTTCATTACTATATTCAATATCTGGCCAAAATTCTAAGTTCAAAATGGCCGAAATGCCCATTAAAATAAAGGAAAAGGAATGATACATAATTATATGATAACATGCATGTAAATTACATTATGCTATGCAATTTGATATTTAATGAAAATTTATCAATCAACAAGAGGCCCATGGGCCCTATTGCTCACCTGAGCAACACTATGGAGTCACATACAAAATATCAGGACAATGTAGTAGAATAGATCATGTATAAAAAGATTGATATTTTTCTCCAGATATTCTTATGTAAAACATTAAGCCCTTTTTGTAACAGGATGATTTTATAATAATATCACATATTGAGCATTGCAGTTCTTAAGAAGATCCTAAACAACTGTTTATACATAAAACTTTGAAACTCTTGTTAGGCCCAAGAACTGTCCAGGGGTCCATGTCTAAACAATTAAGAATCATCCATATGTCAAAATGCTTGCATATAAGTACATGTAATGCCATATTTTATAACATTTGATTTTCTGAGAACAATTTAAACAATTTTCATAGGTAAAAATTTGACTCAGCAATGTGGCCCTACGCTACCCCCAAAGATAATGACTTTGACAAACTTCAATCTACACTATCTAAGGTTGCTTTTACACAAGTAACAGCTTCTCTGACTAATTGGTTTTTGAGAACAAGATTTTTAAAGATTTTTCTCTATATATTCCTATGTAAAATTCAAACCCCCATTGTGGCCTTATCCTACACCCACAGATCATGATTTGACCAATATTGAATCAGCAGTACCTGAGAATGCTTCCACACTAGTTACAGCTTACATGTGATAAGTCAAAGACCCCAAAACTTTATTTGTTTATTGATTATATCATTTGTGTGTCACTGTTATTCTATTTTTAAATCTTTAAGGGGCAAATTGAGTGATGCCCCAACTCTAAAAAAAACCATTCAATTCAATTTCATAAGCTCATTTGAGCTTTGATTTGTAATTAATTTCTATGTTTCCATACATGTGATAAGTCAAAAACCCCAAAACTGTACAAAAAAAACTGGAATTTGGGTGAAAAAACTGTACACTGCCCATCAAAAAACGGTTCAAAAAACGGTGCAAATTATCGTTTCAATTCTTCTGATAAAGCACCTTATTTCTAAACCAACAAATGTATACTGTCGCAAATGTCTTATTTTAAATGTTGTAATAAAGTTGTCTATGCTTTTGAATTTCATATTGTGTTTTATAATCACATTTTTCTAACGAATCATATGAATTGAGCTAGTTTAGATGATAGTTTGTTTACCAACTTTATATAGTATAGATGTCTCCAATTTACATCCTGTTCGTATATTACTGATATCTAGACCAGCAATGCTAATTAATATACATCAGCAAATGCAACCTTACATAAATTTTTGAGCATAAAAACCTAAAACCATATCCTTTATTTCAGCGTAATTTATGAAAATAAACATGTTTAATCATCGTATATATATTATGTACGATGAGCTGGGCCAGATTCATGTATGTTTCTAAAGTTGGCTCAATTTTTTTCAATCAAGTTACAAACATTAACAGTTATAATTAGGTACCCCTTTAAAAACAAAGCTACCTAAAGGGGTATATATCGAGATGATTACCCCAATTTGCAGTTCACACCTTCACACGCGACGGTTTGTGTACACTACACAATCATTGGTAGGTCACGTGTCAAACACAGGTGATGTTTTCCAGTGTCTCGCGAGCGAGAATGAGAGGAAAATGGCAGCATTAACCGAGAAATTCGAAATACTGTACAAATTTTCATATTTCGTGAATTTTGGTGTCCCGCAGGTACGCGGTGAATGGGGTTGAAAAAACGGTACGTTTTGTGTACCGCCAGTACATATCACATGTATGTTACAGCTTTTCTGGCCGATTGGTTTTTTGAGAAGAAGTTTCTTAAAGATTTTTCTCTATATATTCATATGTAAAAATCTGAACCCTCATTGTAGCCCCACCCTACCCCTGAAGACCATGATTTGAATAATTTGGAATCGACAACAACTCAGGATGCTTCCATACAAGTTTTAGCTTTTCTGGCAAAATGGTTTTTGAGAAGAAGACTCAAGATTTTTTCTCTATGTATTCCAATGTAATAATTCATCCCCCAAATGTGGCACCACCATACCCCTGGGGATCATGATTTGAACAAGCTTGACTGTACCCTACCTGAGGATGCTTCCATACAAGTTACAGATTTTCTGGCCAAATGGTTTTTGAGAAGAAGATTTTTAAAGATTTTTCTCTATATATTCCTATGCAATAATTCAACCCAACCATTGTTGCCCCACCCTACCCTCAGAGATCATGATTTGAACAAACTTGAATCTACACTACCTGAGGATGCTTCCACACAAGTTTCAGCTTTTCTGACCAACTGGTTTATTTTTAGAAGATTTTTAAAGATTTTCCTCAATATTCCTGTGTAAAAATTCTACACCCCCCCCCCCCCCCCATTGTGGCCCCACCCTACCCCCGGGGATCATGATTTGAACAAACTTGAATTGACACTACCTGAGGATGCTTCCACACAAGTTTCTGCTTTTCTGGCCAATTGGTTTTTGAGAAGATTTTTGAAAGATACCAACAATTTTCAAAAATTCTTTATTATCTCCCTTTGAAAGATGGCATGGCCCTTCATTTTAACAAACTTAATGAATCCCCTTCACCTAAGGATACTTTGTGCCAAGTTTCGTTAAAATCGACCATGTGGTTCTGGAGATGAAGTCGAAAATGTAAAACGTTTACAGACAGATAGACGGATAGACAGACAGATGGATCGATACACAGACGGATCAGCTCAGGTGAGCTAAAAATCAATATCATATTATAAATGAATTAATATTATATTATGATTTTTGGTATAATATGATAAAATATCATATGATAAAATATTGTTAATTTAATTTTGTATTTTGCATTTGGTATGATTAGCCCCACCCCTGAAACAGGTTTTTTTTTTACCCAAATTGTTTAAAATAGTTCATTATTTTACAACAGATTTTCAAATCCGATATATTTTTTTTTTACAACTTATGAACATCTAACCTTATATTTACATTTTCCAGTGTCTTTGTCTGTGATAACAATACGAATCGATTTTGTAATGTATAGTCCATTACATTTTATCAATGACTAGTGTAATTTTTAATCATTCAATATTGCTGAAATTCATATACATATAAGTAATAAGGAATCATTCTTTGAATATTATGAGGCGATCAAATATGGTCGGGAATGATCAAATATATCATAAAGCCCTTCCTTATTCCTTAAATAATATAACTTGACATTTTTCTCATGTGATCTAGATGCTCAGAGCAATCGTCGATCGTTATATTAAATTCAAAGAGAACAGATGGTAAGGAAAGAGCACAGAATTGTATTGTAAAAGAAGCATATGAAAAGGTATCATACCATGCAAGAAGCGTATGAAAAGGTATCATACCATGCGAGAAATATATTGCATCATACAAACTGTATAGTGAGAAGCATACAAGAAACATACAGCTTATGTAGAAGGGTGTTTCAGGGTTTTAAATTAAAGCAAATTCACTATAATATATGACCAACTGAGCCAGCCCTACCCCCCTTTCACCACAATCCCTGACCCTGATTGGGGCCATGAATTTCACAATATTTGTAAAGGCTTGTCAATACTTATCCTAACCAAACATTCAGTTTGCCTGCTAGATGCCAAGTAGTAGAGAATAATATTTTCAAATAAATAATCCATATTCACTATGACAATGGAGCCCATGCAACCCCAACATCAGGATCTGTGACCCTTTTGCCATGAATTTCATAAATTTGAGAGAAGCCTCTTTGCTCATCAGAACCATTTCCTCACTTTCTCTGCTAGATGCCTGGTAGTAGAGAAGATTTTTTAATATTGCATCAATTTTAACTTTGCTTACTGGAGGTCTCACCTCCTTCCCGGAAGGGGGGGGGGGGCCGTAATTTCACAAATTTCTGTAAACGTACTTCCTTTGGTTGTGTTGTCTATGTTGTGTTTCATGCCGGAAATAATCCTGATCCGACTCTAACCTAAGTTATGTTAGCCGTGCTCGCTGAATTTAACCAGTAGAATACTTTGGTTTTTCTTGACCATAAGACATTAAAGAAGTAAGTTTTTCGTGTTATAAGTATGTCTGCATTGAGAAAACTTATTATGCTGTAGTTTGCTTCAGTTTCTCCTGCAAAAATAGATTGGTTTCTTATACTGGTAATACGAATAATAGTGTTAAACAAGCATAAAGTCAATGTATTTATGTACAATATCAAGGCTAATTACTTGGTCGATTATGTTATAAAGAAGCAAGACTATTTATTATGTAAAATGTAGAAATTCAGTCAATTTTAGAAAATGGCATAATGTAAAATGTGGAAGGCTGATTCATGTGTATTTTTCTATTGTTTACATTTCGTGACAATGTCATTATTTGTTTACAGTTTTCACTCTCTATGAAGAAGCAATAAAAATCCATTGGCAACACCTTTGGCTTGTTAATGCACGGTCTATTTAGCGTTTTTTAGCAGAAAAGCGGCTTCCGCTAAATCAGGTACATCATTACAGTGGTTACAACATTATTGTTGACAAACGACATGCTTGAGTCTGATACACGAACAATCAGACACAATACATGAACGATTACGCAGGATACATGGATGATCAGTAACTTACTTAAGATTAGAAATAAGAAAACGCAGTGCTTTAATTTGTATTGCAATGCTTGTGTTTATTTGAAAAGCAGTATGTACAGTACCCACTATTTTATTTTTATGGGACAAACAGAAGAGATCGAGGATCCACACACTAATTAAAATTTTTAACCGTCACAACAAATATTAAGGTACCTCACCACACCTAGACTTATACTTTTTAAGACACTACGTCATAAGATGGCAATTTAAAGTTTTGTAAACTGTTTGTATCAAATGATTTGGTTGAATATCGTCATAGCTCAGTGGTTAAAGTATCTTCATCATTCGGTCGTACTCTGCTATTCATAAAGATAATATATGTTGTAGCCAGTCCAATATGTATTATATAGATATATTTGTTGAGTTAAAATAAAACAGACAAATGAACAGAATATTTCAAATCATAGACATTCAGAAAAGCAAACAATTCTCAATATTCTTTTATAATAAGTTTTAAAGTCACATTCTTGCGTTGTTTTAAAAACTACTCGTGGTTGTTTATAGAATAAATCATAGTATTCCCAAAAGTTACAAAACGAAAAAATCCACACGATCACGCAAGGTAAAAACCAATTTTTCTAATACATGCACGATGACGCAGGATACACCAACGATCGCCCACGGTACACGGACCATTAAACACAGTTGACTTGTTAACAATAACATTGTTAATTCTGCAAATGCCATACTTAATTGTACAAAAAAATAAACATTCAGGAATATGCTAATTCAAATCCACAATAACTTACTGAAAAATCATCTTCTGCCAAACATCATAAACACTATATAATATACTATGTTTGAAGTATATTCCCCTTTCCCTACAGATGTTACAGAGTGACTTAATCTTGTCAAGACTCGCTCAGCAGTTTTAAAGGAGAAGACAGACAGACATCGAACGACAACAGATGAAGACCAATGGCAATACGTCATCTGAGTGACTCATGTGACCTAAAACAAATTGCTGCTTGGTAAAAACATTTGTCTAACTAACATATCAATCTTTTTATTTACTTTGAGGTGGTTTTCCACGGATGGATAGAAGGTAAATCTGCTCAACCAGTCATCAATCAGTTTTTTTTTATCCCTCAGAGCAAGGAAATGGACATTTTCATCAGCTTTGCTTTCAGCTTTACTTTTCTTTTTCAATAACTGATCGTAAACTGCTAAGGCAACTACAAAAACCTCAATTGTTCTCAGCACAAGACCTGGCTTTTCATTTATTCTATTAGTAAAAGTTGCTTCATTCAACAGGTCTACTCCAATTTTCACACACAGATATGCTCTTGTTAATTCATCTTGTGATCTACAACAACAAAAAATTACAAAAGGTAAATACTTTGCATTGTTCTAATATCTTTCTAATACAATATTTTCAATTTAGAGTTCATAAAAGAGAGTAAATTATAAATAAGAGACCCAAGGGCCTTAGCCTTAAGGGTCACCTAAGTATGATGCCTCCCTTTTAAGGATACCAGTGCATACAATGGCAATTTATCAATTATATTATAACACAAAATAAACTGATAAAGGAATATGTTTTGCTCATAAACAAGATTCATTAACTGATGAAGAATCAAGAAAATAAATGGGCCTGATATTCTAAAGATTTCAAAATATTTGATATAATTCAATGCCTAGAGGTTTTAGAATTATGACCTACATGAGTATGTATGATACGCTATGGTCAACATGGTTTGCATATTTTCAGCGAGTCCTTGTGGTGTGAAATTGATTTAAGTTTATCACAGGTAACTCATGCAGGTAACACCACACATCCTTGCGTTACTGTGATTCTCACCTTATCCATACCATCGCAGTTTTGTGAAATCTATCTTTGGTGAAAACTGTTCTTGTCTTTTAATTAACACAAATTGCATTCCCACATTTCTCTCACACAAAAATACAAGAATATGATTGAGGGAATTTATGAATATTCATTTATATTCATTTGTTATAAATGGAATTGATTATTTAAAACAATAACATTTAATAGTAATTAACTTTAATGATGCTGTTTGCAGGCATCACCACCAAGTTTCAGCCAGCTTGTTTTTTCTGTGGGGACACCAAGGTTGATGGCACATTCCAGACTATAGGCGGGTTGTCCAAAAAGTTTGTGGACACATGTAATTTCACGCCATTTTCAGGAAAGTATTATAATATTTTAGTATTGACTATAATAAAGTATACGTTTAAAAATCAGAGCAATGTATCTTCTTACATTGGAGTTATTTTTATATAAATAATGCCTGTACAGGCTGCACGCCCCAGTCTGGCGTTAAGTTATAACAACATTTTTATAACGGCGTAGTCCTTGGTTTATCTGAGAGTAATATGCCGCTATTACCGTCTGGTCAGAGGGTACAATCACACACTTCATCAGAAAAATGCTTGTGCCACTTGTAGATAAGTGATCTCAAAATATTTTGATGTTTTACTGTTTTTATAGATGTTTTACCTAAGTCGACACAGAATTTTATGATGGCGCAGTGTTAATTCCGTGCTGTCAGCCGACTTAACTATTTCTGGCATTTAAAAGACATGTTCTTGCCATAACATCTTTTAAACATAGGTAATCACAGATTACAAAGCTCACCGAGACGAGACATCACCTTTATGAGGCATCACCTTTATGAGAGCACCTTTATCATATGATATGAAAATCATAATTAATGATCTTGGATATTCATGGAAACTGTTTTGACACAATATCGTATATCATATGTTAAAAAAATTGTATGAAAATCATATGCTCATTTCATACGGTATTATAAGATACAATGTTTATCAATACAATAATATATAACACGATATTGCATCCTATGATACTTACAATATAGTATCATATAATACAATATAATACTGTAATAAATAATTATGCAATATAATATTGTAACATATAATATGACATTGTATTGTGTCATACATTATTGTATTTGATCACATAATACAATATCATAATATATAATATATGATACAATATAGTATTACATGATACAATATCATATCACATAAAACATCACAATATTGTAACATATGATATTATATTGTATAATTTAGTATGATATTGTATTGTATGATATTGTATCATATTTGAAACATAGTATGATATTGTATCATATGATTTGATACAACATTGCATCATATCATATGATAAAATATCATGTGATATAGTAATATATTATATAATACAATATCATATTATACAATATCGTATCACATAATACAATATTATATATTACAATATCATATAATACAATTCATGTGATATAATAATATATTATATAAACAAAATATCATATTATACAATATCATATTATACGATATTATACAATATCGTATCATATGATACAATATTACATTTTGCAATATCATATTAAAAAATATCATGTGATAAAATATTAAATATATAATACAATATCATATTATACAATATTGTATCATAATATACAACACTATACATAACAATTACATGACACAATATCATATCATAATGTATAAAAAAAATTGATACAATATCATATCGTATCATATAACTTTTTACAATATGATATAATATTGTTTCATATAAAACAATAGTGTATCAAATCATATAGATGTAATATTATATAATAGGAATCATGTTATATCATTTAACAACAAACACATCTATCAAGCAGGTTTAAGTGAGGTAGGAGATTTTTTTAAGCATCCTTGATAATGGAGATCAGGCTCGGCATCTGAAGCTACCTCTGCGATTCATTTATATGATAGTTAAATCAACTGTGCAAGTTTGAAATAGTACTAATATCTATAAAACATGTGACCTGTTCCAAAAAACTAAACCTCATCCAGCATCCGAAACCTATCGCTCAAATTCAGCATTCAAGCATGTCAGGTGCAACAGTATCATAAGATACATCATCCATGCAAGTTTTGTGAACTTAGAACCAATAATAACTAAGATATAATCATCAGAGTGCACCTGCTCCAAAAACTTTAACCAGCTCTAAAAACCTTAACCTCCTCCGGCATCCGAAACCTATGGCTCAGATTCAGCATCAATGCCTGTCAGGTACATCAGTATCATAAGACGCACCATCCATGCAAGTTTGGTGAAGTTAGGACTAGTAATAACTAAGATATAATCATCAGAGGTCACCTGCTCCAAAAACCTTAACCTCCTCCAGCATCCGAAACCTATGGCTCAGATTCAGCATTCAAGCCTGTCTGGTGCATCAGTATCCTAAGATGCACCATCCATGCAAGTTTGGTGAAGTTTGGACTAGTAATAACTAAGATATAATCATCAAAGGGCACCTGCTCCAAAAAACTTTAATCAGCTCTAAAAACCTTAACCTCCTCCAGCATCCGAAACCTATGGCTCAGATTCAGCACTAATGCCTGTCAGGTGCATCAGTATCATAAGATGCACCATCCATGCAAGTTTGGTGAACTTAGGACCAGTAAAAACTAAGATATAATCATCAAAGGGCACCTGCTCCAAAAACTTGAACCAGCTCCAAAAACCTTAACCTCCTCCAGCATCTGAAACCTTTGGCTCAGATTCAGCATTCAAGCCTGTCTGGTGCATCAGTATCATAAGATGCACCATCCATGCAAGTTTGGTGAACTTAGGACCAGTAATAACTTAGAAATTGCTATCAAAGGGCACCTGCACCAAAAACTTTAACCTGCTCCAAAAACCTTAACCTCCTCCAGCATCTGAAACTCATGACCCAGATTCAGCATCCAAGTCTTTCAAGTCCAAAAGTAGGTCCAGATGCATCATCCATGCAAGTTTGGTGAAGATAGGACTAATAATAATTTAGATACAGGACCTGCAACAAAAACTTTAACCAGGTCCGGACGCCGACGCCGGGGGTATAGCATAAGCTCCCCCCGACTTCGTCTCGGTAAGCTAAAAATTCTCTGCTCATTTTAAAACAGCTTCAAATGACATATAAAATGGCGTACACAATACTTACTACTTCACAGTTAGAGGTTATGATGTTTTGACATGTTATATTTCAAGAGGCCCATGGGGCCACATCGCTCACCTGAGCAACAATGGCTTTATATGGGCGTTTAAAGAATACTGTGCTATATGGCCCCTCGGTAGAATAACAAAAAAACCCCCAATAAAATATCCGAATTTTACACTTATTTTTGCATACACCTAATCTTTGACATTGTACCTTTATGAAATACCATTTTTACCGAAAATAAGATCCTATGCAAGAAATAACTAAATTTTTGGTAGGGGTTCACGGTTAACTTCCAGTTCCCTTTTTTTTTTAGCCCCCCCCCCACCACCATTTATAAAGCGATCAAAATACATGAGAGCATAAAGGTACATTTTCTCCCCTCAACTACTTACTAGTTATTGTATTTTATTTTTTAAATATTCCTATATGTGAAAGAAGAAAATTGTACCTCAATGCACTCAATTCCTCAAATTAAAAACATTCAAAAATTTAATTCGGTCTTCTCCATTATAAACAATTGTCGTTTACCTGGCGTGAATTTGTATGACGTTTCATAAACTCACTTCACTGATGAATAAACTTAACTGAAAAATGTTGTCACATGATATATTAAAGAGATATAATTCTAACCAATGTATTGAAAGGCATATCGCTCTATCGTACTAAGACACACCCCCCCCCCCCCCCCCGTAGTTAGCGCGCTCTTTTCCCGACTGCATAGTAATACATGATTTATATCACTTGCACAAAAAACCTTGCCCATTAACAAGTAGATCAAGAACTTAAAATACATACAAAATACAATTATTATTAATATAATACATGTGTCGCAGGGTCTTGTGAATAAATAACGCTGAATCCCTGGTATAATTGATTTCAGCTACACTGGTTCTTTAATTTTGAGGATTATATTAATAAATAAAACCTATAAATATAAGCACACTCACACTCACAACCAATTACACAATTCATACCCAACATCGTGCGGTAATTTAGAACATTTGAATAAAATAAATTAAAAGTAATTTACAATAAATAAAATTATATATTTCAATTACAAGGTAAACGGAAGCTTACCAGGTATCCAGAAATATGGGTTTACAAAATAAGTGAATATCTTGCAGACAGGTACAGGTAAATCATGCATATTAATGAATTCAGTCATAAATTTCTATTGGTCAGCTTTAATATAGTCACTGTGGTAAACAATAAACACGTGGTAAACACACATCATTAAAAAACATCCTCACGCGACTAACTAAAACTCATTCATTCATTCACTTATTCACCTCTCATATACGCTTGCTTGGCAATGCGCGCCAAATGTAAATACACAAAATATAAAACTATCAAATAACAACTGCGACACATGTAAATGTGTACTTTCTGTTTTCTAGTACAATTGAAAACTGGCTGAATGTTTGTTGAAACTTGATCCCACGGACAAAGATCGCAAGAGTATTTCATTAATTTGAATTATGCAGTTTGCATAGATTAAACAGAAAAGTTTCAATACTTCTTACAAATTTAATAAGATTGAAGAACAAAAAGTTTTTAAAAAAATATCATGTAATTTTTGATAGTTCCATTAATAGTATGATATATAATTACATGTACGTGTAGCTGTCAATATTTTTTTTAGTCGAGGGAGATAACTTGCGTTTCAGTTCGATACTTCACCTGTAATCAATGGTCTAGACTGCAGCAATGTTGACTTGCTGGACGGCCCTACCGTAGGGGTACGGGGTTTTACCTGAGACACCTGTCTTAAACCGCGTTGCAATTTGGACTGCAGGGGTGCACGGAAAATTCAGGATTCACATTGCCTGTACTGTAGCAACAAAACATTAACTTACACATTTTCAGATGATTTACAGCATCTTCGCATCTGGTCAGCAATAACTTCAAGACAGTCATTGGCAATCTATTAAGAACAATATGATCGTATGAGTTATATACTGCAGCATTTTAAAAACAAAAAAAATACTTATAAACAGGAAGTTGACATCCAATTGGTACAAATATATATCCCACGATATGACGATATGGCATACCTAAACAAATAGTGTTAAAATTTCAAGCATCTGGAATGAATAGTTGCTGAGAAAAATGCGACAGAAATTTTTGTTATGGACAGACAGACAGAAGGACAAACAGATAGACAGACACACAGGGGTAAAACAGTATACCCCCCTTCTCCTTCGGAGTGGGGGTATAAAGATCCTAGATGATGTCATCATATTTGACCTTTTGATATGACCGTGAAATTTGATGTGTAAAATCTTAACACTTGGGATGGTTATGTCCAAATTTCAGGTCTTTAGTATAAAAGAAACAAAATTTACATTTTCTAAATGATATAAGGCTAAATTGCTCAAAGATCAAATGAATACTATACAAATGTAGGTTTCGCAATTATCAAAATATGATGTGCCTAGATTTTTTTCTGCTTTAATTAAATGATGGGTATGATTGATATTTTTTTCTTAATTTGTGTAAAACATATGTAAAAATTCAAACTCCCCATTGTGGCCCCATCCTACCCCCAGGGATCATGGTTTGTACCAACTTAAATCTACCTTACTGAGATGCTCCACACAAGTTTCAGCTTTTCTGGCCAGTCAGTTTTTGAGAAGAAAATTTTTAAATATTTTTCTCTATATATTCCTATGTAAAAATTTGCCCCCATGGTGGCCCCACCCTACCCCCGGGGATCATGGTTTGAACAAACTTGAATTTACCTTACCCGAGAATGCTTCCACACAGGTTTCACCTTTTCTGGCCATTCGGTTTTTGAGAAGAAGATTTTTAAAGATTTACTCTATACATTCCTATGTAAAAATTTGACCCCCCCATGGTGGCCCCACCCTACCCCCTGGGAACACACTTGAATCTACCCTACCTGAGGATGCTTCCACACAAGTTTCAGCTCAGCTTTCTTGGCTGATTGGCTTCTGAGAAGAAGATTTTTAAAGAATTACTCTATATATTCCTATGTAAAAAATTTACCCCCCATTGTGGCCCCACCGTAACCCCAGGGATCATGATTTGAACTAACCTGAATTTGCCCTACCCCAAGATGCTTCCACGCACATTTCAACTTTCCTGCCTGATTAGTTTGTGAGAAGAAGATTTTTAAAGATTTACTCTAGATATACCTACAGGTAAATCTCGATAACTTGAACTTCAGGGAACCATGATTAAACTTCGAGAGATCAAGAGATCGAAAGTTTAAAAAAATCCGAAAATTTTTGTTCCGGTCATTTTGGTTTTAAAATTATAGTAGCCAGAAGTTTATAATTATAGCATGGAAGGATAGTTTAACATGGTTTTATTCGTATTTTCTGATACTTTACTTCAATTTAAACAATACAGAACTTAGTTGTGTGTTTATTAAGTGTTTTTAACTTAAAAAAAACTTTTTTAAGTATTTTATGTTTTCTCATTCACAGAATATTTTAAATAAAGACATGTTAATTAACCGTAAATTTCACAAGTTGTCAAAATTAAAAGATCAGTTACAAATTACCTAGCTACCTTTGAAGGATCAAGGGGTAGTGTCACGTAATCAACCAATTAACACTACCACGCTAGCCCAGGCATTCACTCGATCATCAAGGTAAGGTCCACGCGGAGCTATAATAATACGCTTGATCGGTCGCGTGTGTACACAGCCACCACTTTGAGTTATCAAGAGTAAAAAAAAATGAAATATGTATCACGGGACCCATGTTTTACTTCGAGAGATCAAGAACTTCGAGAGATCGAAGTTCGAGCCATCGAGTGTCACCTGTATGTAAAAATTTGACACCCCATTGTCGCCCCACCCTACCCCCGGGGGTCATGATCTTCACAACTTTGAATCTACACTACCTGAGGATGCTTCCACAAAAGTTTCAGTTTTCCTGGCTAATTAGTTTCTGAGAAGAAGATTTTAAAAGATTTACTCTATATATTCCTATGTAAAAATTCCACCCCCCATTGTGGCCCCACCCTATCCCCGGGGATCATGGTTTGAACAAACTTAAATCTAACTTACCTAAGGAGGCTTCCATACAAGTTTTAGTTTTGCTGGCCAATCAGTTTTTGAGAAGATTTTTGAAAAATACCAACAAATTCTCAATAATTCTAAATTGTCTCCCCTTTAAAAAGGCCGTGGCCCTTCATTTGAACAAACTTGAATTCCCTTCACCCAATCATACTTTGTGCCAAGTTTGGTGGAATTGACCCAGTGGTTCTGAAGAAGATGAAAATGTGAAAAGTTTACGCCAACACCAACGACGACGACAGACAACGGACAAATTCTGATCTGAAAAGCTTACTTGAGTCTTTGGCTCAGGTGAGCTAAAAACATAATATACAGCCCACCCATCCCCATTAATAATTATATATGGATTAACACTATATGACTATTTTGGCCTCACCCTGGAGTCAAAACCCTTTCCCAGGGGGAAATGAAATTAAAAATTTTGATAGAGGGCTGCCTGGTCTACACAATTATGAATTCAGTTTTCCTTACAGATGTGTGGAAGTAGAAAGAAGATTTTTGAAAGTAGATTTCCTAGAACAGAGCACATTTTTAATTCAAATATTGCCAATTAACCATGTAGTTTTCAAGATGAAATTACAAATTGAATGGATGACAAACAGCAATTATTTATCCTAAATAAAAATATATGTTCAAAAGCCTCAGGATCAGGCCTCATGGCCTGGGGACCTTAAAATTCACCATTAAACATGAGGACATTATGAACATAATAACAGTGCAAGACTTTATCTCCCAAAACTGTGATAGTACAGAAAAAATATTAATTTCATACATTTTACTATGTGGTCATTAAATGAAAATGGCCAAGCAATGCTCTTCTGTGAATAAAACCTGGAATATGTTTCTAATCGGAGTTTTGACAGATGCAATTAGTTGTTTCAAATTTTCCTCACTTTCTCCTATGGTACAATGCAACTCCATATCAGAAAATTGATCCCATAGGACTATGATTTTTTTTGATGAGCTTGTTAAACTTGGATAAACTCCCAAAACATTATAATAATTAGCAAACTATGTAAAAATATGTAAAAAGGAAAATTTAATATTACAAACAATTTTGAAATTGCCAAAACACTACAATCATATCAATAATTTTGAATTTCATTTACATTAATGCCCTATAGGGTCACTTCATCTATTTACTTGACTAATAGATTTAAACAGCTTCTAAAAACAAAAAAATTTTTTTATTGGCCTAACTCATCAAATCAAACTTATTGTATCAAATACAAAAAATCTGAATTATTTAGTAGAAGAGATATTGTTTTTAAAAAAAATCTTCAACTATTTCTCCACACATTCTTATGTTAAACATTGAGCTCCTTTTGTTGCTTAAGTTTCTGAGAGGAAGATTAATATATGTTTGTTTTTTTTCTATTACTCCTGTAATGTAAAAAATGTAAAAATTCAACCCCCCAATTGTGGACCCAC
Source organism: Magallana hongkongensis (assembly GCA_016163765.1). Lineage (NCBI taxonomy): Eukaryota > Metazoa > Mollusca > Bivalvia > Ostreida > Ostreidae > Magallana > Magallana hongkongensis. The sequence continues at coordinate 48,477,893 of WFKH01011925.1, forward strand.
CCTACCACTGGGGATCATGACTTGAACAAACTTGAGTCTTCACTACCTGAGGATGCTTCACACAATTCAGCTTTTTTGGCTAAATTGTTCTCAAGAATAAAATTTTTTAAGGTTTTTTCTCTATTTATTCCTTGATAAAATTCAACATCCCCCCCCCCCCCTCTTTGTGGCCTCGAGCTGAAACGAATACCGAATACCATAAATCAATATTCGAATATCTATTCGTATTCAAATATTTGTAGACGTCATCTACAAAGTAGTATTTATGTTTGACAGCTTATTTGACTATGTCATTGCATGTGTAGACTGCATTAACACGTCAGCTTGACTTAACATATAAGTATCCATTGAATTAGAGGCACATCTTATTTTTATGCAAATGATATTAAAAAAAACATCTCAATTAACTACAATCAAAAGATTTATTAAGGTCTTCCGTTTCCAACGGAAGACCTTACTATTATTGTGCTTGTAAGATTATTCTTATTTTTCTTTTTTTTTTTCTTCCTAGACGCGAACTTTGAGGCTTCATATCTTGCTCATTTCTGAACGATTTTTGCTCAAATTTTCAGGGCTCATAGACATTACAAAACACTATCTAAAACATTTCATAAACTTTAAAATTCCTCTTCCGTTAACGAGTTTTAAAATTTTTTAGGGCCTTTGGTTTCCAGACAAAGGCTCCGAGACTATGGTAGCAGGGAATGGGAATCCAACGAATTTGAATAACAGAGACATTGAAGTTGTGCACATCGATTTTTGTTTTTGGATTACATTTTTTATTTAGAAAAAGGTAGGGGGTCCAAAAATAGGATTCCAAAAAGTGCGAAAATTTAGACATATTTTTCTTTGTATCTTTTAAACGAAAAATATTTTGTTAAGACATGTTGAATAAAAGTTGTGCAGAATGTTAAGGGCTTTCATTTGACACCATAAAAAAGGGCTGGCCCCTAAAATTAAGGGCCAATAGCGCTTGAAAGTTTTTGGTTAATAACTCAAAAACGGTTAGGATTTCGATATGGCTGTCGCTGGAAAAGTTGTTTGTTGGGATCTCATAAAGGTCGTTACAATGTTATTTTGTTGGTGATTTGTGTTGTATGAGTGTAAAAAGCTGTACATGTTAACATGTACCTCGTTTAATTTGGCAAGTTAACGAAAGTCTATGTGCGTGCAACTGGCATAAAGTTACCACAGAAAGTATGCTGGTTTATACAGGACATTTTTTTTTAGAATAGATTTTTTTTATGTCAGTTCTGTTAAGTTCTTATAGTGCACAATCCCTAAAACGAGAATCGGAAAACAAAACATTCTTCTTCCTTTGTAGTAAAACACAAAGTACGGATTTAAAATAAATCTATGTATTACATTTGAGTTTTCATACTGCATGCATTTAAAACATACCTTGAATCAGAGCTGTGTGTGTACCGTTACGTAAGCTATCCCTCACCCGCGGCCTAGAAAATTGGTCACCATGGTCGCAACGAGGCTAGCGGTCAGCGGTTATCTAATACACGAGAGTTGCGTCTCTCATATATGAGTATATTTAGCCGCGAACTCTAGAATTGTTTTAGTTTATATACCCGTAAATGAAATACAAAATCTGTTTTAATTTCTTCATGTTATAAGAGTTTGTCCATCTTGTTTTTATTTAATTAAACGTTAGAGTGTAAATTAAGAAGACGTTCTGAAAATTTGTAAAGGCGATATTACTACAAATCGGAAACTTCGTCTGACTTAAATTAATGGTTGGTTTGTAGGTCTAAAATGTTGTTTTAAATCAACAAACAACCCACAAATATTAAACTTTTAAATGATGATCATCCCTCGCACATGGCCGAGGAGATCCCGCGCGAGTGGACAAGTTTGTGTTCTACATGTACCTTATCACGCGTGCATGTTTCAGACTTTTGTACGAACACAACTATTTTCTTTTATTATGATTTCAACTATGATATTGGTTTAAGATGAAAAAATAAATTTATTTTACATGTACAGTTGATTTAGCAATGATTAATACGATTGCGCACAAGGTAGTTTATTGTAATCAAAGTTCCATGTTTGCGGTAGGTGCTGGCACGATAAAAGGATGTCCTGAATTGAGGCATTCGGAATTTTTTTAATTGGCAAAAAGATAATCAGATTTGACGAAAATCATTTTTTGGCGACTTCTTCTTATGTGTAACATTTTCACTTTCCCACCCGTTTGTTTATTCGGTGAGTCTGTGTTAATTCAATCGCAGCGTGCGACCGAAAATCTTGTGTCGCTTCAGCGCACACAGCTGAGAACATCTATAGCCCCTGCCGGGTTATGTTTATGGCTGCAGATCATCAATTGTTATGTAATTGAGTAACAATGTATCGAAGGTTATCGAATATTATTGAGTATCGAAGTGTGCTTTCACTACAGTGGTCAATTGTTAAACAATAAGGCTATTATTCGAAGTCAATCATCTTCACATTATACA
>WFKH01011925.1:48484620-48496697 GCA_016163765.1 Magallana hongkongensis
CCCCCCCCCCCCCATTGTGGCCCCACGCTAACTCCGTGGATCATGATTTGAACAAACTTGAATCTACCCTACCTAAGGATGCTTCCACACAAGTTTCAGCTTTTCTAGCCAAATGGTTTTTGAGAAGAATATTTTTGAAAAATACCACCAAATTTTCAATGATTTTTAATTATCTCCCCTTGAAAGAGGGCATGGCCCTGTATTTTAACAAACTTGAATCCCCTTTTCCTAAGGATGCTTTGTGCCAAGTTTGGTTGAAATCAACCCAATGGTTCTGGAGAAGAAGTCGAAAATGTAAAAAGTTTACGGACAGACAGACGGACAGACAGATGGACAGACGGACAGACAGACAGACAAACACCGGACAAAAAGTGATCAGAAAAGCTCACTTGAGCTTTCAGCTCAGGTGAGCTAAAAACCTTTCAATGTACCTTCGATATTATCATTCTGTAGCTCACATGCACTCACTCAAACATATTTAACAAATCATTTAATATTTCTGCTATCAATACATCATTTATATAAATATCCAGAATGTTTGTCTCTGTCCGATGTAAACCCTGCTTTTACATTCAATGTAAACAAGTATGGCAGTCATAGATCAGAATTTTGAATTTATGATAAAATAACAAATATCATGAGGCCAATGGGTGTTTGTTTAGATGATTGATTAGGTTGCGCCTTTCTATATAATGCTACTCGTACCAACTGGACAGAGTTTGCAAATGGCATTGTCTTTACTTTCCTTTAGAGTAAAATGTTCCAAAACACAGCTTCTCTTTTCAATCGTAACGAAATGACACGATGCTGTATAGTTTACAGCGTTGCATACAGGCGTTAAACATGTGGTCGAATATTCGAATACTAAATATCCATTCGAATATTAGAAATTTACTACTCATTCGCGAATATTCGAACATTCGTTTCAGCACTATTGTGGCCCCACTCACTCCTAGGGATCATGATTGAACAAATTTTCAATAATTTTAAATTATCTCCCCTTAAGAGAGTGTAGCCCTTTACTTTAACAAAATTGAATTCCCTTTACGTAAGGATGCTTTGTGCCAAATTTTCTTAAAGATGACTCAGTGGTTCTAAAGAAGTGAACATTGTGAAAAGTTTACAGATGGTCAGATGGACGCCAAACAAAAAGTGATCAGAAAAGCTTATTTGAGCTTTCAGATCTAAAGAAAAAGATTTTAAACATTTTCCCTATAGATTTCTGGGGCCCAAGTATTAGCCCAAAAGTCATGATTTGAACAATTGAATTTACATTTAGGATGCTTGCTTAGTTATATCACAAATTGTAGCATTGTAGTTCTTGAGGAGAAGATTTTTAAATAATGTTTCCTCTATATTGCTATGTCAAACACTGAACCCCTCAAGGGGCCACAGTTTGGTCCAGGGGTCACGATTTGGACAACTTAAAATCTACACTATATTATAGCTGTAATGTAAATATTGGCATTTTTGGCGCAGTGGTTCTTGACAAGATTTTTTAAAACACACAACCTATTTTCATTGTTTCGTGATAATCTCCCTTTTGAAAAGGGTTTTGCTCTTTATTTTTATTATCTAAAATCCCCTTTCCATAAGAATGCGTTGTACCAAGTTTAATTAAATTTTGGCCCAGTGGTTCTACAGAAAAGTAAAATATGTGAAAATTGTACATACAGTCAGACAGACAGACTGGATGGACGATGGGCAACAGGTGATCAGAAACTTTGGTTCAGGTGAACTAATTATAGATACTGGGAAGAAAAAATTCACAATTTATGTTGCCCTCCTCCTAAAGATGCTACACACTAACTTTGGTCGGGATAATCCTAGTAAGAACTTCAGAGAAAAGGTTAAAAATGTTCAAATGTTCAAACGATAGATGATGCACGACTATGGATGAAAACAGATAGCAATAGGTCGACTCAGTGACTAAGCTGATCTAAAAAGCACATCAGTTTTCAGCTCATGATCAGTTTAGCTACTAAGTAAATGTAATGTTTTCAAAAATATTTCAAGTAAGACCTCACCTTTCTGTTTGTATCCGTGTAAAAGTATTCTGTATGGAAAAAGTAATACAGGCCAGCCATTCCAACTTCTGGAGGCAACAGCTTGGTTTTGACAACAGTAAGCTTCTCAAACCTTAGAACTGACATGAAGGTCCTTGGCAAGTAGAAGTCAATTTCAAACATAGGAGCCAATGTTTTAAGAATTTTCTCTGGATCTCTGCAAAATAACAAAAAAAGATTAATTTGTTAACACTTTTATAAGGATTTCCCTTAAACCCTTGATCAATCGAAGTCAAACTGCAGTCCCGTTATTCATAATCTATTGTTTTTTTTACTCTCGATACCTCAAAGTGGCTGTGTGTATGTAACCGTTACCTAATTAACACCTATACTTGGACATTTAGATATCTAGTTAGAAGGTTGCAGTGTGCCTTGTTCCATTTAGACTATTTGATTGATGCCAGAACAGACAGATCTTACAACCTCGGGACTCTGACATTTTCAAAGGATCATGAAGATCTGTCCATTAAATTAAAATCAATTTCAATGGGTAACTAAATCAAAGGCTGACAAACTTAATGGGAAATTTGTCCAACAGTGTCACTTTTTTTGGCATAATTAATATTAAGTTGCAAGTTTGAATAATCATTTTTTTTTTAAATCCACGTTTTCCTTAAATAAACATAGGTAATCAAAGGTTACATCGCATCACCTTCATGAGACCACCAATATCATCTTAAATGAAAGTCATGGTTAATGATCTAAATTACAACATCATTTTGTATTGTGTAATACAACATCACATTATATCATATAATACAATATTATATTGTATCATATGATATATAATACAACGTTTTATTGTTTCAGAAACAATATTGTTTCATACCATAAGAGCAATATCTATCATACTAGACAATACTATATATTGTCACATCAGGGCTCAAAGTAGACTTTTGGATAAAGCCGCCAATGGAAACCTACTTTGAATTTAACTGGCCAATTTCAAATTTAGGTCACCAGTAGTAAACCTTAATGTAGCATTAAGATATTTGCATATTTTCTTTCATTGAAAGTACTGCATAAAATAATAAAAAAAGTCTATTGTTGGAAAGGTTTTATTTATTACACGTTTCACGTATGGCAAAAAAAAAGAACTATTTCCATCCATCCAATTAAATCAGTTATAAATGACACATCATACTCAATGACATGATTATTATACATTATTGCATGATAGTGAGGGAGATATGAAGATTTATTCCCTCGGGGAAATATGATTTTTCTGAGGGAATAAATCTCCGTATCTCCCAAACATTCATGCAATTAATTGTTTATTATACCAAACAACAGGTGATAATTTAGAATACATCAGGTTCGTTTTTTTACTCTCGTAAAGCAAAAACATAGTGAATGTTTATTAATTTCTTTCTATGTTAGTTTTTTGATATAAAAAGTATTTAAAATGTTGATATAATCCAATAAAATTTTAGAATTTACTGTATCCTCAATCTTGAGACTCTTTATATGCTTTCAAATGAAAATTCATGTGGCTTCCGAAGGGGTGGGATAAGATGACGATGACAGGGAAATATGAAGTTTTATTGCCCTGACACGTGATTGTCTAGAACCAATCAAATAACGCATTATATAGAATTATAATAATGAGGTATAATAAAATATTTACTGGCCCTAGAAGTTTTTCTACTCCGATTCTTGGGAGACAGGTCAACTACAAATTGTACGTTGTTTTGAGTGGATACGTAAAACAAGAATCTTGTATGAAGTTCTTCAACATCGGCGTAACAAAATCATTTTACCTTCTTGTTATGTTAAATTCTCACAAACATAACTAAACCATCTTCGCTAGCCAAGGGTTTCTGATCCGCACCGCTCCCCACTAACCCTTGGCATATCGTGCTATCAAAAGTCGGGATTTTTTTGGTCACGTGATCAGCCAGCCTATTTATAAATCAGCCAAATAATGAAAGATACCGTACTTTAAACGTCACTGGTGCAGTAATGGCAGCCTCCATAGACAATGATATTAACATGTTGAAAGAACCTTTTAATGCCTAGCGTATTCAATAAATGGGAATATTGTTAAATGTTACATATAGATCGGATTCATTCGAAGGTTGTAAGACTTGGAGCGGTAAATCCTTCATCTATGAGTGCATGCCTCTCTTGATACACAGATTAGGTGGTATCTGTTATTGCACCATTACAAGCTACATGTATCATGAAGGCTCAAACAGAAAGACTCAGAAAAATATGGGTTTTGAGCTATGCGTGTTAGAGACACTCATGAATAAATAGCACGAAAACATCGTCGATTAAATCAGATATGTTTTGCATCTTTTTGATTGGTCGACCGGATTCAGTAAACCCCAATCAAAATCCAGGAAAAAAAAATCCCGACTTTTGATAGCACGATATGCCAAGGGTTCGTGAGAAGCAATGCGGATCAGAAATCCTTGGCTAGCGAAGATGTAACTAAACATGTTTGTCTCATGCAGTTTTGTATATAAAACTTCTATTTGACGAAGTATCTTCTTTGTATATAGAACTGAGACAAAGCACGTTGTTTAAATAGTCTGCCATTTTGTTTAGTTTGAGCCTGATGTAAAACTTTTTAAAATGATCAGGGCAGATATTTTTGGTCGCGAAATGGCAACCGGCTTTATATTTAAGTCGCAAAAAATGAATTTAAGTCGCAAATGTGACCCATTTAGCCGCAACTTCGAGCCCTGCATATGAAACAATACCATTTTCACTTTTTCCTAATTATCTCCCCTTTAAAGGGAAACTGGTCCTTCATTTCAATAAACTTGAAAGCCCTTTCCCAAAGGATGCTTTGTGCCAAGTTTGGTTGAAATTGGCCCAGTGGTTCTGGAGAAGATTTTTAAAACACCCAACCCTATGTTCACTCTTTCCTAATTATCTTCACTTTGAAGGGGAACTGGCCCTTCATTTAAACTAACTTGAAAGCCTTTCCCCCAAGGATGCTTTATGCCATGTTTGGTTCAAATTGTCCAAGTGGTTCTGGAGAAGAAGATGAAAATGTGAAAAGTTTACGACGCCAACAACAACAACGACAGACAACTGACATATTTTGATCAGAAAAGCTCGCTTGAGCCTTTCGTTCAGTTGAGCTAAAAATGAAAGATAAAGTGAGCAAGCTTTCATACCCCACACTCCCACATTACTTGACAATGCTTTACATACTGAATGGCAGCTTGGTATGCATTTATACACAAAATTGATTTACGAAAGGGGCAAATATTCCAGAAAAATCATCAAATTAAAATTTCTTGCAAATATGCACATCTATTTGCTGTGTCTGAAACAATTACCAAGTTTCATAAAAAAAATTTAAGGGTCCAAGAGCAGTTACATTGACAAACTGTTTGTTACCAATCTATCTTCAATAAATTGCCAAAATTCTAAGTTAAAAAGGGCCTAAATTCCCAGAAAAACAATGGAATCAGAATTTTATGGTAATATAAACACCTTAAAATTGTCTCCTTACTACCTACAAAGTTTTAAGAAATTCTGTGTAGCAGTTTATAAGAGGAGTTGCGCTGACAAAAAAAATACAGAACTGATGGACAGACTGACTGACTGAAGGACGGATCAAAAACATTATACCCCTCCCAAATTGTTGTTTCGGGTATAATATACATGTTTAACACAATAAAAAAATTAAAATTTTAACTACTCAAAACAAATTAATTAAAAACGATTAAATGAATTACTGAAATGAATTAAATTAGCCAAAAAATATGGATAAAAATTTGCCAGATATAAATATAATCTTTTGTTTATTATGAGCTTTGAACAATATAAATTTCTAATTTTTTTAAAATTTTGATTCAACGAACTCTTGATAGTTCAAACATTTTTTTATCAAGGACCTTTAAACAGGTTGGGAACAATTCCCCTATAGAGAGACAGTCTCGCTAAAGCGAGATTATCCCTCTTTACAGTAATAAAAACATTCCCGTAAATGCGAGATTTTCATGATATATTTCAAATAAATGAAAAATCCCAATAAAATAAAAAAATCCGGAAAAGAAAAGCAATGTAAAGCAATATTACTTTCCAAGAGTGACCTTTGTAGCCTAAAATATCAGTGCTTCATTGCTGTAAACGAAAATAGGATGAATTTTTTATCGTGGAAATTGTGGGTATTCTTGCATAGAACACGAATTTTCCAATTGAAAGTATGTTTTTTTGTCTTATGAAACGAAAATTATTAAGAGTTTGTTCATTTTGATGACATTGTTTGACCATGCAAAAGAAATTAAATCACATGCAACAATTATTGGTTGCTTTTGCTTTTATATTTTGATCTCAGCAAGACCATGAAAACTACAGAAGGTTGTACAGTACCCGCAACCTTATTTTTTACAATCCTATCCTATCGTATCGTGTATCAATCCTATCCTATCGTGCGTGTATACTGTTATATCTTGCGCTAATCCTATCCTATCGTGCGTTAATCCTATCAGGTTTATCGTTCAATTTTAACAGTTTTTCCGTTTATCCTATCGTGTTAATCGTTTCGTGCCTTTTCATAAGCAAGTTAATTTATTTCAAAGTTGCAAGTCGTTCAGTGCGCCGTATACGAAAATTTATCGAACAAGAATTGTAAAATCCTATCCAGCATTCTATCATGATACTAATTTCTTAATTTTTTTAGATCAAAATTAACCAATATTACATGTAAATCATATCTGTAAGTATTGGAAATGAAAAATTAATGTAAACTATCGAAGTTCTTAGGAACAAGGTAACATATTTACCTGTATATCGAATATATCAAATCGTACGCAGAGTGTTTACTTGTGTCAACATTAACTTTTATGCAATATAATTCGTTTTTTATGCATCATAATTTACAGAAACAAAAGTATTTATGATATAATTTATATTTAATTAAAACCAGAGTAGTATTTTAATTGAACCCGCTATTTTCCGTGTGATATTTGATTTCGCGATGAAATGTTCTCGGCAATCGGCTAGGATGTGTGGTAATGAAAACAATGCTAACAAATCGAACGCGGAATGTGTATCTGCGTACATATTTATTAAACTTGTATGTAATATAATTCGTTTTTAATGCATCATTTTCTTATACAGAAAGAAATGTATTTATGATAGATTTTATATTTACTTTGAACAAGAGTTGGATATTTGTAATTGAACCCGCTATTTTCTGTGTGATTTGATCTCGGGCTGAAATATTCGCGGCGATCGGCTAGGGTGTTCGGTGATGAAAACAATGTTAACAATACAGAAAATTTATTGATCATTTAAGCTAATAATTTTAGATAAAAAAATATAACTGGTCATTTTTATACATTCTATAAATGATGCAGCGATGATTAACAACTCGGCAATTGTTACTAAAAAGATTTCCACGTAAATCTTTATTCGTACGTCTTCTTTCTCAAATTCTGCCATAATCAGTTTATTCATGAAGATCGTTTAAAGCGATTATACGTTTATCATGAACATCGTTTATCCTTTCCTATCGTGTATCAATCCTATCCTATCGTGCGTGTATACTGTTCTATCGTGCGTTAATCCTATCCTATCGTGCGTGTATACTGTTCTATCGTGCGTTAATCCTATCGTATCGTGCGTGAATCCTATCCTATCATTTATCTTGTAAAAAATAATGTTGCGGGTACTGTACCAGCAATAATTTTTACACCTATGGTAAACAAATATTTTTCAGAAAATAAAATAAATTTTTGTTAAAAAAAAATAAAATCAGTGCATAATCATAAAATGATGAGAGAAAATGGATGAACTATATTTTCATATAAAATGAATCAAATAGTGAACGAATAATTCTAGGTACCACTTAACATGTGAACAATATAATCACATTTATTACTGCTAGAGGCTTCCGTAAGAAATGTGCTGAATAGATTTAGTTTGTTACTGGATTTCAGTGAAACGCAGCTGTAAATATCAAAGTTTGAAACAAACATGGAGTAAGTGAGCCCTTATCATCAATAAAATGTGAAAACATTCTTCCAGATATTCTTCTGTTTAAAGAAAACAAATGAATATAATAATGAAACAAGAGGCCCATTGGCCACATATTGCTCACCTGAACAATAGTTCTTGTAACATTTTATTTCGAAAGGGTTTATTATGAACTGAACTCTCAAAAATATTGTAAAACTCTCATATATTTTAAGATTTTACCAAACATTAAACAATACATAAAAATAAGCCTACTTTTTTTGGGACATCATATCATAAGATTTAAGATGCCTCAACTGACCAATCTTAATATCCTAGGCATCAACGTATTAAAGGTAAAAAAAAATCTAACATGAACTATAAAAAAATTATTAAAAGTGATAGGTCACTGTGACCCTCTTATGGGGATGTGAAGATATGAGGATGCTTACATAATAAAATAACTAACGTTAGCATTGTATTTCTTTAAAACAATATTTCAGAACATTTATCCTATATCTTTCTATGAACTTTTAGTATTTTTGTAAAATTTCAATTTTAAAAAAAAATTCTGAACGGGATCACCTTTTTTCAATCAGGATCGGTTCAAATTTGATAAACTGCTATTTTTCTAATATTTTGCAATTTCATTTATTTTAATTTCTTTGTAAAATATTATTGTTTTTTATTAGTGATTTATGTGACTTTTTGTTTTTCTTTGGATTTTATCAATAGATTTAAGAATATAAGTTAAATGAATAAAAATATAAATTTTCAGAAACATATTTTTACTTAAAAGATTAAAGCCTTGAACAGAACATCTTTGGCATGTTTGTATTCATAATATTATTACACATCAAATGAGACCAAATATAAGCTCTAAAATACCCTATTTGCAGTCGAAACAATTTTTCCAATTTCACTGAAAAAATAGAAAAATATTCATAAAATAATTGAAGGTCAATATTGGTCTCTGTTTTGTGAAATGGTATTTCATTAAAAGATTCTTTATCGATCCATCAAAAAAAATATTTGAGGAAATTAGATGTTGCATTCTTATCTGTTTTATAAACTGAACTAAACATGGAAAGTCCATATAGTCAATCAATGATTCCTACTTTTCTATTCATAATATTTACTATTTTTGTTCCTCTGTCTTTCCTAACTGTGAATCAAAACTTCACAACAACTAAGATCCACACCTTGGAAGTTGTTTGAATTTAGTGATCTTTGATCCTGTTTACTTTGATCCCAATTAAGTGTTACTATTTGATGTCAGGATCGAAATTTTAAAAAAATAGTTGATAAACTTTTTTCAGACAATTTAACCATAGTAAACTTATCACAAAAATTTCTTTTTAAAGCGCTAAGCATAGCAGCCGCGCTTTTTTGTCGCCAGATTTCTAAACCTACTTCCACTTTCGTTTTTGCGTTTCCTATATACCACCACCTACTGGCGGATGCTGGAGAAGTCGTACCCTGGAGAAGTCGTACTCTGGAAAACTCATAACTATGCAGTCAGGAGAACCTAATATCTTCCAAGTTATCCTGCATGCAGATACATTTGTTCTACCAGTATTAAGTTGGCAATGAGTTTCATTTCAATGTCATTATTATATATCGGATACGGGTGCTCCAAAACATACCATGATAATTTCTTCGAATTGGAATTTTGAATAAAAAATAGATGTTATAAGCATTGAGTTTTGTTTTAGGTGTTAAGTAATAATTGGAATAATTCTACGATATGAATAGGTTTTGAGTGTTTTTAAACGGTATAGTCTTGAAATTTCTCGCCCGCCGTACCAACCGTTTCAAATATATAAACTACGATTATTGCTAATTCTATCTGGACGAAAAAATTTAAAGTGTCAGTAGACACTAAATTGCTTCCCGTATCTTATTTAAAGTTTAATTATTGTAAAAAAAAAAATGTTGCTTAAGCCTTTCAAAACAATGCAATCACCTGTTATTTGGTACTGGTGATTTGATTAAAATTCATTATCGGCATTGGGCACAATACCCACGTTTACCCATAATATTTCGAGCTTTATGTTATATGTGACAGTTATGAACATCATGTTCAAAATAAAAATGCAGAATTTTTTATACAAAATTTTTCGATTAACACTTTTTTTACGATAATTTGTCCTGCTTTTTAATAACATTATTTTAGGCTTCGTTTTCTGTATGCAATATTTCAGGAATATTTTTCTATCAATTTGCATTGATCTGTAATATGATAATTACCCAAAACCAATGATTTGAATATAATTTATAAAAAGTTTTACTGTTGAGTTACTTGAAATACTACAGTAAATACATGTAATAAATCCTGATTCAAATATGATTCTTTACATGTATTTTCATATCAATCGATATATTTTTAACACTTTCTTCCAGGCTTAACACTTTTCAGTAATTTCAGTACTTTGATTTATATTTGGAGACTTCTTTAAATAAAAAATTATTTTAACAAATTAGAATCTACACTATCTTAAAATGCTTGCATAGTAATCTCACAAATTGTAGCATTGTAATTCTTGAGAAGAGGATTTTTAAACATTTCCCCATTATATTTCTATGTTAAACTTTGGACTCCTCTTTGACAAATCCGAACTTACAAACTGATTGAACCCCCCCCCCCCCCCCTTATTATTATTTTAGTAATTAGCTCAAATTTGAAACAGAATTAGCCTTTAATTTTTACAATTTATATTTTCCTTTCCATAAGGATGATTTATGATAAATTACATTGTATCTGACTAAGAAGTGTTTGATAAGACGATTTTTAAAAATGCAGCCCCCCCCCCCTTTTTTTTTTTTACAGTTTCGAGGTTTACTCCGCTTTGAATAAAAATTGGCCTTTTATTTCTGCAATTTATATTCATCTTTCCATAAGGATGCTTTGTACCAAATTTGGTTGAAATTGGCCTAGTGGTTTTAGAAAAAAAGTTCAAAATGTGAAAAGTTTGTACAGACAGACGGACAGACGGACGAAATGTGATCAGAAAAGCTGACTTGAGTTTTCAGCTCAGCTGAGCTAAAAATGTGTCAAAATCTTGCATTTACAGGAATGTTTTTATTACTGTAAAGAGGGATAATCTCGCTTTAGCGAGACTGTCTCTCTAGAGGGGAATTGTTCCCAACCTGTTAAAGTTCGAGTTATCAAGTTTCCCCTGCAACTAATATCAAATATACAAACATGCTCCATTTTGTCTTTCCTTTCAAGTAGTCCATCTCAATTTCAAAATCATCCTTCCCCCACCAAAGTGGCTTTTTAGCATTATGGTCTGCTTTTTTGTTCATTTCTTCATATGGACGTAACTTTCCCAGCAAAAAGTGATACAGGGGGAGACTGCAAATCCACGTAGGATCTGCTGAAGTCTTTTCACTCTTGATGAACTGTTGCAATGATTTCTTTATTTTCCTGTACCAAAAAAAATGCTTTATAATTGATATAAGTGCTTCAATTTTTCAAGACATTGGTATGACAACATTTTACATCCAATCATAAATCTTTTGTTTCTTGAGCTAAAACTAACAGGAAGACACACTATTCACTTTACATGAATCATTTAACTTTAAGGAAAGAAAATTAATTCAAAAAACTAATTTTCTAGGAAACATGTAGTAAATACCGAATTTGCTGTGCCTATTATTACAAATTCGTTATACAGTTATAACGAATTACAGATATAGCGAAGTGAATCCAAATGTCCTTAGGAATTGAGATTTACAGTGATGCACACAACATGCATAGAGTTTATTTCTACAAGCATAAAATGCTGAGGAATTAAAGTTGATTTCTTAAAATAGAACACATATTTAATTTAATATGGCTATATTTGTCACAATTTAAGAACAGGACATTTTGTACATAATAACAACATTGGATTTAGTTTATCTCCCACGACTGTGAAAGTACAGAAAATATTATAAAATGCAACACATTTTCAGTATGTTTTCATATTGGCCCTACTCAAGGGTCCAACCTCTGACCCAGGGGTCATGAATTTTACAATTTGGTAGAGGGCTTCATGAATAACACAACCATGCATTCAGATTATCTCCCCCTGCTGTTTTTTA
>WFKH01011925.1:48512258-48547681 GCA_016163765.1 Magallana hongkongensis
CGGGTTCAAGATTTTCTCAACTTTGAATTTGCACTACCTGAGGATGCTTCCACATAAGTTTCAGTTTTCCTGGCCAAATGGTGCTTGAGAAGAAGATTTTTGAAAACTTCTCAAAACTTTTCAATAATTTCTAATTATCTCCCTTTAAAAGAGGGTGTGGTCCTTAATTTTTACAACTTTGCATCTCCTTAGCCTAATGGTGCTTTGTGCCAAGTTAGGCTGAAATTGGCCCAGTGGTTCGCGAGAAGATGTTAAAGATGTGAAAAGTTTTGTGAAAAGTTTACGGACAGACAGGCGGACGACAGACAAAATGTGATAAGAAAAGCTTTTCAACTCAGGTGAGCTAAAAATGATGGGATGTTGTTCTCGGGTGGGAAAGAAAACAAGAGGCCCATGGGCCACATCACTCACCTGAGGAACAATAGGTATGATAAAATCAGCTTAATGGAGTCATAATAAAAACTATCTGGAAAATGTAGTATAATACATGTAGATCCTGTATAAATAAAAATCAATTTTTTCCACTGGATATTCTTATGTTTATTATCATTAGTCCATTTTCTAACAGGATGATTTTATAGTAATATCACATGTTGAGCATTGCAGCTCTCAAAAAGATCCTAAACAATTGTTTATAAATGGGATATAAACCTACATCAAACTCTGAACCCCTTGTGAGACCCAATCGACCAGGAATCATCCATAAGCCAAAATCTAAACAATATTAAATAATCACCTGGCTGATTAGTTTCTGAGAAGAAGATTTTTAAAGATTTACTCTTAATATTTCTATGTAAAAAGTTGACCCCCCATTGTGGCCCCAACCTACCCCGGGGGTCATGATTTTCACAACTTTGAATCTACACTACCTAAGGATGCTTCCAAATAAGTTTCAACTCTCCTGGCCTAATGGTTTCTGAGAAGACGATTTTTAAAGATTTACTCTATATATTCCTATGTAGAAATTCGATCCCCAATTGTGGCCCCACTCTACCCTTGGGGGTAACGATTTTCACAACTTTAAATAAACACTACCTGAGAATGCTTCCACACAAGTTTCAGCTTCCCTGGCTAATTAGTTTCTGAGAAGAAGATTTTTAAAGATTTACTCTTAATATTCCTATGTAAAAAGTTGACCCCCCATTGTGGCCCCACCCTACCCCCAGGGGTCATGATTTTCACAACTTTGAATCTACACTACCTGAGGATGCTTCCAAATAAGTTTCAACTCTCCTGGCCTAATGGTTTCTGAGAAGACGATTTTTAAAGATTTACTCTATATTCCTATGTAGAAATTCGATCCCCAAATGTGGCCCCACTCTACTCTTGGGGGTAATGATTTTCACAACTTTAAATATACACTACCTGAGGATGCTTCCACATAGGTGTAAGCTTTCCTGGTCAAATGGTTCTTGAGAAAAAGATTTTTAAGATTTATTCTATATATTCCTATGTATAAATTTGACCCCCCATTATGGCCCCACCCTACCCCCGGAGGTCATGATTTTCACAACTTTGAATCTGCACTACCTGAGGATGCTTCCACGTAAGTTTCTGCTTTCCTGGCCTAACGGTTTCTGAGAAGACGATTTTTAAAGATTAACTCTATATACAGTCAGTTCAAGCATATCTTTTACAACATACACCATAGCATAGCATAGCATTGAAATCTCATAGCATAGCATTGGAATCTCATACCATAGCATTAGAATCTCATACCATAGCATACAATCTCATAGAATCTTATTCGTCATATCATACCAAAGCATACCATAGCATAGCATATAACATGATTTTAACTCGATTTTAAATGTTTTTATTTGAAAGAATAAATGTTCACATTGTAGTTTAGTGGTAAACTTCGGTTTCTTATCAATTTACTTCGAAATGTATGGAACTCTTCTGTGCATGGAGGCGTTTTTGTTCAAATCTCATAGCATACCATAGCATAGCATAGCATACTATATCATTAAGCCCTTCATTTCAATTTCTCATAGCATAGCATACAAATCTCATAGCATTGCATTGAAATTTCATAGCATATCATTAAAATCGCATACCATAGCATAGCATAAAATTGTAAAATATATGCATGAAATGACTGTATTCCTATGTAAAAAGTCGACCCCCCATTGTGGCCCCATCCTACCCCCGGGGGTCATGATTTTCACAACTTTGAATCTACACTACCTGAGGATGCTTCCACATTAGTTTCAGCTTTCCTAGCCAAATGGTTCTTGAGAAGAAGATTTTTGAAAATTTCTTGAAAATTTTCATTAATTCCTAATTATCTCCCCTTGTAAGAGGGCTTGGTCCTTAATTTTCACAACTTTGAATCCCCTTAGGCTAAGGATGCTATGTGCAAAGTTTGGTTGAAATTGGCCCACTGGTTCTTGAGAAGATGTTGAAAATGTGAAAAGTTTACAGACAGACAGACAGACGCCGTACAAAAAGTGATCAGAAAAGCTCGCTTGAGCTTTCAGCTCAGGTGAGCTAAAAAAGAAAACTCTTCTTTTTTTACATGCATATACAATATATTAACACAAATTTTCAGTGCCCATGTAAAAAATATGTTATGATAAGAACATCATCAACAACCAAAACTACTTATATATTTTAAAAATGGCAGCTCCTGGACATGTGTTCTTATTTTTAAAAAAAATATTGTTGAAAAATTGTTTTATTTTTATTTTTTTTTTCGACGGAGAAATTTTTAAATTTCATTTTTATTTTTTTTCTCTCCTCCTCCCCAAATATTTTGAAAAATATTTCGTAAATCTAAAAATTAAAAAAATGCTGGACTAGATGATTTTTAAAGATTAACTCTATATATTCCTATTTAAAAATTCAACCCCCCATTGTGGCCCCATCTTACACCTGGGAACCATGACTTGAACAAACTTTAATCTACACTACCTGAGGATGCTTTCACACAAGTTTCAGCTTTTCTGGCCAAATGATTTTGAGTAGAAGATTTTTAAAGTTTTAAACGATTTATTGGTTCACTTAGCTGTTCTTCAAACAACACATCAACATGACAAGTCAACAGGTGACTGATTACGTAATGGCGGGAACATTTTTGGTGCAGGGAACAATGGAGAAATTTTTAAATACATAGGAATTTAATAAAAAAATATTTTTGATTGAATAAGATATCAGTGGTCTTTCTCCCACAGTATTGAGAAACAAGCTCTAAAACTAGAGGCCCATGGGGCTACATCGCTCACCTTATTACCACCTAATTACTTTATATGGCTGTTCAAAGGATATTGTGCCATATGGCCCCTCGGTAGAATATTAAAAAATTAATATTGTAAAGTATCCGAATTTTACACTTATTTTTGCATACACTTAATCTTTGACATTGTACCTTTATGGAATTCTATTTTTACAAAAAATAAGATCTTATGCAAGATATAAAACTAAACTTTTAATAGGTGTACACTGTTAACTTCCAATTCCCTTTATTTTCGTTCTGCCGCCCATCCCCTTCCCCCACTTTATAAAGGTGATCAGAATATATGCGAGCATATATAGGTACATTTTTCCGCAGGTAAACAGTCAACTGTCTGATTTACCGAAGTCTTTGTTTGATATGTAAAAATAAAAGCAATAGTTCCCCAGGTTACAAGGCATAAATAATGAAAATGAAATGAAAATCAAAACAAGCTAACACCACTGTCAAAAGTGAAAACTGTCAACGCATTGAAATATTTAACCTCAGTTTTCTTCACAAAATCAGCACTAATGTATCTTGCATGTTTCAAAGATTTCCTTCGCATGCGAACTGTTGCACAACAAACAAATTCATCTTTGTCAGATCGACCTGTTTATCACACGTCCAACATGGCTGCTTTAAACAAAGAACCTCATTTTCGAAATACGGAATACGAACCCGAAGTTATAAACTGATTGAACCACCAACTCTCCTTTATTATTATTTTCGTAATAACTCAATTTTGAAACAAAATTAGCCCTTAATTTTTGAAATTTATATTTTCCTTTCCATAAGGATGATTTATGCTACATTACATTGAATTTGACTCAATAGTTCTTGAGCAGAAGATTTTTAAAAATGCACCCCCCTTTTTTACAGTTTTGAGGTTTTCTCCGCTTTGAATGCACACTGACCTTTTACACTGCAATTTATATTTGCATTCCCATAAGAATGCTCTGTGCCAAATTTGGTTGAAATTGGCCAAGTGCTTTTAGAGAAGAAGTTCAAAATGTAAAAAGTTTACAGATGGACGGACAGACAGGCGGACGGACGGACGACGGACAAAAGGTGATCAGAAAAGCTCACTTGAACCTTCGGTTCAGGTAAGCTAAAAATGACATTCATGCTGTATTTAATGAATTTCCTGTTGGTATTTAAAACACATGCTCATTTTTGTTTTCATGTTTTCTAAGATGATCTTTCCACTCTTGAGTCCCAATGACAATGGTGAAGAAAAAACTTGAACAGTGAGCAAAAGCTGAACAATTGCTGAGCTCATACTGAATGCAATGTGAGCAAAAGCTGAATGCTTTGTAAGAGAGCGATAAACTGTAAGCAATGAATGCACAATGAGCGAAAAGTGAACGCACGCTGAAGCAATAAAGAGAGCATTTTGCTGTTTAAATGAACAGTAATTACCTTGCCAAGAAAAGCTTTGCAATCCTCTTCCGATCTCCATTTCTTACAACAGAGCATCACATTCTTCATAAGACCTTCACAGAGCATCTCCACATTTCTGATCATATCTACACCTGTATACTCTAATCCATTTACAAAAAAATGCCTCCATTTTGGAAAGTAATACTTTGCAGCGACTGTTATATTCTTTTCCATTTTCTTTTCATAGTAATCATAACCAACAAATGATTGTAATTTTTGGAA
Organism: Magallana hongkongensis; assembly: GCA_016163765.1. Lineage (NCBI taxonomy): Eukaryota > Metazoa > Mollusca > Bivalvia > Ostreida > Ostreidae > Magallana > Magallana hongkongensis. The sequence continues at coordinate 48,517,138 of WFKH01011925.1, forward strand.
TGCTGACTTCTCTGGCAATGGATTTAAAACCCCATCATATTGAACCCATACATCTGAAATTAGTTTAAATAAAACAGTATAAATAGAATTATTATCTGAAATAAATTCTAATGAAATTAATGCATTGTATATTTGGAAAATAGAAAACATTAATTGACTCAGAGGAAAAGAACTTAGTTGCATGCACAATATGCACAAGGAGAATAGATAGCAACACAATACTGACAGATTTTTCATTATACAGTTAAACTGCGTATACACACATGTATATCTATTAGTCATTTCTGTTATCGTAATTCATAGTGTATAATACAAGAGGCCCATGGGCCACATCGCTCACCTGAACAGCAGTTCTTTGTAACATTCTATTTTGTAGCATATGCTATTTCTAATTTAAACTTTGAACCCCTTTATGGGGCCCCAGTATTTGTCCGAGGTTTATGGTTGGCTTTAACAATTTAGAATTTACGCTATTTGAGGATCCTTGCATAGTAATCTCAGAAACTGTAGCATTATAGTTCACGAGAAAAACTTTTTAAAAACATTTTCCATATATATTTCTATGTTAAACTTTGAACTCCTCTTAGGGCCCAGTATTAGTCCAGTGGTCACAGTTTTATTAATTTAGAATCTACACTATTTGAGGATGCTTACGTAGTTATCTGACAAATTGAAGCATTGTAGTTCTTGAGAAGAAGTTTTTTTAAACATTTTCCATATATACTTCTACATTAAACTTTTAACCCATCTTGGGTCCCCAGTATTAGTCCAGGGGTCACTATTTTAAAACTATCGAATCTTCATTATCCAAGGTCGTATGCATAGCAATCTTACAAATTGTAGCATTGTAGTTCTCGAGAAGAAGATTTTTTAATATGTTACCTATATAATTCTATATTAAACTTTGACCCCTCTCGGGGCCCCAGTATTAGTCCGGGGGTCACGATTTTACCAATTAAGAATCTACATAAGCCATGGATTCATGCATAGTAATTCCCCATACTGTAACATTGTAGTTCTCGAGAAGAACATTTTTAAACGTTTCCTATATATTTTTTTAAATGTAAAATTTTAAACCCCTATTGGTGCCCCAGTATTAGTCCGGGAGTCACGATTTTTACAAATTAGAATCTTATTTAAGGATGTATGCATAGTAATATCCCAAAGAACTGCAACAGTTTGGGATATTACTATGCATACATCCTTAAATAAGTTCTTGAGAAGATTTTTAAACATTTTCCTATATATGTTAAACTTTGATCCCCGCCTGGGGCCCAAATTTTTGTCCAGGGGTTATACTTTTTACAATTTAGAATCTTCACTATATATACAAGCTTTTGTGTAAATATTGGCATTTCTGGTGCAGTGGTTCTTGAGAAGAAGATTTTTTAACATTTTTCCTATGTATTTCTATGTTAAACTTCGAACACCGCCTGGGGCCCCAGTTTTGGCCTAGGGGTCACGATTTTTACAATTTAGAATCTTCACTATACATGTACATATCAAAGGCTGGAACGGCCACAAAGGCGTCGAGCGGACATTTTCTTTAATTTAGATATCATTAATTTGAATTTCTGTACCAATAGTCGTATATCAAATAATATCAGAATAAAAATGTTGTGTAACTACATTCGTACATGTATGTAACTGCTGCTTCAAAAAGAAACCAAACAAATATTTTTTTATTTGCAATTTTAACATCACCATGTGATTGTGTACTCAGTATATTTCCTTATAAAAAATGCAATGATGCATTTGTAATACAATGAATCATAACTCATCATGGTTACAAAAATCGAAGAAATTTCTAGGTTCAAAAATAAATTATCTTCTTTCTGCTTTAAAAAGTCTTCGAACAAATTTCACGGGTTCATCATTTGTATATGTGGGTAACACATTAACAGTATTTTCCTAGTTACAATAAAACATACTTTTATTTATTTGAATTCCCGTGTGAAACAAGATTATCGTTTACAAACAAATCCACACCACGTGCGTTGATCTGCCGTATCTATAATGCTCAACCAAACTAGCTGCAATATTGCAACAAAATCACAAGATACATTTATCGCTTACATTCATTTTGGAGACCGTGCCCGATAACAAATAAATTTACATTATAATTTTTATTTTTATCGGGCACGGTGTCCAAATAAACTGTAAGCGATAAACTAAAAAAAAATATTTAATGAATTTTTACACCTTATCGTATTCATCTGCCATTTCTTGATTAAGCTAACTTATACTTATGCAACGAGTTGTCAATAATCAGCAGGAGACACAATTGGGTTTTTTTTGTGCACAATTTAGTTGAATAAATGGAAAAAAATCTTGTAAACAATTTTCTATGTATTTCTACGTTAAACTTTGAACCCCGCCTGGAGCCCCAGTTTTGGTCCGAGGGTCACGATTTTTACAATTTAGAATCTTCATTATAAATACAAGCTTTTGTGTAAATATTGGCATTTCTGGTGCAGTGGTTCTTGAGAAGAAGATTTTTAAACATTTTTCATATGTATTTCTGTTAAACTTTGAACCCTGCCTGGGGCCCCAGTTTTGGTCCGATGTTCACGATTTTTACAATTTAGAATCTTCACTATATATACAAGCTTTTGTGTAAATATTGGCATTTCTGGTGCAGTGGTTCTTGAGAAGAAGATTTTTAAAGACACACACCCTATACTCACTGTTTCGCAATTATCTCCCCTTTAAAAAGGGTTGCGCCCTTTATTTTAATAATTTATATTCCCCTTCCCATAAGGATGCTTTGTACCAAGTTTGGTTAAATTTTGCCCAGTGGTTTTAGAGAATAAGTCAAAAATGTGAAAAGTTTACAAACGGACAGACGGACGACGGACAACACGTGATCAGAAAAGCTCACTTGAACCTTCAGTTCAGATGAGCTAAAAAGTTACAAACCAAAACAAGTGAAAAGCTGTCAATGTGACAGCAAACCGGGTTTTCTTTTATGTGAACTGCATCCATAATCCATGTCAACCCTGATTTGATAAACACTACCTACCGTATCCAAAGAAATGGGGTACCCATATACAATATTTTGCCAAAAAATGATTAAGTTCAAAACCTAGTATTTTTTTCATAAATTATCAGAAATCAAAATCCTAGCAATATGCACACCTCTGATATGTGTACAATTGATCTGCAAAAGAACAACTTCCTATCTTGAAAACTGTAGGAGGAGTTATCCGTACAATAAGGGTACCCTATATGCAATATTTTGTGGAAAAATGACTAAGTTCAAAAGCTGGTATTTTTTTCATGAATTATCAGAAATCAAAATCCTAGCAATATGCACACCTCTGAGATGTGTTCAATTGATCTGCAAAAGAACAACTCCCTATCTTGAAAACTGTAGGAGGAGTTACCCGTACAATAAGGGTACTCTTTTGGCAGCCGCCCGCCCGCCCGCCATTTTTACCATTTCAATAACCGGATTTTTCCGTTGGAAAACTTGGTTAAAAATCCACACGATCATGCACCGTAAAAAATGAAAATGCAAACCAATTTTTCGGATACACACACAATCCCACATGATACAAGAATGATCACCCACGGTATACACGAACTATTTTACGCGACTGGCTTGTCAAAACTAATGTTGTTACCATTGTAGGTAACATGTATCATAAGACACATCATCCATGCAAGTTTGGTGAAGATAGGACCAGTAGTAACTTAGATATGGCTATCAAAGGGCACCTGCTCCAAAAACTTTAACCTGCTTCAAATTAAAAACTTTAACATTCTCCAGCATCTGAAATTTTTTGGCCCAGATTCAACATCCAAATCTTTTAGGTACATAAGTAGGTCCAGATGTACCATCCATACAAGTTTGGTGAACATAGGACAAGTAGTAACTTATATACAGGACCTGCAGCAAAAACTTTAACCAGGTCCGGACGCCGATGCCGACGCTGGGGGAATAGTATAAGCTCCCCCAGACTTCGTCTCGGTGACCTAAAAATTGAGATCTGAAAAGTACTCTCATTATAAGATTGGAAGAGAAGTGGGTGTTGGGGGATTGCACAGGGTATACGTAGGAACTGACGTGTACAGTTTTGGTGTTTGTCAAAGCGAGTAAACATACTGAATACCTAGCTCTTGTACAGAAAGTCAAAGACAGTGTCAGAGTAATTTTACCATAATCAAATGAATTGGTCAATGGATAAAAACTCTTCTGGAACAATTTCATATACTACCATAACACAGCGTACAACCGCTTTGAATCATTTCATTCAAGTGCCGTGTGATACATTCAAAATTGTTTGTTTACCTGGACAGCAGACGTTCACTTAGATAAGAAATGTTCTTTATTGTCAATTCTAAGCAAATATGAATCTCATAATTTTTGGTTAAAAGTAGAGTTATATAGTTGCTTTTTTATTATCAATCTCATTTTTTAACAGACATTGTCACATGAAGAATTTTGAGCCATTTTCTGATGTAATGTTTGGGAAAAAAATGCAAACTTTGAGGTTTGGACACTTAACAAACTAAAACGGCGTGCGCTATTGAAATAATTCAATATCCGAAAAATAGCATATTATCTAAGCTTTGAGATGATATTTGCCAAAAATTCTATAATTCATTCCTGTAGCTGCTATTTCAATTTTAACAACACATCCTCGGAGAAAAATGATACGTTCAACGTCCGTTGTCCTTGCTACAATGATCCATTCAAAAGTTGTATGATGATACATTCAAAAGTTGTACCGACTGAATGTTTAATTAAATAGTTCTGTTTTACAGAGATAAATATTGATTTTCGGTGTATTTGACGAATTGCACAAAAAAAATATATGGTTTTAAAAGGAAATAAAACGTTTCATACACCCTTAATCACCGAACGACAAGTTTATATTTAAACAATAAAATGCTTTCTTTGGTGATTCATGGGGGACATGAAGGTGGCGACATTGCAGAATAAAATACATAACCCGCGTTAGTGGTTATGTATTTTTTTTCTGCAATGATCGCTACCTTCATAACCTGCATGAATCATTAAAGAAAGCATTGAATTGTTATTATTTACATCTTTCTTTTAACAAATTAATAAATTGATCGTAAAAAGTAAGTAAAATTAACTAGAATATTGTTCATGTGCATCAGTGCTTTAGAGAAGAGAAACAACCAAATGTCTTCTATAAGAATTTGAATCAGACATTAGCATGATTATCTCGTGCAGTTAGTGATGCTGAAGGTTTTGACCAATCGATGATTTCATTCCTGTCAGTTTTTACAGAACTACATATTTGAGTGTACAATCAATTTCCATAAGAAACAGGGGGAATCATACTTGGTGGATGTAAATATTATACAATTAAACGCGACATAAATATTTCACAATAACCTGATAAATGTATGTATTCTTTCTTTAATTTAGGAAGCTATAAACGTACTGAGTACAATGAACGGATGTATTATGTACTTGTTTAATTGATTTTTTTATATAAAATTAAGGTGGAATAACACACCTGGAAAAAGTCACTCAAAGTAACAGTGATGTATTTGTTTATGAAAGAAATAATGATAAATAAACTGTACATCTGTCAAAAAAGCAAAAAATTTGCAGTTTGTGGATAAAAATTGAATGTCTAAAAAATTCAAATAAGTATAAAAGTAAACACAAAAGCCCCTGCGGGATTTGAACTCGGGGTGTACGGATCACAAGCCCGAAACTTTAATAAAATCTTGTTTCGATCAAAGGTCAGCCATTTTGTGATGATGTGATATTCTACCTTAATTCCATATCCAAATTTTGTGTAAGTAAATATAAAAAGTTTGTGGCAAATTGGACAATTGTTTTATGTTGATTTGAATAATGCATATAAAAAATCAATGTCTGGAAAAACTAGTACCTTTTCATGTACATATTTACTAAGGATTCATAATTATTCAATCTGAATAAAATCAGATCCTCGATCCGCTCCTTGTTTTTCTATTGTCGCTACACGTGTACGGAAAAAGAAGGAGCGGATCGAGGATCTGATTTTAATCATATTGCATAATTTTTGGGGATCTAAGCATTTGCACGGGAAAGGTAATTGAGCTAGGAAGTCATACAATATTTGTATTTGTACAAGAAAAGCAAGTTTAAGTTTAAAAAGCCATGTCAAATGTTATGATTTTTTTTATTAAAAGTATTCTACTGTACAACATTCCTTTTGAAAGGGTAGGTACTGAAATTTAAAAATCAAATACATAAATGCCCTCTTTTAAACTTTATCTACAGCTAGATAAAATAAACAGCCAAAAGTACCTAGGCCTGTTTCTAGGCCCCTCGATGACAGTCAACTTAAGGTGGTATATGGACATCTGTCGATATTAATGTGGATTGGAGTACATTATAATTAAAATACTTTCATCGGTTTAAAATTTGCAAATTTTACTATGTTTAACCTAAAACTACTTTTAAAATTTGTTCGGAAAGGTAAACATTAAAATTACTAGAGGGATTTGAACTCATGACATACAGATTTGTACCCACTGCGCTACGCTGTTTGGTGACAAGACTGTGAAACTATTCATAAAACCTTACTTAACTTTATTGTTTATTTCGATGAATAATAAGTCACAACATGGAAGTGTGCCCTACCAACTTATCCATTATTGTGCGACTGACCAGTTTACTAAGAACGTTGCATTTAAACTAACCTTCTAAAATTTAAAAACCAGATTTTTCTTTGTCCACTTTTTTGCACTGCCTTTCTGCCGTCCACGCTTTCCAGTAGTCATAGATCTTACCTGTTTACTTTCAAAATTCATTCAAGAACGTTTGTTAACAGGCAATAAAAGGAATAAACAATTATTAAATAATCTTTCATTTGTTTTTATCTTAATAAAATGTTGTTGTCTATTTATTTTTCAAATACTTACTATTCCAATTAAAAATGTATCATTTTAAGCGATAAAACTGTCATTTTGACTGAATTTAACTGCACAAACACAGCACATGAGTGTATCATTACTGGTTTAAAACATATTTTGAATGTATCATCCAACGGATGTTGAACGTATCATATTTCTTCGAGGTTGTGTTGCTAAAATTAAAATAGCAGCTACAGGAATGAATTATAGAAACTTCTGCAAATATCAAATAAAAGCTTAGATAATAGGCTATTTTTCTGGTATTGTATTATTTCAATAGCACACGCCGTTTTAGTTTGTGAAGTGTTCAAACCTCAAAGTTTGCATTTTTCTCCCAAAATTGCATCAGAAAATGGCTCAAAATTCTTCATGTTACACTGCTTTTTAAAAAACTAGATTTATGATAAAAGCGCAACTATATAACTCTACTTTTAACCAAATATTATGAGATTCATATTTGGTTAAGATTGATAATAAAGAACATTTCTTTCCTCAGTGAACGTCTGCTGTCCAGGTAAACAAACAATTTTGAATGCATCACACGGCACTTGAATGAAATGATTCAAATCGGTTGTACGGTGTGCATAAGCATAGAAGTTGTATGTATTCTTTTTGCAACATTATTTTCAAAAGTATCCATGGTCATGCTTCAAGATTGAAATGATTATCAATTACAAAATACAATCATAAGACTTAATTAAGGACATATAGAGATAGAAATATATATCTCAAGGGAATTATTTGACCTGGGATTTTATGTTATTGCAAATAAAAGTAGGAAAGTTCCTTAGAATATCACGAGCTATTATTATTTCAAACTACATAGCACAAAACCTTAAGAATTTTAGTGTACACATAGTTCTGTGATCAAGCTTAGAAAAGTTTAAATGTCTGAGGGTAAGTTCAATCAACAGAATGACTATTGTATGAAAGGACTCTGTCAAATAATTCATCAATGTTAATTAAGAAATATTTTTTGTACAATTTTTTTCCAAAAATAAAAAAAATGAAAATAAACAAAGCTCAATCTTCGGAAAAATTAAAGGACAGGAAAGGGGTTGGTTGTAATAGAATCCATAATCTAAGGGCCTGTGGTCACTTGTTGTTTGGTGCATGTTTGTTACCTCCAGAGGGTTGCAGCTTGCACCAAGACCTATCAACTATTTCTGAGTAAATGGGAATTACCTAGTTCAATACATAATAAATCAAATCCCATACCTGGTATATCTTTTTTCTGAAAATCTCTGAGGTTGTTTTCATCCACTTTGAAGGCATCATAAACATATTCATTCTTAATTTTTGAAATATCATTGTTGATTGCAACACAGTAGCAATATCTGAATCCAACTGCCCGTATTCTCTGCTTTTGAAAAATTTCTTTAAATGAGATTGCTATATCTCCATCACTAGCAAGAATACTACAATAATTAAAAAGATCATCAATTTTTTTTTCAATGAACCCAATCTGTAATAACAGAATAATTATTAATCTCTAAAATATCAGTAAACCAATGTTACTTTTCTTTTTCTAATTGAAATTTTTTCAAGTTTTTTTTTTATTTTTGACAATTTTTGTAACAAAAAGTTAAAGTTGAATTAAGAAAATACAGCGCTATGACAAAAGGATTCACAATTTTTATGTAATGACATTGTTCTCGCTGTGCGCTTCGCTCAGGGAATGGGGAATAACTCTAATTATATGCCATGTTGACCATCCAAATTTTTTAACAGTTATCTTCACATCGGAAGTGACGTTATATCTGTAAGTTTTTATTGTCTGCAGTCTGGAATTTTATGTAAACAAACTGGAATTATGATGGGTTGGAATTCAGTATATATATCAAATGATGTCAAAAAACAGTCGTTGATATGAAATTAGATGGGCAAAAACATCAGTTATTGTGAATTTATTACAAATACAACCAACCATCAGATCTATTTGGAAAACATAGGTAATCACAGATTACAAAGCTCACCGAGACGAGACATCACCTTTATGAGGCATCACCTTTATGAGACCACCTTTATCATATGATATGAAAATCTTAGTTAATGATCTTGGATATTCATGGAAACTGTTTTGACACAATATCGTATATCATATGTTAAAAAAACTGTATGAAAATCATATGCTCATTTCATACGGTATTATAAGATACAATGTTTATCAATACAATAATATATAATACGATATTGCATCCTATGATACTTACAATATAGTATCATATAATACAATATAATACTGTAATAAATAATTATGCAATATAATATTGTAACATATGATATGACATTGTTCAATTTTCTATGAATACACTTGGCTAATTCATGCGCCATGAGCACAAAAATAAACGTCACCACGTGTTTTGAGTATATTTATTTTTGTAAGATTAACTTAAACGTTCAACCTTACATAACCAGTTTGATATGAACTTTTAAAAAATAATCATTGAATTATATCTACTCCTTAATTAAAAAGAATTTTCTCTACAAAATTTATGGCACTATATTTTTACCCGTGAAAGTGTACTAATCAACATGTTATTATGGCTGTTCCATGTATGTTTAATATCCCTGACTGAGAGCGTGTATAATGGCTTTACAGCGACGATTAACATATATTTCATACAAAAAAAACATCAGTATTATTATAAATATAAGCATTGAATGCTTATTTTTGGATGTCGTCGGTCCTATGACACACCAATGCGGTGCAGACAAATTATTTGTTTGCACCTACGACCAACGACATCCAAAAATAAGCATTCAATGCTTAAATGATACAATATAGTATTACATGATACAATATCATATCACATAAAACATCACAATATTGTAACATACGATATTATATTGTAGAATATAGCATGATATTGTATTGTATGATATTGTATCATATTTGATACATAATATGATATTGTATCATACGATTTTATACAACATTGCATCATATCATATGATAAAATATCATGTGATAAAGTAATATATTATATAATACAATATTATATTATACAATATTGTATCATATAAAACAATATTATATATTTCAATATCATATAATACAATTCATGTGATATAATAATATATTATATAAACAAAATATCATATTATACAATATCATATTATACGATATTTTATATTATACAATATCGTATCATATGATACAATATTACATATTGCAATTTCAAATGAAACAATATCATGTGATAAAATATTAAATAAAAAATACAATATCATATCATACAATATTGTATCATAATATACAACACTATACATAACAATTGCATGACACAATATCATATCATAATGTACAAAAAAATTGATACAATATCATATTGTATCATATAACTTTTTACAATATGATATAATATTGTATCATATAAAACAATAGTGTATCATATCATATACATGTAATACTATATCATAGGAATCATGTTATATCATTTAACAACAAACACATCTATCAAGCAGGTTTAAGTGAGGTAGGAGATTTTTTTAGTTTCCTTGATAATGGAGATCAGGCTCTGCTTCTGAAGCTACCTCTGCGATTCATTCATATTATAGTTAAATCAACTGTGCAAGTTTGAAATAGTACTAATATCTATAAAACATGTGACCTGTTCCAAAAAGCTAAACCTCATCCAGCATCCGAAACCTATGGCTCAGATTCAGCATTCAAGCATGTCAGGTGCATCAGTATCATAAGATACATCATCCATGCAAGTTTTGTGAAGTTAGGACCAATAATAACTAAGATATAATCATCAAAGGGCACCTGCTCTAAAAACTTTAACCAGCTCTAAAAACCTTAACCTCCTCCAGCATCCGAAAACTATGGCTCAGATTCAGCATCAATGCCTGTCAGTTACATCAGTATCATAAGACGCACCATCCATGCAAGTTTAATGAAGTTAGGACCAGTAATAACTAAGATATATTTTTTAGCATCCTTGATAATGGAGATCAGGCTCTGCATCTGAAGCTACCTCTGCGACTCATTTATATTAAAGTTAAATCAACTATGCAAGTTTGAAATAGTAGTATTATCTATTAAACATGTGACCTGTTCCAAAAAACTAAACTTCATTCAGCATCCGAAACCAATGGCTTAGATTCAGCATCAGGTGCATCAGTATCATAAGATGCACCATCCATGCAAGTTTGGTGAAGTTGGGACCAGTAATAACTAAGATATAATCATCAGAGGGCACCTGCTCCAAAAACTTTAACCAGCTCCAAAAACCTTAACCTCCTTCAGCATCCGAAACATATGGCTCAGATTCAGCATTCATGCCTGTCATGTGCATCAGTATCATAAGACGCACCATCCATGCAAGTTTGGTGAAGTTAGGACTAGTAATAACTAAGATATAATCATCAGAGGGCACCTGCTCCAAAAACCTTAACCTCCTCCAGCATCCGAAACCTTTGGCTCAGATTCAGCATTCATGCCTGTCAGGTGCATCAGTATCATAAGATGCACCATCCATGCAAGTTTGGTGAAGTTAGGACTAGCAATAACTAAGATATAATCATCAAAGGGCACCTGCTCCACAACTTTAACCAGCTCTAAAAACCTTAACCTCCTCCAGCATTCGAAACCTATGGCTTAGATTCAGCATTCAAGCCTGTCAGGTGCATCAGTAACATAAGACGCACCATCCATGCAAGTTTAGTGAAGTTAGGACCAGTAAAAACTAAGATATAATCATCAAAGGGCACCTGCTCCCAAAAACTTTAACCAGCTCTAAAAACCTTAACCTCCTCCAGCATCTGAAACCTATGGCTCAGATTCAGCATTCAAGCCTGTCTGGTGCATCAGTATCATAAGATGCACCATCCATGCAAGTTTGGTGAACTTAGAACCAGTAATAACTTAGAAATTGCTATCAAAGGGCACCTGCACCAAAAACCCTAACCTGCTCCAAAAACCTTAACCTCCTCCAGCATCTGAAACTCACGACCCAGATTCAGCATCCAAGTCTTTCAAGTCCATAAGTAGGTCCAGATGCATGATCCATGCAAGTTTGGTGAAGATAGCACTAGTAATAACTTAGATACAGGACCTGCAACAAAAACTTTAACCAGGTCCGGACGCCGACGCCGACGCCGGGGGTATAGCATAAGCTCCCCCCCCTCCCCCCGACTTCGTCTCGGTGAGCTAAAAATGGTCGTTGCCGAGATCAACAGGAAAGGCTTGTTGCCTGGTGTTTAGAAAAAAGAAAATTAACAGTGAATAATTATTAGAACTCTGTCATATTTTCTGATGAAAGCCAGGTAGTTTTAGTAGAGAAGTATAGAGTGTATGTGTGAAGAACATCTAAAGAGTCCTATTTGCCGCAGTGGATTTTAAGTGTCACCCTTGGCAGAGAAAGCTTTCAGTTATGGTGTGGGGATGCATCACCTACCTCGGGGTAGGTACCCTATGTATGGTTAATGAAAATAGTACTGCAGTCAAATACATATCCGTTTTTCATAGTTCATAGTCCGACATTTCCCCAACAAAACATATTGTTTTCAAGACGATAATACCCCCGTCCATAAGGGCTCATATTACTCAAGAATACAAACAACAAAATAATATTCCTACAATTGTATGGCCAGCTCAATCACCAGACATTAATCTAACAGAAAATATATGGCTAAAAATTGAAAAACTCTGCAAAATCAAGCTCCGAATATCAAGACTCCCGAAGAACTCTTCGACACGATTTTACACATCTGAAATTCCTTTGATGAAAACTATAACAAATTCCTGTACAACTCCATTCCCTGTCAACTATTAGCTGTAATCAAGTCTAGGGCCATGTATTGGTAAAGACTTTCTGATATGATACAATAGATGCGATACCTGATATATTGGATTTACAATTTAGTTAAGCATTTTCAAGAATAAAGTACTATATAAACCCAAATTACAGTGGTTTTATTGGATTTTTTAAATAAATTATAATAAGAAAACAAACACTCAGTCTGTCTTGTTCGAGTCAATGAAAGTAACATAAAAAGAATCGAGTAACTTATCATATTTCAATATAATATCAGGGACATATATACTGACTTATGTAGACTATATATGAACTGATCATTGCAATACGTTTATTGAAAAAAGAATACAGATAATCAGGGAGTAGTTACTTAGTTATTCATGAATAAGGATTTATAAGCATTAAAATTCCCAACAATCCTTTCAAAATCACGTTTTTATTAAGAAATACAAGGAAAGAAGTACAGCGCCTTTTCCCATTATTTCGCCTACACCTGTATTTGGACGGAAAGTACCTGTTACTAAAAATAGCTTCAGGTACCTAGCTAGCTGTCGCAATATGATTTTCGAAACCTAGATACACTGTACTGATTTTATAATGGTGTCTGTAACAACTGATTTGTCATAATCTCGGGAAACTCTGTGTGTAATAGTAGTTGATATTCTGAACCGTGATAACTTCAAGCAAAATACAATGGATCTAAGTGTAAATAGAGTACATGTATAGTGTTAATGAAGAGATCTGTTTATGTTGGGTGTGCTAATACTCATACTGAATTAAACAAGATAATTTTTAAAAAACCCAGAATATGTAACTTAATCTCTCTATTCTTTACATGTTTCAATTTAAGTGAAAAAAAAAATATTTACTACTTGGTGGATTCGATCCAGCGATCACAAAATCAAAAAGACCTCCGCGTTACCACTAGGCCACGCATCTAACATTTTCAGAAGATGCATTTTCAATATATATGGCTATATAAATGATTGTATTCGAAAAAGACACTAATTGAAATATTTGTCTAATTTTCAGTACGAAGACCACGTTTAACTAAAACTAATTCAATGTAAACGTGTACTATAATACCGGTAGAACATAATTTTAATCGGATTTCTTTGGTTTAGAGTGGTTCAAATAGTCAAATATCCAATTTTTTATCGTATACTAACTACTTTACTATATATCCCTCTCAAAACCTTAATATTTTAATGATGTCGTATAAGATAATTAAGACTCTTAGAGCATGGTAATTGTGTAATTTGCGTTTCTTTGAATATATTTAAACTATATATTGTATAATATTGAAAATGTCTGATGTTTGCAAAAGTGCTATATTTTAGGCCAAATCGTATATTAAGTGCGCTATACCTCTTTACATTTTCAGGGCTCAGCACTTTCTGTTTAAAGGCCAAACATTTTTACCAGGTGGTAAATCACAGGTGAGGGCGGGGCTTATTTTATAGAGGTGTGAAAGCCTCCGGGCTTGCAGTCGATCTACTTGCGGTCGTGAACACTGCTAATCTCTATACACAGGAAGCAAATTAATACATAGGAAATAAATAATTAGTCAGAATTGATCTTAGTTGGAATAACTTATTGTTCTAAATGTCTTTAGAAGCGATTTTATAACAAAATGTTCTATATCGAAGTCTGTGTTCTCCGAATTTTTTCTAAACACACGTGTGTAAAGCACAAGTGAATAAATGCTGTATATTAAATCGGCTTTAAGGGGGATGTGCGGCCATGTTGTACATTTGAGAATAAAAATGTAAACATTTCTTGAACTGGCTTGTTTCTGCACAAAACTGGCCAGAACTGTTGTCTAAAGATGAAAAAGCAATAAATATGAGGTTCTACATGTTGTTTTGTAAGCAAATTATGCATTTAAGAACAGAACAATGCTTTTTTAATCACTTAGAACAGCTGTAGAACTGCGCAGCTACAGACTTATTTTGAAGATTTAAAAATCTGAAAAAGTAACAGAGGGGTTAATTGGTGTCCTCTCTACAACCATTTGTTGAGAAAAAGGTTGAATTTTGCACATTAATGTAGAAACTTTCTCAAAATAGGGTACCCTATTTTTATCAGTCTGCATGGAATCTATTTATAGAACAAGAAAATTCCAGGCTATACTTAGAACTCCCGTGTCTATGGAGGTACATTGACGTTATAATTTCATCAATAAAAATAAATGTCAATTCAAAACAATCTGGGTTGAACGTGACAGACATCTCTATACCAGTTCCAATTGTTTTGTTTTAGTTCTATAAGTATAAATTAAATGAAATTCTTTTTATAAGTAGGGTAGGGGTCGAAAAAATTAATTGGCTTGTTAAATAAAAAATATACATATATTTTTCAATGCAAATATAACTTCAATGTACCTCCATAGACACCGACAAAAATATATCGTGCAAATTGATGGTTTTTGAGACTCATTTTAAAAATAGGGTACCCTCTTTTGAGAGAAGGTTACAACTTAAATAAGCAAACTTTGACCTTTTTTTCAACAAATGGTTGTAGAGTGGACACTAATGACCTCCTTTCATGTTTTTTTAGATTTTTAAATCGAAAATTTAAGTCTGTAGTTGCGCAGTTCTAAGTTATTTAAAAATGCATTGTTCTGTCCTCGTACGCGTAATTTGCATACAAACAACATGTAGAACGTCATATTTATTGCTTTTGTATCTTTTGACAACAGTTTTATTAAGTTTTGGACAGAAACAAACCAGTTCAAGAAATGTTTACATTTTTTTTCTCAAATGTAAAATATGGCCGCACATCCCCCTTAAAAATAAAGCTCAGTACATTGTGTTTAGCACTTGACATTATTTAATGTAGTTAATTTTTAAACAAATAATTGTATAAGAAAACCATGCAATCCATAAGAATGTGGAATGTAAAGGCAGACATGTTACAATGACGATAGTTCATTTCCAAACTCATTAATCAAGTTCCAATTGCCTGTATCACCATTAATAAAGCTTTAGTAGCTCATTAGTTTGTTTTAAAAAGAAAATTTATTATGTTTTGGAGCTGCTCATTTTTGTGGAATTTATTAGGCCACGCAAATTCAAATATAAATTGCAATTGTGTGATTTCAATTTATTTTATAAATGATTAATTTTCATAATCAATTTCATTAATGTTAAAAATCGAATTTTTATTTCCCCTTTAAATACATGACGGAAGATATCAAAGATAATGTTGTTAACTGCTAGTAAACAGAATTCCACGGACCTGGCCAGATCATGCTCGGACGATCACGTCAATCAAACCTGGTGTTATTGTTTCAAACTTGATTGATAGGCGGCATGATTTTGAAGTTTGTACTGGTAAAAAAAAAGGGGGGCGTTTGTAAAATGTTCGGCCTTTAATGTTTTTTCAATTTAAATCTCGATCGTTTCCTTCTTTAACATTTCACATTTGGTGACAATTTTTTTATGCCGTTGAACATGGAGTAATAAATAATCGTACTTGTACTAACTACTGTATTTATTGTCTGGCGGCTCTTTTTCAAAACATAAATTACATTCAGCATTTTCCTTTAAGCTTGCATGTACTTAAAAATATCCTAGACTACTCGTGCTCCATTTAGACATACATGTACTCATGATACTGGAAGCCATTTTTAATTATTAATAAGAACTTTGGTCCCAACCATTAAAAGCGCAAATTTCAAACCCGACTTTATATCGACGTATCGTCAAAACAGTGTACTGAATATTGCTTAACAGGCGTATACCGGTACATTTAAAAATATCAATATATTGATACAGCACTAACCAAGTCTAAAGGTCACCTCACCAAGAATTAATAAAGGTAAGTCAGGCCAAAGAAAAAAAATGGTTTGTTTCCGCTTTCCCGACCAACCCTAGCTTATACCGCCAACTCGAAACTTTTTTTTAAGGATTTTTGACTAAAAAATCGTCAATTTCCGTTTTTGTCCAACTTCGAAAATATTTCACTCAAAATTTTGGTCTCAAAAACGCTTGTAGCGGTTTTTCTTTTGTTTTGATTTAAAATGGCTATATGTTTCCACGTGTAGTAGATATCATTTATACTCCAGTTGCTGGCATCATTCAAGGAAGAATTTGATATATAAGATCAGGGTTTTTTTTCTGTAATAGGCCAGCTAAACAGTCAGAGGCGTGTTCAGCAGAGCGAGCGCTCGCCAAAATTTGTATTGCAGGTATAGGGATTTTTGGCGAGCGCTCGCGAGCATCCGCTCTGTTGAACACGCCTCTGGTGACATCCATGGGAAGACATTTAAAATAGGCAGCATTCACATCTAGGTCTGCCAACTCTCACAATTTTTTTGTTGGTCACTTGTACAAAACCCTCATTCCTTATCAAGTGATCACCTGTCACGGTTGATGGATATCGATATATGCACAAAATCACCACACAATGACACTCTCTTTTAAGTGAGATAACTCTGGATATTTTTTAAAGTGAAAGTAGACAATGGCTTCCCATTATAAACTTACTTCATTTTACGGTCATGCCAGGGTGTTTGTTACATATCATTTAGCAATTATCTTACTGAAAATAAATAAATAAAAGGTGTGGTTCAACTTATTATGAAAGATCAAAAGTATTTTTCATTATATACCCTTAAGTATCAAACAGGCACGTAAAGATACTACTAAATACATACTGCAATAAAGAGAAAAAAATTATTTGAAAAAATGTTTTAAAAAAATTCCAACCTTAACTGACCCTACTTTTTATCAGCATGAAAGCGGAAACAAAACATATTTTTTTAGGTCTCAGTTACAATTGTGTAACAATTTATTGTTTGTTTTCATGGAGCGTGTCCTAGCTGGCTTGTTTATGTCTGCCATTTTGAAAAATTGTAGTGAATTTTACCATCGGGTTCAGGATTCCATAAATAACAACATAAATATATATCCATTGTAAACAAAGTTCAGTTGTTACCTGTACCTTACCCAAGTTGGACGTCGATTTTATCCGTCAGACTTTAGAGGTTTCTAACAACTCATAACTCATATTTGTGAGTATCATTGATAAATATATACCTTCACAACAATGGTGTCAGAAGTGGTTGTATATGTCTGATTATTTTTCAGATTAAATACCCCGCACATTAGTTCGTGCATTTTGGCGCCATAATTAGTTTTTTTCTGTCTTCCAAATTCACCTGGGAAGATTATCTTTCATTTTTTTTTTTAAATTAAAGTGTTTATTTTGATTTTTTTTTCCTATTGGGTTTTTTTGTCGTATTTTTTCCTGTAGTATACACTTACATCACATGTTGTTTAAGATCAACTACAACTTGACTATTTCGTCGGATTGTCTGATGATTTAGTTCATACATATATTAAGATCAATACTAGGTAGGTGTATATAGGAGTAAAAGATCAAGATCATGGCTACTCCTATTGAGGTAAACGAAGCAGCAATGGAAGAGGTAAACACAGCAGAGTCTAACATGAAAGAAACAGATTTATTGAAAAGGATTGAGAGGTTGCATGGAAAGAGAGCTTGTTGAAAAGGATAGAATTATTAGAGAAAGAGATAATATTCTTAGAGAGAGAGAACTTGAAATAAAACAAAAAGACCAGACATTAGATGAGAAAGAGAAAAAAATAACCTGTTCTACAAAAGCAGAACCAGCGAAAAGATAGATACATTTGTAGATGATGTGCATGATATGGGTGAAAGAAGAGAGAATAATCTTAAAGAAATAATAAATGCTAGAGAGCTAGATGATCAATTGGGCAGATTTGTAGAGCAGAAAGAGAAAAGACTAAACAAGAGTGATCAACGTCATATCATGAGACATCAACTTCAGGAGATCAAACAGAAGACACACGAAACTCTTGAAGAATTTGCGGAGAAGATAGAAGAGATATTAACTGAGGCTTACCCATACAGTCCAGAGTTTTTTATAACCACCATTACCATTGATGCATTCTTAAGGGGTTGTATGGAAAAAAGAGCTGCAATAGTTACACTTCATAAAGATCCTAAAACACTTGACGAAGCAGTTCAACACATGAATACGGCAATTATTAACCAAATATTAATCATGGGACCAAAGGAAGATGTCAGAAAAGTCACATTTGATGATAAAGATGAAATACTATCTAGCACAGATAACAAAAGGTCAAGATCTAAAAGAGAGAGTGAATGTTTCAAGTGTGGGGAGATAGGTCATTTTGCAAGAAACTGCTCAAAACAGTACCATACATTTTCCAGATCTAGATCACCATCACAAAGCAGATCACCCCCACAATCACCATCAAAGTCACAGGGAGATTTAAACTCTCACGAGCTGAAGAAATAGGCCATTCATCAGCTCGACTTAATGAACCAAGGCCACAACCACATACCAGATTTAAATATTAGAATTAAATAAAACCACATACCAGTATGAGACAGAATGAAGGATGTTGTCCAGTTTACTAAAAATTAAAACAACAAAGATGCAAATATAACATGTTTCTAAACTTCAAGAATACAACCTTGACACAATGTTTATGAATTATCAGGAATACTTAAAATTAATTTATGTGATTAAGTTCTGCAGTCAAAGATGTCGGATACCCTGATATCATTGTCAGATTTTATTAAGATCTTGAAACTCCATGTAGTTTAGTAATGGATAACAACAATTTACAACATCCTAATATAAGGTATGGAGAAAGACAAAGTACCTTTTAATTTAGATAATCAAACCAATGTGGTGTTTTAACTTAAACAAAAATATTTAAGAACTGAACATTCAATGTTCATTACTTTTAAATACATGTTTTAGTTTTTAATTAAGCCCATATATTTATGCCTCTTGATAACAGTGTTATCTGTTTTTATTTAATCTTAATTTGCATATATGAAAATTCACTACAAAATTGCAAATACTTTTGTCATAGCGCTGTTTGTCAAAGGAACTGGCTATATATATCATACTGCATAGGATATGTTGGCCACAATGTGTGAAATCCTCCCATTTCTTCAAGTGCAAATTTCAAATAAATCTTGTTACTTGGATTCTCAACAAATTTTTTGGATGCAATTGCACAAAAAGTGATTTCCACAAGATCACTTTTACTTCTTGTTGTCATTCTGTGAGGCCTAAAATCAAAACATTCAAAAATAAGAGAATCAAGATATGCAAAATCACTTTATAAATAAATAAAATGCAAGACAGTAAAGTTAGAAGAAGATATTTCATTAAATATGTGAAAACCTGTGATATCTAATGAAATAGCACACATACACATGTCGGTATCAGATATCAAGTTTCGAAAACATAATCCTTCAGACAAGCAGCAGATAAAAACTTGTTTTTGAAAAATTTTGTGATATCTTATTTAGACTAAAATAATTATGTTTAACTAACAAGAGGCTGAAATACCTAAATGGTCATTTACCTATTTTACTAACCTGTGTAGGATTCACATTGACAGAATGGCTATTCAAATATCATATATGATAAAGCAAAATAAACTGATAAAAAAAATTGCTTAAAAGCAAGATTCATTTGGTGATAAGGATAAAAACAAGAGGCCCATGGGCCACACCGCTCACCTGAGGAACAATAGGTATGATAAAATCAGCTTAATAGAGTCATAATACAAACTACCTTGACAACGCAGTATAATAGATGTAGATTCTGTATAAATAAAAATCCATTTTTCCCCTGGATATTCTTATGTTTATTATCATTAGTCCCTTTTCTGACAGGATGATTTTATAATCATATCACATGTTGAGCATTGCAGTTCTCAAAAAGATCCTAAACAATTGTTTATATATGGGATATAAACCTTCATCACATCAAACTCTGAACCCCTTGTGAGGCCCAAGAATTGTCCAGGGGCCAAAGTCTAAACAATGTTTAAGAACCAGCAATATGTCAAAATGATTGTATATGAGTAAAATTATATATAATAACATTTCAGCTTTTGTGAATATTTAAAATGTTTTCCTTTCTAAAATTGGATCCCCAATGTGGCCCCATCCTACTCCTCAAGATTTTGGTTTGAACACATTTTGAATCTACATCATCTGAGGTTGCTTTCACTAAAGTTACAGCTTTTCTACGCTAATGGTTTTTTAGAAAAAGATTTTTAAAGATTTTTCCCTTTATATTCCTATATAAATTTTTGTCCCCCCCCCCCATGTTGTCACCCCGTCCTACCCCCGGGGGTCATGATTTGAACAAACTTGAATCTACCCTACCTGAGGATACTTAGACACAAGTTTCAGCTTTTCTAGCCAATTGGTTTCTGAGAAAAAGATTTTTAAAGATTTACTCTATATATTCCTATGTAAAAATTCGACCCCCCATTGTGGCCCCACCCTACCCCCAGGGGTCATGATTTTCACAACTTTGAATCTACAATACCTGAGGATGCTTCCACACAAGATTCAGCTATCCCGGCTGATTAGTTTCTGAGAAGAAGATTTCTAAAGATTTACCCTATATATTCCTATATAAAAATTCGTTCCCCCATTGTGGCCCCACCCTACCCCCGGGGGTCATGATTTTTTACAACTTTGAATCTACACTTCTTGAGGATGCTTCCATACAAGTTTCAGCTTTCCTGGCCAAATGATTCTTGAGAAGAAGATTTTTGAAAAGTTCTAAAAAAAATTTCAATAATTCCTAATTATCTCCCCTTAAAAAAAAGGTGTGCTCCTTAATTTTCACAACTTTGAATCACCTTTGCCTAAGGATGCTTTGTGCCAAGTTTGGTTGAAATTGGCTCAGGTGAGCTAAAAACAGTTGGTTCTGGTTATTAAAAGGTTTCCAAATATTTGATTCAATTCAATAACTCACAGGCACCTGACGTTATATATTTTTCTCATAATAAAAATAAATACCCTATATCTAATAATACACAAGGTACCCATCGCCATCATCTTAGATTTATTTCAAACTGTCACATCAGCTGGAAGTTTTGCTTGAAACTCATCGGTAAAATTATTTTGCGATCCTCTCTGTCTCCCGATCGGTCATTCAACATCTAAGCTTACAACCAATTCAACCAAAATGGTGCATTACACGTGTCATTAATAAAAATCACCCCTCAATTTGCATCTACTGCCTTAGATATGCGACAAAAGGCTAAAGGGTGGACGGAAGTTGACATAATTGCGTCATACTTGACTGAAGGAAGGAAAAATTATGATCTCAATGTGCAAGTTTGTCATTAACCACCAGCACCTTCACCAGCAGGCAGGTTAAAATTAATGCATTTCCTCTGGTAAGATGTAAAGAAGAACTAGAACTGTCCTAATGGGACTAATACCCCTGCAAGGCTAATTTTAAATAGGGCAATGTGAGTTTCACTAATTACAGGGGTATTTCATATTGTGGCAGTAAGATTGATCGATAAAGGGGGAGGGGGGGGGGGAATGAACCAGATTTGACTTGAAATGAAGATATTCTACAATATGTCCAATTATTCTTTAATTCAATAAATTTTATTATTGTCACTTATTTTATGGCACTATAAGAAACAAAGCAAAATTGCACTTAATGTTTGTTTATTTACGTTTGATGACATAAAATGTGGATCAAGATAACGCAATTTAACTCACATTTAATGAGAAAAGTTTATATGCATAGGATATGTTGCACTTCAAAAACGTCCAAAAATGGATATCTGTGAATCAGGTGTTGACACAAATTTGTTTGTGGAAAGGCAGCATCTCGATGAATGTGCAGGATCAGATAATTTTTAATCCTTTTTGTGTCGGAATTCACAGTAACAGAAAACTAGAACTGTCCTTATGGGACTAATACCCCCGCAAGGCTAATTTCACATGGGACAGAAAATTTAATTGAATAATAAAGGTTTGCAACACATATAAATAAAAAATATTCTAGAATTGTAAAAAAAAAATTAGTTAACAAAGAAAAACTAAAATCAAAATTGTCAGAACATCACTGTAAATACATATGTATAATAGTAATACATTTACAAATTTATGTATCTGATGATATTATTTTTTATTTAATTGTTTCAAAGAAAAACCAACAAAGTGACAATAACCCCTCCCTTTGCAGTAAATGAAAATAGCCAAGCAATGCTCTTCTGTTGATAAAACTTTGAATGTTATCTTTCTAATAAGAGTCTTGACAGATGCAATTAGTTGTTTCAAATTTTCCTCACTTTCTCCCATGGTACAATGCAACTCCATATCAGAAAATTAACCCCAAGGGACTATGATTTTCTTTGATGAGCTTGTTAAATTTAATAAACTCCCAAAACATTATCACAATTAGCATACTATGCAAAAATATGAAAAAAAGAAAATTTAATATTACAAACAATTTTAAAATTGCCAAAACACTACAATCATATCAGTAATTTTAAATTTCATTTAAATTAATGTCCCATAGAGTCACTTCATCAATTTACTTGACTAATTTACACAACTTCTAAACATGGGTATGATATTGCATCCTATGATACTTACAATTTATATCATATTATACAATATAATACTGTTATAAATAATGATCCAATATGATATTGTAACATATGATATGACATTGTATCGTATTTTATACATTATTGTATTTGATCACATAATACAATATCATTATATATGATACAACACAGTATTATATGATACAATATCATATCACGTAATACATCACAATATTATACCATATGATATTAAATTGTATAATATAGTATGATATTATATTGTATGATATTGTATCATATTTGATACATTATATGACATTGTATCAAATGATACAATAATTTGATACTACATTGTATCATATCATATGATACAATATCATGTGATATAGTAATATATTATATAATACAATATCATATTATACAATATCGTATCATATCATACAATATCATATATTACAATATCATACAATACAACTTAATGTGATATAATAATATATTATATAAACCAATATCATTTTATACAATATCGTATCATATGATATGATAATATTCATTATACAATACCGTATTATATGATACAATATTGTATATTGCAATATCATATGAAACAATATCATTTGATAAATAATACATAATACAATATCATATTATACAATATTGTATCATAATATAGAATACTATACATAACAATATCATGATACAATATCATATCATAATGTACAAAAACTTGATACAATATCATATCGTATCATATAACTTTATACAATATAATATATGATATAATATTGCATCAAATAAAACAATAGTGTATCATATCATACAATACTATATCATAGGAATCATGTTATATCATTTAACAACAAACACATCTATCAAGCAGGTTTGAGTGAGATAGATTTTTTAGCATCCTTGATAATGGAGATCAGGCTCTGCATCTGAAGCTACCTCTGCGATTCATTTATATTATAGTTAAATCAACTATGCAAGTTTGAAATAGTACAGTACTATTATCTATAAAACATGTGACCTGTTCCAAAATACAAAACCTCATCCAGCCTCCGAAACCTATGGCTCAGATTCAGCATTCAAGCCTGTTAGGTGCATCAGTGTCATAAGATTATCATCCATGCAAGTTTGGTGAAGTTAAGACCAGTTATAACTAAGATCTAATCATCAAAGGGCACCTGCTCCAAAAACTTTAACCAGCTCTTAAAACCTTAACCTCCTCCAGCATCTGAAACCTATGGCTCAGATGCAGCATTCATGCCTGTCAGGTGCATCAGTATCATAAGACGCACCATCCATGCAAGTTTGGTGAAGTTAGGACCAGTAATAACTAAGATATATTTTTTAGCATCCTTGATAATGGAGATCAGGCTCTGCATCTGAAGTTACCTCTGCGATTCATTTATATTATAGTTAAATCAACTATGCAAGTTTGAAATAGTACTATTATCTATTTAACATGTGACCTGTTCCAAAAAAAATAACTCATCCAGCATCCGAAACCTATGGCTCAGATTCAGCATTCAAGCCAGTCAGGTGCATCAGTATCATAAAACGCACCATCCATGCAAGTTTGGTGAAGTTAGGACCAGTAATAACCAAGATATAATCATTAGAGGGCACCTGCTCCAAAAACTTTACCCAGCTCTAAAAACCTTAACCTCCTCCAGCATCCGAAACCTATGGCTCAGATTCAGCATTCATGCGTTTCAGGTGCATCAGTATCATAAGACGCACCATCCATGCAAGTTTGGTGAAGTTAGGACCAGTTGTAACTTAGAAATTGCTATCAAAGGGCACCTGCACCAAAAACTTTAACCTGCTCCAAAAACTTTAACCTCCTCCAGCATTTGAAATTCATGGCCCAGATTCAGCATCCAAGTCTTTCAAGTCCATAAGTAGGTCCAGATGCATCATCCATGCAAGGTTGGTGAAGATAGGACAAGTAATAACTTAGATACTGGACCTGCAACAAAAACTTTAACCAGGTCCGGACGCCGACGCAAACGCCGACGCCAACGCCGGGGGTATAGCATAAGCTCCCCCCGACTTCGTCTCAGTGAGCTAAAAATAGTTAACTTCTTTATTAATAATGATATTATTTATTTCCTTATAATGATAGAAACTTTTGGTTTACATGAAACAATTTTAAAATAGCCCCCAAACCACCGCCCATTTTACAGATTATTAATTTTCCCTAAACACATGCTCCATTCTAAACCATGGCTCAGATAATGGCCCCCTTGGGACAAATGAATTCAGCCACACTTGTCTTTGATGTTCTTATTAGCTCCTAAGAATTTATCATTGACAAACAAAAATTTTGCATTGTCAGTTGATAGAAAACTTATAAAAAATAAATTTAGTTAAGAAATAAAGACAAAAAACCTCCATCTGGATGTATTTATATAAATATATTTTAGAGTGTTTTAATACTATTCCTTATTAATAAAATCTGTAAGGATTACCTCCCTTACTTTTCAATGTCAATGTACAATATATAGAATAAGGAAAATGAAAACTGTCATAAAATCATTTAATCTTGTTTGATCTTAAAAAAATTGCAGGTGCACATCTTCAGATGGTGTTTAACATATGTACAAATTTTCAGACTGTTCTATGCAGCAGTAAAAACTTCTATAGGGGGAACAAAGTTGCGTCTACAGACAGACGGACAGACGGACGGATAGACAGACAGACAGACAGACGGACAGTGTGAAACCATTATACCCCCCAAACCTTCGTTTGCGGGGGTATAATTATGATTTTATGATATTTACCTTGTCAAAATATACCCTATACCATACTACATGTATAACCATGGGTAGAACTTAAACCACAAAGGATTGATTTTTCTTGCCAAGAGAACGCTTTGGAAACTGTTTATCCCTCCAGTTTTAAAATTGGTTTGCAGAAATTATTTGTTCGAAATAATTGTAGTAAGTTTGAAAAGATAAAGATTTTTTAACTAGTTTCTGTACCTTGCACTATGATTAATATGCTCATTGTATTATCGCATTGTAATATTCTCCGATAGTAGATTATAACTTATAATTTTGTTAATTATCATCAAAGCTAGAGAACATAAATTCTTTATTTCTTTAATACCCATTCTATCTAATTAATCCCCTGTTAATTGTCAACACATGTCAGAAACAGGTATATATACCCCCACTTTTGCTTGTGTAAACAACAGTCTGAGAGTTAAAAATTCACACTTCGTAGCTCCATTAAACACAGATCGGCGTTATCATCACCGCTCCAATGAACACAGATCACTGTCATTAAATTCCATTTTAGTCTTATTAAATTTAGAAAAAAAATTTGGGCAAAATTATTGGGCACCCCCGTTTCGACGCCCTTGCATCAAAGTCATTAAATAATTGACACATGAAGGTTTTTGACACATAAATAAAAGAAAATTCTAGATTTGTAAATAAAATCTCCATACAATTTATCTTATCTTTACTAAAAAAGAAAAAAATTTAAAAATATCATTCAGAACTTCACAGTAAATACACATTTATCGCAAAGCTCACTTGGGTGTATTCGCTGCGAGCGATGGACTGATGCGTTGAGTGACAACACTATTGGGATCGCGAGTTGCAGTTATAAAACAAGCATTTGCATTGGCCGTTTTAGTACCCGCCCACTCTTACTTTCTAACGTGGTATTGTTAATTTATGCACCAACTGCCAGATGTCTCGTTTAACTCTGTATCTGAACTGCAAAAACTAAATCACTGCAATAATTGACAGTTCTCACAATAATCGCTTCTTCTTTTTTTGTATAAACAATTGTCAAAAACACACTGTTTAAACAGGTTCAATCCCCAATTCATTTCTCAGTATAATACATACTTCATCGATAAATTCAAATCATTTTAACGCATCAATTTAAGATGAGGCAGTATTTATTTTGTTGTAGCTTATTCCAAAGAATTCACAACAGATACTGACAATAAATATTACATATATTGCATTTTATTGAACTTTGACCGATTAATATGACACACTTAGAACTACAAGTGTGCATGTGTTTTCAAACATACACAAAATTTGAAATTTACGTCATATACACGTGTTCAATAACTGATCTGTGATTAACGTTATTTTGTAACTCACTTAGTCTGTAGAAACATTCATTTTATTAAATGTTCCTCGATATTCATCAGACAATATTTACTACTGATGTTGACACTTTACTTGCCGCTGATTTTCTCTCAAATACGCTAATCGACCTTGGATTGTAAAAATCACGTGCAGATCGAGTCGTCATTTTACCGTCAGTTTTCCATGTATATAAACAAACCACACTTCTTCATTTTGCGGAGCTGGTGACAATGTTTCAAAGATTTTCAGTACAGATTTATTGTAAACAAAAAAGTGAAGACGTATGCTGTAAAATGTCTAATGGATTTTACGGCGTGTCAACTCGGTTTTCCCGTGGATCTACATTTTGCAACACGTTTTTTGTGAGGAAAAACTGTTCAACTTATGCGATTTTCCATATACAGACACGTGCCATAAGTATTCGGTCAACATGGCAGCTTGTTTACGCTTGAAAACGAAAGTATCAATTTTCAAGCATTGGCTGTAATGAAATAAAGTATTAAAAACATAAATTATGTTAAACTTACTTTTTAATACTTCGTAAGATGTCCCTTGAGACTGATTACATTTAATATTCTGTTTGGTATGGACTTGTAGAGGTTCTGAACATAGTCAGGTGTGATGCTGGTCCAAATGCCTCGAATTTCCTCCACGAGATCGTCCTTAGATTTAATAAAGGAAATGCGTGCCTGAAGCTTTCTTTTTATCAGTAACCACAGATTCTCTATAATGTTAATATCTGGCGACTGTGCAGGCCAACCTAAGCAGTTTATGCTATTCCGAGCAATGTATTCTTGAGTAGACCTGGCCCGGTGAACGGGAGCATTGTCGTCCTGAAAGAAATATCCACCCCTCGGGAAATGTCGAGCTATCACTGGCAACAGGTTCTCTTCCAGAATGTCCTGATACTTTTCAGCATTAATGTTTCCATTTACCGGTGTAATCGTCCCAACACCATTCCAAGAGATGCAACCCCATATCATTACATCGTACCTGGGTTGCGATGCCCGTGGTTGAACAAGGTCGGGTCTCCAGCCTTCGTTTCTCTTGCGCCAGATATGAACTCGCTGGTCATGTCCAATCATTATTTTGCTCTCATCAGAAAATATCACTTTATTCCAGTTATTTTGAACTGTCCATCGCCTTTTTTCTCTACACCATGCAAGTCTTTTTCGACGGTTAACCTCCTTCACAATGAGTTTCTTCTTACTAACACACCTTCTATACTCATATTTATGCAAATGACGCTGAATAGTCCGCTTACTTACAGTTTCAGTCTTGCTTTCATTAAACTTTGATGTAATGTCACTCAGTGATTCCCGAGGATGCGTTTTCACGAGCCTTTCCAAACCACGGTAATCCCTTTCTTTCATTTTCGCTGGTCGCCCACTTCTTGGTTTGTTTTCTACGGACCCTGTGTCAAGAAACTTCCTAGCCACGTCGATAACTGTTGATTTGGGAATGTTCAACATATCACTAACCTTGTGACGGGAATGGCCATTCCGTATCAAATCTATAATGACATTTTTCACCTCCATCCCAAGCTCTCGACCTTTTCTACCCATATTTTTGAATTCGTAATTCTGACAACTTACGCTAAACAGCAGACGACAACAAAGTACCACCTGATACATCATGTGATTAAAAATCTAAATTTAGAACACTTCGTCACCAATGACGCGTATTAGGAAAAACCCGAGATTCAAAATATGTACTTTCGTTTTCAAGCGTAAACAAGCCGCCATGTTGACCGAATACTTATGGCACGTGTCTGTACATATATGGTACATTATGAACGGTAACGTAAAATTTATTTGTTCACTAAACAGTTTCTGACGAATTTTTTCACAATGAACTGAATAACATTATTCGATAAGCGAAGTACAATCTGTGACTGATAATCCATTTGCGCCGATCCCTGCTTTTAGGGAACTTTTCTTTTTCTTCTTTCTTTTCATTAACATTATTTACACATGTACGTAAACATCGCCCCGTTTGTTATCAAATAACTCTGTATGTAATTTTAAACTTGCTAGTACAACTTTATGAGAAGTTTTCTTACTCCGACATATCTTTCCACGTGTTAGCATCATGTTCTCAACATGCATTTGATAAATGGGCGGGTCTAGATATAAATGCGCCAATCAGAATCTTTATTGTGAATCGCAATTGAAATACACACTGATTAGAGAGTGTCATCACTCAACGCAATGCTACATCGCTCGCAGCAAATACACCCAAGTAAGCTTTGCGATAATACATTTACTTTTAATCAAACATATGTTCATTTGTTTAAGAGACATAAACCACAGTGACAATAACCCCCCTCCCCTTTTTAATTAATGAAAATAGCCATGCAAACTCCTCTAAGAATAAAACCTTAAATACATTTCTAATCTCAGTAATACGGGTCTGGACAGATGCAATTAGTCTTCACAAAATTTCCCTCACTTTCTCCTATAATGTAACTCCATGTTTCAGATAATTGATCCCATAGGACTATGATTTTCTTTCATGAGCTTGTTAACTTGGAGAAATTCATAAAATAATATCAAAATTTTAATACTTTCATCATTTAAATGTAAAAAGAAGAATTTAAAACATGCTTTACAATCTATTTTTAAAATGCCAAAACACTTATCATTTCAACAATTTTGAATTTCATTTGCATTAATGCCCCATAGGGTCACTTCATATATTTATTTGACTACTAAGTTTAATCAGCTTTTAAGTACCATTTTGCAAAATAAATCATTCCTTTGTAATGATAGAAACTGTTGGTTGGTTTAAACAGTATACTGCAGCCCACAAACCAATGACAATTTTACAGATTATCACTTTCCCCTAAACACATACTCTATCCAAACCATGGCTCAGATAATGGCCCCCTTGGGACAAATGAATTCAGCTTCATTTGTCTTTGATGTTCTTATTAATTAACTCTTATTTTCCATTGTGAGTTGATAAAATACTAATAAAACATATATTTAGTTATGAAATAAGGACAAACAATCATCTTGATGTAGATAAATATATAACTTAAGTGTTTGCTATTATTTAATTTAACAAATTTTGTACGAATTACCTCCCTTACTTTTCAACTATATAGACCAAGAAAAAAGAAAAATGTCATAAAATCATTAAATCTTGTCTTAGGCCACACCAATTTGTAAAATAGTTCTTCAGATTTTCAATAAAAAGAAGAGGCCCATGGGCCACATCGCTCACCTGAGCAACAATAGACATAATAAAATCAGCTTTATGGAGTCATATACAAAATATCTGAACAATGTCGTATAATAGATCCTGTATAAACTAGAGGTACTGTGAGCAAGCTCACAATTGATACCCCCCGCTAAGA